>VZRF01002170.1:674253-833273 GCA_013396875.1 Vireo altiloquus
CTCCTTTGTACCTTGCCTGGCTCCTTTCCCTTCCCTTCCCGGCCCCGATCGCGCCGCGCCCCGGCTCCGCCGCCGGCCGCCTCGCCCCCGCGCCGCTCCCCGCGGCGGAGCATCCCAGCTGGCGGCAGNCCGCGGGGGGAGCGCTCCCGGCACCGGCCCTGGGCGCTCGGAGGGGCTTGGGGACCACCCCGGGAGAGAAGGCGGCGGCGGGAAAGGGGCTCCCCCCGCCAAGGTGCGGGACGGGAGGGCTGTGCCCGACCCCCGGGTGCCGGTGGGGCGGGGGCCCGAGCAGTGGGAGGCGTGACCGCGGCGCGCATGGAGTGCCCGGCGCCCACTCCGCGGGACCCCGCTCGGCCCTGGCTGGGGCTGCCACTCTCCTCCCCAGCCCTTCTCCCGGGGCCGCGGAGTGTGCCGGAGCCCGGCGGGTTCCCAGGCGGTGGCTCTGCCAAGTACCACCGCCTTTCCTGCAGGCATGCATCCCATCTCTGCCGTCCTGTGGGAGACTTTCCTCTAGATTTAGATCTGAGCTTTCCCACCAGCGGCTGAAGAGCTGTCTTGGCCATTTAAAACTGGTCACTCAAAACAATTTAAATATAGCTTGTGTGGTCACTGCTGTGGCCATCTTCCCACGGGAGAGCTTTACCTGCACTTGATGTGGAGGATTGTTTTTAGTGTAGTTACTGGTAGTCGCATGAGTTATCCAAGTACTTGATTAACACACTCGGCTGCTCTTTCCAACTCCGGTGGGGTTTTGTAGCTGTAAATAGAAATACCAGCTCTAACAAATGCACAGCTCTTCCAGTAAGCACCCATGTGTTGTAGCAGTGTTTTCTGAAATGTGTAATCAATACACAACTAGCCTGTTAAGACCGGTATGATGAGCAATGTCTTATTTTTATGGTTGTGTTTGGAAGTGATCATGCAACTGTTCTCCAAGAGCATTTGTTGGAGCATAGGACAAAATAGGTGAGATAGAGGAGGTTTTGTATTTTCCTGATACTTCTGTAACGCTGAGGTAGAACACAGCTGGAAAGCTGCTTAGCAGTGCTTGAGAGAACAGCGGATGTAAAGAACCTCTGAAGCAAAATACTACGTTGGAGTAATTTAATGAAATGCAAGGGTGTAGGGGAAATCTGCTTTTGGAAATGATCTAGTATCATAAGGGGATAGACATTGGAAATGTTGCAAATGTACATATGCATGTAAGATGGATACTACTACTCAGTGCAACAGATCTGTTGTAAGATGTCATGGCATTAAGAGAAAGATTCAGGAGTTTAAGAATTCCATTTGAAAGCAACAGAATTCATGTAATCTCTTGGCAAGAACCTTAGTTAATGAAATTCTGAGTGGCACTGTAAACATTAACTTTCTTTTTCTGTTTTTGCCAGTGGCGGCACCTGACTTGCTGGATCCCAAATCGGCCACTCAGAACTCCAAACCAAGATTATCATTTTCCACCAAGCCTACCGTGCTCGCTTCACGGGAGGAAAGCGATTCGGCCATTAATGTTATGAAATGGAAGACAGTCTCAACAATTTTTCTGGTGGTAGTCGTGTATTTAATAATTGGAGCAACAGTATTTAAAGCCCTGGAGCAGCCTCATGAGACCTCCCAGAGAACCACCATTGTGATTCAGAAGCAGACGTTTGTATCTCAGCATTCCTGTGTGAATGCAACAGAGCTTGATGAACTGATTCAGGTAATCCATACCAAACCTCTCATCGCCTTGCCTTAGAGGAACAAATTATATATGGCAACATTGCAGTGATAAGGGGCAAAACCTTTATAAAGCAAAGCTCTGTATTGGCCGAGTGATGTAACAAGTGTTAAGACCAGAAGCTGAGCATTTGCATTTTCATGCAAAGCCTCATGGTTGCAAAGCTATTGCTATTTTTAGGTCCAGTATGCTCGGTAGACGGCCTTTTCACTGAAGCCTCCCATTATGCTAATTAAATGATTATTCATCAGCAATATATATAATTAATAGTTCACAAAGGAATTGGTATATTGATTGTGCCTTACAAGTTCTGTCAATATTTGAAGTGCCTAATTCTGAGGAAGAAGCTACACCATCCATTGCCTTAAAGGACTCCTAATTTACTGTGATTTTATCAAGCTAGCTTTCCTTCCAGCTGTATGTTTCTTTGTATTGATTTTGTTTTAAGTACAGGAAAGTACCGTGGACTTCCTACTTTGATCTTAAATCTCAGTTTTCTCCCCTTCTTAAAGGCACATCCACAAATGATGCACATTGGTGTGTTCCTACTAACACGACTTTACCCTTGCAGGTCACCTGCCTCAGAACCATAGGAAATACTTATTTGCAGTAGCACAGAACTAGATTCGGAGCCTTAAAAATCCCCTTCCAACTTAAGTCCCATGTTCTTATGGATATCCAGTGGCACTGGAGGGAATAGCAGAGGGCTGCCAAATAACATCAGTTCTGGGCCTGGGACAATGAAATGGGAGACTGCAGTGAACAGTCAAGAGCTGGCAAAGATTGACTCCTTCCTTAACAGTAGCCATGGGGGTATCTGGGTCTACAGAGCCCAAGATGGGATGGGGAGAGCAAGAGAGGGTGTTGGGCACCCAGATCATGGTGACCAGGAACTCTAGAGCATGGGCAGCAAAGATTTCTGGAAGTATTTTTTGTCAGCAGGTACAGCTGGGAGTTTAGAAGTTGAATTTACATCTCTACATTGATCTGCTTTGAGTATCAGCATGGACATGGGGTTTTTTCTGTTTTTAAATAGAGTTCTGATGTCCTGAGTTATTTTTATGGTACACTACTTATGTATTTTAAAGGTAAGCTGGGAAAACATCTTATATTTTGTGATTTCTCCCATGCCTTGTTGCTAAAATATGTTCCAAAACTGCTACCCTTTAAATGCCTGTCAGTTTCTGTCTCCATAAGTCTCAACCAGACATGCCTGAGGAGATGCTGCCGATAGTGATTTAGATGCTGTGTAATAACTGTGCTCCAGTGGTTTGACCAACAGAATGTGAGATAATCTTTCAGAGAAATATACAAGCACATTCTGATGAAAAATAACTCTTGTAGCTACTATAAATATCCTCCTATGAAATTTTTAGGTCAGATACTGCACTTGTGAAGATAAAAAAAGAAATTTTGAAGCCATATTATCTTACATCATCTGTGAGATGGACCTTAAGGCAAAAACTGTTGAAGTTTGCTCTGGAGTACTTAGATATTTTAGCATTTATGATTCTCTGCCCAGAAGCACAGATTGATAATAAAAAACCACTTCATCAGCATTCAACGCCCATTTGATGTTCTGTGTAAAATAATTGAGCTTCAGTACAATCATCAGAGCACAGATAACCATATCAGCATTAGCTTCCATCTCCACTAATGATCTTGCCACGACCAGAAAAACACGGGCGTGTGAGCCACGGGGAGGTGACACAGCCTCCCACAGCACCCTGATGGGAGAGAATTGTGGGAAGAGTTTGCTGTGTGTGTTGTTGGGGTAAATGGAAAACTTAATCTGCCCGTGTTCCCTTCTCCTTCTCTGTAAAGAGCACCACGATGTGGAGGCAGGAACGTGGAGGCTATACACACCTTTTATAGGAGCAGAGCTGGGGCACAGTGAGCCCATTTGGGTGCCTTTCTTTATTCAGAGTAAATGTTAGTGAGTGATATCAAGTTGTTCAAGGGTTGTGAAATTCTGCTTGCCCAAAGTAAAATGGGAAAGCAATGTTAAAGAGAGTCTCATTTTTCCAGGTCTAGGTTGCTATCTTACATGTGGGGTCATATTCCTTCCCTAGTTGCCGCTTTGTCACAGAAACTGAATTAGTGAAATACATTTTCTCTCTCTGGGATTATGTCTGACTGCTGTTGCAATATAATGCAGTGTTTCTTCAGTTTTTGTTGGATGTCTATGTGAATAAAAAGAAATAGTGCATGCAAGGAAAAAGTAAATGTTATTTAAGAATTCACTGAAAGCTATAAAACTGAAAATTAATAAGTACTAGAGTAGAAGGGAGCTGGAATGATTAGTTTGTGTGAAGAAAATTACAGAGCTTACAAACTGTAATGTCTTCTTTAATCAAGTATTTACCTTGAGTCAAACTGTAATGAAATTCATTACAACTTTTCTTTTTGAACTTAGTGTTCTGGGAATCCAGAAACTGTTTTGATTCTTTCATGCTAGTCATTGCTCAAGGTGCTTGTCATGCCAGGCTTTTTCAATCTTCACGAACTTCTGCTCTGCAATTTAATCCTTACTCTGAAGCAGGCTTGACTACCCCAAGACTGTCCACTGGCAGTACAGTATGTGGTAGCTCATTCAGGTGAGCACATCAGAGAGACTACTTAGAGAGCACAAATTCAGGTATAAAAAAAGTACAAGTGGAATGACAGTCCAGTTTGCCAGCATCCAGGAGCCATGGAGTTTCCAGCACCTTGGCTGAAATCTTCCTTTTGTCACAAAACTGTTTAAAACAGTGTTGTGTGTTTCTATAAATACACACAGGATAGGGATTTTCCCCTTCCTGTCTTCTCCATCCTTATTTTATCTCACCAATCCCCAAAACCTCTCCTGGTACAACAATATATACTGCTGACGGATTTTCAGCAGGCATAGTTTATTCCCTGGGTTTTGAATCCCGGAAACTTTGTATTGTCACATTGATTGTGTGGCTCCTCTGGGTGTACTAGGTAAGAATTATACTTTTATAGACATCCCATATTTTATATAGATGTAAAATATGGGGCAATAGAGAGATGCTATGCAGCCTAGAAAATGTGCAAAGTTAATGAAATGGAGTTCTCTGAGGATGGCACTGAGGTAGATTCAGCTGCCTCAGAAAAAGGACCTGTGTTTTCCTCATAACTTTTCAGCCCAGTCAAGCAGCACTGTTCCTGTGCTAACAAAAAAAGACATGGCCTTCATGACCTCCTCTGCCTCTGACTTCACTGGTCCAGTGTTGCAAATCTCTTTCAGTCTAAAGCACTTCAGTTACTTGTTACCTCCCTGCAGCAGAATATACCTGCAATGAACAACGGCAAGACGTGACCCTGGGAGGTATATCCAGGTACATAATTCCTTTGATATTTTGTGAGCACTTCCATTTAGTACCATATTAAAAATGTGCAGAAGTCATGGAGAGCATGGCTATGCACCCAGGAGACCAGTTTTTCCAGGCAATTTCAGCTCCTTTTGCTGTAGCCTGAAGCCAGCATTAAAAACAGCATTAAGTGGATCACTGGATGCTGTCCCCAATGGTGCTGAGGTGGGCAGTGCACAGCACTCAGTGGTGGCAAATCTAAATTTACAACTAGAAAAATATCCCAGGAGGGAGGCTTGTGAAAGTACAAACACTACCTGGGTGAGTAATGAGAATACAACCGAGCAGCAAGCTGTGCATGGTTTGATGTTAAACTTCACTTTTTAAAAGTTCCAGTTGGAAGGTCTTGCAAGGATCTCACTTATTAACAGATGAGAAAGCCTTGCTTTGGTAAAAGTTATGTGTGATATCTAATACATTATAAAACTGCAGAAAGGAATGTGACCCTGTTCTTTCCTACTCTTTCTTCTTTTGGAGAAGAACTCTACAGTTCATTGTGAATGGTGTTTTTGTTTCTCTATCTCTGACTACTCTCAACTTGGCCCTGCCATGCATTGCAAAGTAACGGTCAGGTGACAGAATAAAAGAGTAAATGTAGTTCAGACTGTATGGATTTAATGAATATGTTATAAAATATATAAACCTGATCTTCATTTACACTAAGGATTTTTTGTGTCTTCTGTCCAACAGTTTTTCCTTCTCCACTGAGCTTTTTGTTAGCAGAAGCTGATAGAAACCTGTGAATAATCCAGCTATACGCACAAGCATTATAACAATAAGCATTATAGAATGAAATAATTCTCTAACTGGAGTACTTACATCTAAGTATTTAATTTTCTTTTAGTTTGTTGACTGTTTCCTATAGCAAGCTTGCCACTGAGCATTTGAAATGTTATAGACATCTTCCAAACTCAGATGCACACAAGGTATTGCCAAGAACCTAGAAAAAATTCCTGCTGTATTTATGCACCTGTGCATGGCAGCAAATGTAGAGAGACCTTTGGTTACACTGCTGGTGCTCAGGTGCCACTCATGTCCTCATGCAGTGCTGTGCAGCCACGAGATATTTGTGCTTCTTTCCTGACGTCTCCTGGGGTTGTCTTTGGGAACCAGTGAGCCTGACTGAATTTGGTATTCAGCAACATCATAAAATTATCATTACTGTTGTTTCATACCCCTCATTCCCTCTATAGGATCATGAAGATCCTACGGAGGTGCATGAAAAAACCAGTGAATTTGCTTTCTCCTTGTGCAGAACTCATGTTGTTCCTAGGACATAAGGATGTGGCCAATATTTTGTGTTGTGGGATGTCTTGGCAGTCAGAAGCAATGGTTTGTCTCCCTGCCAAAGAAAAAACTGATTAAAAAAAAAAAGAGAGAAGAGCTTTTTATGTAAATACCACCTAATTATATATTGCTCAGCAGTTATTTGTTTATGTTGACCTTTTACAACCAAAATGGAAAAAAAGAATCCTTTTAATATCCAAGAAAGTTTTTTAATGCATTATTTTTGCATACAAAAAAGGAAAATAAGAAAAAATTCAATTATATTATTTTAAATATCTAGAATATCCCAGCAAGCTGGTGTGTATTATTATAATTATCTTAGTGAGTTAATTCTGAAAATTAATAAAGAGTTTTCAAGTAATGATACAATGGAACATAAGTTAACAATAGAACATAGTTAATTTCCTGTTCCTTTGGCAGAAATATCCTTCAAATATATTTATTCTGAAACCCTAACAAGTGAAAAAAATACTATTACACTAAACAGCACAATCTTTTAATGTGTTCCAAGTGCTGTGTATGGTAATTCTTGCCTTCATTTTGAAATCTGAACAAGTTTTCAGGGTGCTGCACGAAGCTGTCTCAGCAATAATATTTCTGTAGGGTTTTAAATCCAGCCCCTTTTCAGGATACGTGGCTTCTTTAGAAAACTGAATGCCCACAAGAATGTGCTAGCATTTTAAATAAATAAACAAAGCAAAAGAATTAATGAACTGCCAGGATTAGCTGAATTGACTTGGATCCCACAAGTTGATCTCCTTGGGTTCTGAGTGGGCTTGTGGCTAACGTGGGGAGAGCAGCTCTCCGTGCAGGAGCCATGTGCCATTCTCGTTTTCATCTCGCATTTGTGTCAGCTGCATTGCCCCTTTTCTTTCCATTCATCTCTCAGATCATGAATGAGACCAAAATGGGGATTTTTTTTTTAATCTCCCTTGAGGACAAATGCTTTTTTTCCCTCTTTTTCTCTCTCTTGAGGGAAGCCTGATATAATTATGAATGACATGGTAGCAGTGTTTCTTTCTTCTAACTGGCATCATGAGAAAGTCATCATGGCCTCTCATGTGACTAATTTCTTGTAAAAATATTTTACTTTAAATTATGTATTTGCTGCAGCTTCATTTTTATAGTTGAAGGTAGGTAGCTACAATAAATTGCACCTCCACCAGTGACTGATTTTGTCTCTTTCACAAGCTTCTTCACATCTTTCACTGTAGCCCCGAGAAAATTATTGTGGAAGAAAATAATTTTTCAGGAATATATTGTTTTATTTCAACCAGATAAGCTCCTTGAGGCCTGATTATGTAGAAAATTGTTAAAATAAAGAAGTGCAAATTCTTTATCCTCCAGGGATTAGCAGGTATTTGAGTTTGCTGTTTAATTTTTGTAGCTAGTAAGACACAGAGATGAAAAGATGTTTTCAGATAAATCTAAAATTTATTTAGAAAAGATTAAAAATTACTAAACCTATTAAGCTCAAATCTAATTTTAATAATTATTTGAATCACAGCATTTGCTGACATTTTCATTCCTGTGAGCTGTAGCTTATGGGTCCTCTAAACAGGAACTTTTTGAGGTAGTTTGAATGTACCAGTTTAAACCCCGAAACTTCTTAATCTGTCATTTTGCAACTCCTTCCTGACTCTCTGAAACAAAGCAGGAACCATCCCATGTCAGGATCCTAGCCTGGAAGCATCATTTATGCTTTGTAAAACTTAAAGCCTTGAAAAGATTGATAGCCCACCATTGAAGAAATTGAGGCTGCAGTATATTTTATTTATTTATCCGAGGATCCAAAATACCACCCGTTTTTTAATGTGCCATCTGCATTTCAGTTATGAAGCTTATGACAAATTGCAGATACGAGTAGCAGAGCTGCCTGTTGATGGTGTTTTCAAGGCAATGAAAAAAGAAGTGAAGAATTTTAAAGCAGTTAGAACATGAGGCACAGGAATTGTAGTTCAAGTTGTTGGCCTGGGAATGTGTTTGTCCTTAGAAAGGTGTCTGCACTTGAGAGCACTTGGCTTATGTACTCTTAACTGTATGTGCCCTGGCAGTCCTAACTCATACAGTGACACCCTGTGTCTCTTTTCCTCTTGCTGTCTCCTTTCTGCTTCACTTCGGTCAGAAATAAATGTTCAAATGCAGTTGTCTCCTTCCACAACCCCCTCTCCTCTCCCCCTTCCCCCCAATTCTACCTGTACCCCCAGATCAGAGAAATATTTATTAAATGAAAGACCTCTGTGAAAGACCTTTAATCATACCTTTACCCAGACCCGTCCTCCAGGCAGACACAAACCTGCTGTGGTTGGGTCTGGATGGGTTGCAGAAGCCCCTGGATTGTGTGTACTCCTTGCTCAGGTTCCTGCTGTTCTCCCTCTTCTGGTTCTGTACTCAGCTCTTGGAAAGAGAGATTTTTTTGCCAAACTTCCTTTTGCCTGGGAGCATTTCCTCCAGGGACCAGACAGCTCCCTTTTCTGTAGTCGTTTCCAATATAGTGGTTAAACCAAAAGGATTTTTAAAAGCAGTTTTTATCCTTCACTGCATTATTTGGGAGGAGAATAATAAATAAATTCTAACTACCCTTGTCACTTCTTTTTTCAAGCAGATTGGTCTCAAACTTTTTTTGCTGCTTCCAGTGTTGAGACCCATAAAGATGACATTTCCTTCAGATGAAGTTTTATAGGACCTAGAACTTAGCTTAGCCTGATTGCATCTGAATGCCAGCTTTTGTCTTAGAAAGGGTGGCAGATATGACTCATTAGTAAGTCAGTTCTGCTGAACAGCTGTTTGCATAATTCTTCCAGTCTGTAATCTCAAGAAGCAAAGAAAAGCCTTCTTCCCTGAACGTGTATGTGTATATACATGCATATATATGTGTATGTACACACAGAGAATTTATATACATAGAAACTCATGGGGTTTGTGATGCATATTTAGGAATAGGAATGTTTTTCATTATGTTTTTGCATGTTTTTAGTTTGAGTAGTTGTGAAAGAGGGTGAAAGGAGTCTTCAGCATGTGGGGTAACAGTCTCCAGTGTAGAGTACACTCATATGTTATAAAAACCAAAAAGAAAAAACAAGTAATCACAGAAATATACTACAAATATTATTGCAATCTCTTTCAATATCAAGGCCCAAAACTGTGTGTTTTGAGGCTGGAGAGTAGTTTGCTAAGTGTTAAAAGCATCCTGGTGTGCCTTTGAACTGAGAACTAGCCTTTCCATTCATTGTAAACCAAAGCTGAAATAAAAACACAGGACTTGAGCAGTAGCTGGGCCATAAGAGATGTATCTTTATACTGTAAAGGGAGAGTGCACTTGTCAAATGGTAGCAGAACTATAGCAGTGAAGGAAGAAATCCAGGCTGAAAAATGGTTTTCAGAAACTTTGAGGCACCTCTGTCTTTTTGACCTCACTTAAGTGACTGCCAGGAAGCACAAGCTAACTCCTGACAAGCTGGGTAACGAAAGAAAGCATGCTCTGGATTTAATCAGAGGCACAATTTGAGGTGCTTCTATTTTAATCTTTTGGTAGAAGAGCTGAGAGTAATGAACTGTTGTGTTACATCATTTCATAGAAGTGAAGTGACTGGAAGATGGTACAAAAACATGTATTCAGAGCCTGGTGTGGAACAAGGAGATGAGCATTGGAGTGACTGGTTTGACACATATTTACTTCTGCTTGATTTCCATGTGAGACAACAGTTAACTACCAGAGGCCAGCCTTCACACTTTATAACCTCTCCTTATTTTCCTGTGTCTCTGCAGACCCACTTAGTGGATGTAGCTCTCTGGCCAGCAGGCTGGATTTGTCAGTCAATGCCGTAGACTCCTTGCAGGGTCAGAGCACCAGAGGATGAAATTCCTGACCTAGAATAGTCTTCTGTTCTCAAAAGATGACTGTGCTGTTTGAAAGACTATTTTATCTCTTGTTTTGACAGACAAAAAGTCACAATATTCTATGTCTTAATCTGCAAAGCAAAGTTCAGCATGGCCTCTACAGAGAGATGCCTGCATGAACACAGGAATAACACAAAACTGCACAATGTATTTACCAGAAAGTGTTTCTAAATTATACAGGAAATGAAAAACTAACATTTAATTAAAATTTGATTTGTGTTGTCACTCTCCTTTTCCCAGTATTCTGATTTGAAGCAAAATATGTATGGTGTGAAAGTAGCACTTATGTGCTTTTGGAGCTCTGGTCGTGCCTGGCCTGTCCAGTCTGGGGTCGATCATCTCTGCCTCTTTTCTCTGATACTCTACTAAAAGCTCCTTCCCAAATGTATCTGCAAAGTCAAATATTTGGGATGTGTGGGTGTAGTGCAAGTGAGGACTTGATCTCAGACATGTTTCATGTCTATCCTAAGATACAGTACAGAGGCAGCCTAAGAATTCACCTAACTCAAAAAATGGGAATTCTCTAAAATTTTTTGATGTTTCAAAATATTATCTCAATTCTCTTCACTATTAAAAAAAAAAAGGCCTAATTTTTTTCCACCATTGTTGAGATAATTAAAGAAGAAAAACATATAAGTGTAACTATATGCTATTATTTTTAAATCATTATGCATAAAGTCCTTGATTAGGTGCCATGTTCTGGGTGACCCACCCTCTGCTCAGTCCTCAGTCACCTCATATGAAAAAAGTACTAGACAAATTTCTGGAAGAAGGTAAGGCAAGTGAAATTATCTGCATAATTTAAGAATTTCATCTGCCCTCATCCCCATTCTAATGCTGGCTGGTTCTGTAGTGTTGAAGCAAACTGATTTTTAAACCAATTTATTTTGTATATGGAATAAAAACTAGGAAGATTGCTCCTGAGGATGTCGGTTAACTTTAATATTGAATAATAATTTAATAAATAATTTTTATAAGTCAAGAAGTTCTCATGTTATCACACAGTGTTTAAAGGCTGTAACATATAATGACTGTACAGATTATTTAGAGTTTTCATGATTCTGCTTTTAGATTCAAAATGCACAGAGTTACTGTCACTACTGTGTCAGGATGAGCCAAAGGTCCCAAGTGATGGAAGGAAGGAAGGAAGGGAGGGAGGGAGGGAAGATGTTGAACTCATGACAAATGACTTTTGCTGTAGTAGTAAAGCATCAGTCAAAAAAAGAGGCTGAAGATCAAGAATTAATGTGGCAGAGAACTGAATGTGACAGCTCTGACAGTGAATAATAAGCCTGTTACTTGAAGCCTGTTACTTGAAGGCTGAGATCCTGGCCCTCAGTGTAGTGCAGCCTGGGTTTTTATTCCGGGCTAGAGAAGACTTAATATCCAATTCTCCAGGTAATTTTGTGCAATGGATACAAGACAGGAAGAAGATGCTACCCTGAAATTAATGCCCTGGAATGTACAAGTGTTAGGAGTTATGCAATATATTGTTTTCTTCTAAAATTTTTCTTGGGAATTGTCTTAGATGAGGAACTTATGGTTGCTGACCACACTAAGAAGAAAATCATCCTCTGAAAGTGCAGTCACCCTTCCTGAAAAATCTGCAGGCAACTTTTGAAGCCTTTATGAGACAGTATTATTGACCTCAGTAAACCAATAACCTCACCCACCTGTCACCCTTGTTAGTCAGGAAGACTCTTAGAGATGACTCTGAAGGAATAAAATGCATCATCTTTGTTGGTATCTAAGTCTGACTTCTCACAAACATGGTCACAGCACAGGAGAAAGCATAACATTGTGTGTTTGGAAAGAACAGCCCAGTGACGATGAAGGCATCATCTAGCCCTTTATGACTAAAACTATGCTTAAAACAATCCATAAATTCACAAATGTAAATCAGTAAATGTACAAAGAAAGTAAATGAGAAATACTGGTAATAAAATAACCAACTTACATGTGATATACAACAGATTTGTTTAAAAAAATGAATATATTATTTAATAAGAAAGAATCTTCAATTTGTAAAGAAAGAGGGGTCTGTAAGATCATTAATTTCTTGAAGGAGACAAATTAGAAATTGGTATTTAAGTGTTCCTCATAACAGAAGAACTTACAAAATTACTTTGAAGCGCATACAAACTCTCAAAAGGGAAATGCTTTTTAAATGATCGACAAGTAATTTGCAGATCTTACTGCCACAGAGTGACTTGGCTCCCAAAATACAAGTGAGCTCCAAAAGTAGTTAGACAAATTAATGGCAAAGCAATTCACCCAAGCCAATCTGAACACCATGATGCAAATGCAGCCTCCTACTCAGAAAGTCCCTAAAAGTGTGCATAGGAAGAACTTAGGAGGCTGTACAAAAAGGAAGCATCTCTGAAAGCAGCCCTGATTATTTTCCTGATTAGCAGTTGGATAAAATCAGAGACATAATAATAGCGGCTAATTGTCTTTTGTAGCCATCTACAAAAGATGTGTGTGCTTTGGGCAGTTTTGGGTTAAGTTGTATTATTTTGTTCGTGGGAAATATGTAGGTATGGTACATGAAGTCAGGAAATGCAGAGCTGTAGTGGATCTTTGAGCAGTTTAGATTGGAACACCTTTTATACAAAGGGGTTTTAGGTACATATGGCTTCAAAAATGTGCAGTGATGATAAAAGCCCTGAAAGCATTTTACATCTGGATTTGTGTAAAACTTGGTTTTGCTAGACTGTCTAAGCAGGTGCATTGCTCTGGGTAGTGCCTTCACCCAGTACAAGAAACTGTAATGGAGCAAGAATGGTTCAAAAAATTACATTGATCCAGTGCTGTATCATATGATGTCCTCACTGGAGAGCACATTCCCATGTGCAGGTACCAGGACTTGTGGTGGCATTTCTCAGTGCCCTGGAATGTGACAGCCCTCAGGCTGTGCTCAGCACGCTCTGTATAACGCAGAGCACTGGGCTTTGTAAATCAAAGGAGTATCTGTGTTGTGTAAATTATAAAATCAGTTCAGCAGAGGGTTTTCACAGGCTCCTCAGTCTGATGTGTCCCTTCCTACACTGATGGAAACACCTGTCAGCTTCAGTGCTGCTGTATTTGCTCCTGCCAAGTTGTACATCATGTACAAATGTAGAAGATTTATCCTTCCAACATAAAGGAAAATTAAACTCTCTTCCTCCTCACTTTGCCCATCCTTTCTCCTTTCTCAATAGGATTGAAAATTCCACTTCTTTGATGTCTGCCTTTCTGTTATTAAAAAAAAAAATAAAAAAAAGAAGTGAAAATGAAAGCAGTTAAAAGTCTATGTAAAGATACCCCAGCTAGCTTTCTTTTGACAACCGTGGATGGCAGAAATGGTTTAGCTTTGGCAGGAAGATCCCTGTGGCTTCAGAGGTGCAGCAGTGGACTTCAAAATGGTTACTTTGTGCATCTGAGCTTTGAAAATGGCAAACTGGAAATGCTGGATTTAAGTTGGATTTAATGTTGGATTTAACTCTCACAATAAAAAATAGATGTCCTAGTTAATCCAGCATTGTTACTTCATAATCTTTGTCAAGATCGAGTGACTTCTGTGGGCACTGTTTAACAACACAAATGTTTTAGTTTCCAAATTATCAATGTATTTTGGGACTGAAAAAATTATTACAACTGCATGACACACTTCCGCTGCAACAGACTGCCCAAATGGAAGATATCACTGAATATATTTATGTACCTAATGATTGTTGGACATCTTGCCAAGCAGGAACTACTAGATAGTTAAAATGTTCATTTTTATTTTGCGTATTGCTTCCTCTGTTGTCTTTTTGTTAGACACCAATAATTTTTATAAGAATCGTGATTAGAAATAAGTCCTGTCTTAAAGTTTGAGAATGAAATGAAGACTCATATTCTTTGAAATATTTATTTCAAGTCTAAAAATAATTTTTCCTGATGTGAACTCTTTAACTCAGTATATGGCTGCAAATGTGATATAACAAAACAGGAATATGTTTTGTGATAAGAATTTACAGCAGATTACACTGCTGAAAGAGGAAACCTTTTATATTTCTTGAAATTATGAAAATGTCACTAGTGGCAAGCTTGTTGATTTTAGTGGCTATAACTGTATTTTTCAAGAACAACATTTCTGAAGTTCATAGTTGTATAGAGATATATGTTTAACTGAATTTTTGGTTGCTATAGTGAAAGTTTTATAATTGTATGTGTAATTATTTTAATTATTGAATTATCTATTATACAAAAGTGTTTTCTTTAATTGGAATTAATTTGATACAGAAGAGTGCATGAGCATTTTTTCTTGGTGTTTTAAAATGACTGTTTTTAAGGAGTCCATTTGCTTCCCTAAGACAACACAGGAACACTGGGGGAAAATCATTATAAATTTTTCTAATGCATGTTTTTCTTCACCAAATACTTACAGCAGTAAAAATAATTGTGTTTGCCTTCTAACTAAGATAGTAATGTAACAGATATTGTGGATTTTGCTTTCTCCCTAATGGTCTGGACTTTACAGCTCTTCTGAATTGCCTGGAGTGGCTGCTGAAGAATAAATTGCAGCCTGAGTGATAAAGCTTGAGCAAATCAAAACAGATCCTGTTCTGGTTTAGTGCTTGGATCAAATAAGTGATTTAATCAATTTACTGTGTAATGTATATGAATACAATTGTTTCATGAATATTGACAAAAATCTTTTTAAACTTGCAGCAAGTAGTGGCAGCCATAAATGCGGGAATCATACCTATAGGAAACACATCCACTCCGATCAGTCACTGGGACTTGGGAAGTTCCTTCTTCTTTGCTGGCACTGTTATTACCACCATAGGTAGGACACAGCTTATTATCTTTTCATGTCAATTAGCTGAAACTCTTTTCATTTCCAGTGTGTGCATATATTTGTTAATGGTAAACCTTCCAAATATTCTGTTTTAAGTAGAAAGTAACTTTCTAGCTGCAGGGGCAGAAATAATAGCTGTCTGTAAGAAGCCCTAGCTGAGTGATTTTCCTGTTGAAAAAAAAAGTTGTATATTTCTGTCAGGTAACTGGAAGAGGTTGTGGAAACATTTTCTGGGGGGAATTTGGTCAACTGTACAGTCACAAGTGTTAAATAGGGCATGATCTAAAGCACATGTGCATTAAACCTTAACTGAGATGTATAGAATTTAAAGTCTGTGTTTTCCCATTCAAAATTGTTATTTTATCTAAATTCTGAAAGAGTAAAAAGAAGCAGCGTTTGGTATTTCAGTTTCTTCCCTTTGAATACAATACTGTACACATGGTATGCACTGAAAAAATATAATGTAGCTCATGGCTCACAAAGAGGCATTCACAAAGATGGATGGAAATTTGAAGAAGAAATCATGAGAAAAAAGTTGAGATAGGCGTTATGAGAGTAATGTATAAGGAATTGTAGCATCATTGCAATTATTACCACTACATATTATTTACATGCGTATTGTGATGGAAGAGGATGTTCTTTTCAAGTGTTTTCCGTACCTTTTTTCTTTCGTTATGTAGAAGTGCATAAGTAGCATATTTTTGTGTGTTTGAGTATATACATGTCTATGTGTATATGTATAAATATTGTGCCTATGGAATATTTTTCCACATCTAGAGTAACTGAAACACAGGTTTAGTGAAAAAAAACAGTGAAACTCTTACCTCCTTGATTTGTAGAAAACTTACTGATTTTATAGTACTAGGTCCTTACGGTGATAAAAAAGCAAGTATTGAAAAATCTGATTAAAATTAAAGATTATAACCAAAAGAAGCAAGAACTTTGAAAAGATAGTTTTGTGATCAGTGTTATATTATCTTCTTTGGACAGCACCAAATTTTATGTTGTAAGCATCCATGGTCCTGCAGAAAGTGCATAATATTTGTTTCACTTCCTAATATGGATAAAAGTTAACATGTGAAAAGTGTTCAAGGAATTAAAAGTTCAAAAATTATTTTAAAGCAATGGAACATTTTGTCTCACCATCTTTTTTCCAAGTAAAACTGAGGCTTTTCTAAATCAAAATGTTTCCTTATTTAATTTATCAACCTGATTCTACCAAAACATGTGTGAGTCCAGCTTAGAAGAGAGCAGGGGATCTGCAAAGGCATCCAGGCCTCTGATCCACTGTTCCCAAGAGGCAAGATAACCCAATAGGAAATACATTTGAAAATTAATATTTCAGGTCATTTCTGCAAACCAGAGTTGTCAGAAGCAGGTCAAACTAGGCAACAGTAAATATTTGTTTCAGGTTTTGTGATAGCAACCAGAGAAAAAATGGGTGAAAAAAGCCTTCCATAAAATATTTTGAGTTTGGAGTGACTGGGTTTCTTTCATCAGGGACCATTCCTGATGGGAAGCTTCCAGCCAATTGCACTTTTGAGCTTTTCTCAGGATTGATCCAAGGGCAGCAAGTTTATATGAAAGCTGTAGTGTGGTTGGCAAGGTCTTAATGCTGTGAACCACCTCTCCCGTGGTCACAGAGCCTGTGGTGTGACAGAAGGTGGTGCTGTGGTGAAAAGCACTTGGAAAATTGAGTTACCTGGGAAAATGGCGGCGAGCAGAACAGCTGGGTGTGCTTCCCCTTATTCTTGGTGTTATTACGTGTCAGCAAGTGATTTTGTGTTCAGAGCAGTTCCTTCCCATATATGAGTAACTTTTAGAAAGTGAAGGCATTCCTTCCAGTTAGGGGGCATATTGTAATAATAATTCAATTTCTCAAGAGAGTCAAAATGTGGCTTATGACCATCTCCAGAGAGTTGCCATAGGTTTCAGACAAATACTACAGATATTCTCTGTGAACAAAGACAGGATCTTATAAATTCATGGAAGAACTTTACAGAAATAATTTGCAAGTGAGGTTTGATAAATATGAATAAAATTTGTAAATATTATGTCTTTTAGTCTGTATACCTTAAGAAGTACTTGCAGATGAGAAAAGGGATTACTACCATTTAGAGACAATGATAGCCTTCCAGTGTCACAGCAGATTTTGTAGCTTTCCAAACCACTTATTACTATAATTTTGCCATATCACTTAGCCCACACTCTTCCTGGTGATATCTCAGAATCTAAGACATTCAAATGGAACCAGTAGTCTATAAATAGAATTTCTGACACCTTTCTTTAATGAAAACAAAGCTTTCTTTATAGGCAGTAGCACTTGCATCCCACAAATATTTGGTTTCTGGGGAGAGAGGATAATAAAGAAAGCCTTTAGCATCTGTCTAAGTAATAAGTTATTGTTTTGCAGATATTGTTATTGTCGTATCCCAGTAGTGTTGAACATTGACATGAAAAATATTGGCTGTCTGCTTTGGTGGCTGCTGGCAGCAGACTGGAACCATCTTCTGGATCTCCTGTAGGTTTCTGAAAGGCACTCTGATGGTGCAATTATGCCTACAGAGTTCCAAAGCCAGCTCACAAAAGCAGAGGCAGCACTACAGAAAACATGGCTTAGTATTTATGTAACACTTTTTGAAGTCTGTTGTAATCCTTCATGCTACCCAATAAATGTTACAGTGCATAATATAAGCAAAATCAGTCTGAATGGAATATAATGTGATAGTGCTACTAGATATTTTCTAAAAAGTGGATTTAGTTGAGAGTCATAATCAAACAATTTCCCAAGGCTTTCTTTAGGACAGATCCTCGGTTTTAGCTTTGCATTTACTACTGTGCTACAGCACAGAACTTGTTTCAGGAAGGGTTGTAGCTTTGACTGGCTCAGTCAGATGTTCTTGTTTGTGAATATGTTTCCAGAACAAATATATCTCATCTCAACGAAGAAATGTGAAATTACATGATTATTAGTCTGTGCATATGAAGTGGCTTCAGACAGTCTCTAAGAGGGAAAAGGGTAGCAGAGAGAAATAGGAATATGAAATTACCTATGAAAAATATTGTTGATTGTTCCCTGGGATACTCTGCATGCTGCAAAGTACAAAAAAACCTCTTTTTGTCTACTTGAAAATGTCATTATCCAGTCAGTCCTGTTCTAAGATGACATGACCAAAAAAAGAAAAAAGAGGGTTGAGGAGAAAAGTAAGAAAAATGGTAACTTAATCATAAAACTGGAGATAATGCTGAGAAGGAGGGGAAAATAGCCTTTATGCCTCCTCTTTTTATTCTCAGAGCTCATTGCTGGCACTGTGCATGGTTCATAACTTCTGGATCATTTCCTTCAATAAGCAGCTGAACTCAGAAATGGGCCTACAGACGTGACCTGTACATACCCTGCTTCCTCCCAGACTTAGATTTTGGGGCAGGGAAAGTTTTCCATTGGCAGCAGGGTAGAAAAGCAGACCTGTCATCTTGAAGCTTGAGACCTGCATCTAGAGAAATGAAAAAAGTAGACATGGCAAGGCCTTGAGCTCAGCAGTTGTTTTCCCAAATGTCTGGTGTCTCAGCACATAAAAAATGTAGAGTCCTCTGTAATATCAGAAACCACATCACGAGAACCTCTACTAGTCTGCTATGGATCTTCGTCTAAAAGAGCTGCATTATTTCCACTGCTATTCCAGCCAGTCTAGAATGACTTTTTCAAGCACTGCAAGGTAGACATATGGTGGGAAGAGTATTTATTCAGCCTCCTGGAAGAGGGAGGGTCTTGGATGGCAGTTGAGAGGGCAGTGGGAGTACAGGCAGCCTCGCTGGTAGCTGGGATTTGCCAGAGTGCATCCTATCAAACAGAGGCCCTCTAATGCCTTAGCACTTCAGAATGCATTGCAGCCCTATTGATGTCCAAATTCAGCATTTGCAAAAAACTGGGCCTAAAAACCCAAAAAGGAAGAGCACATAATTTCTTTTTTTCCTTTTCCACATTCTGTTGTCACCAGTCCTTGACTTTTGGACTCAAACTTCTCATGTTCGCTGGAAACTGAGCCTCTTGGGAAGTTCATTCATGACTGAAGTCTTTGATTAGGGTTCATGCAGCTAGCTATGGGAATATGGGGGCTTGGTGTCCAAAAGCCTAGCAACCATTATTAAAGTGTGCAAAGGAATGTGAATATTAAAAAAAAAAAAAAAGAAATACAAAAAGAAAAAATAAGGTAAATATTTACACATTAGGGAACAGATGTCAATAGCAAGCAGCTAAGATGCTGAAAAATATTTATATTTTTGACTAGAAATTTCGACTTGATTTGTCATTTTTAAAACCGCAATTAATTATGAAGCTTCAAATGCAATTTCACTGTAAGGAGTCATTCCTTCTGTCATTTTCCCACTGCCTTCACAAAAGGTTTGCTTGTGAAGGCAGGGTATTTTTAAAAGTCTTACTACATTGCTTGTTGGTTTGAAACAATAATAAAATCCTGCTGCTAAAACTGTCCCTTCTGGCACCATTCCACTGCATTTTTGAAATACAAGGTAACAGAATAATGTGCTGACACCTAAAATATACAAAATACTTTTGACGTTATAAAAAGACAAATATTTTCCATAATCAGAATTGTTACCTATTATGTCAGATAATCATAAAGATAAAAAAATTCAAATGACATTGAAAAATTTCTTCTCCTAGTTCAGAAAAGTAAGAGACATGACATACTTATGTTAGAACATGTTTCTTTTATTGTTTGTTTGTGCCACCAAGGAAGAAACAAAGCTTTTGAGGATGAGCATAAAACTTTCACTTTAAAAGATTGCATCTTATCAGAGTGTAAATACTTGGATTTCTATTTATGTATTTCTGAGGGAAGAAAGAAGAAGCAAGCAAAAGAAAGTGAAGTACAAATGCTGAAGTGATTGAAGGGGGATTGGAGAAAAGCTGAAATTAAAAAAAACCATAAAATACATTTGCCAGAAAAGTATTCTGATATGTGACTTTTCTCCACCATATTAATGATCAAATCTGCACTGGGGTCCATTAACTAAATGAACTTGACTACTTGGTGGACATTGGAATATAGGGCTCCCAAGGGCCTCCTTCTTTCAGGGCTCCTGAACAAGAAATAATCTTCTTCACCAAGGCAAGATGGAGGATCTCAGCCTCCACTGATAGCCTGGCTGCACCTGCCCAGATTCCATAGAGCTTCTAGCAGGGCTCTGTGTGTGGCAAGGCTGAATATAACCAGCTGGTAAAACCAGCTGCAGAAAAATGCAGAAAAAAAAGTGGTTAAAATTTATGGTCTGTGAAAATGAGGTAGTAAGAGACATGCTACAGAGGTCACTGGGGAATGAAGTGGAAATGCTCCTTCCATCTCTTACTTTGCAGAGGACTCTACTGAAAACTCCTGCTGCCCTCCTGAGAGTCACATTGACTCTCAAAGTGTATTAAACATGTATATTTCTCCTGATAAGATGTCAACAGAAAGAATTTTCGGTTTCAAAAAAAATCCCCTGAGATCTCTTCGGAATTCAGTCTTTCCTCCAGGTTACTGTTGTGCTTACCTTCCTGTCCCTGTGCTGCTGTCCCTAATAGTTTTTGGAACTAAATTAGGTTTTTAGTCTCTATTTGCTCCATTATAATTTATTTCCTTTGCTTCTTTTGTTGCATTTTTGAAAAAGTGTCTGAATTTGACCCAGTTATTGACTGTTGACAAATAGTGCTTCTATTGTGCTCTGGAGAGACCTGTTAAGATTTGGCAACGTAATTCTCCAAATATTTCATCTGAACTGAGCACACTCTCTCCCAGGGCAGTAGTGACTAAACAAGATTTCCTCTGTAATTATTTCTCCCAGGAACAGTAGGTTGAAAGTGTATTACCACTATGCCCTCAATTTTCTCCTGCATTTGCTCAGGCAGTGGAAAAAAAGACTTATCTGCCTTGAATGCTGAAGAAAAAATACTTGGACTGTACAAGATACAGGAGCAATAATTAGGATGAGATTGCTGAGAGCTAGGGAACCTGGGACAGTGGTGGAAGAAGGATGATAGTGAGGAGGTGAAAGGAAATTATATTGGATGAAGAGCTCAGTTAGAGACATTGAGGGCTTGTATATCAGAAAAATTGAAATAAATTGAATGATAAATCACAGAAAACAAATTGCACCTCACTGACCAAAATGACTACGACTAAGAAAACACTCAACAATGCCAAGGGTAGCTCTGAAATGGAAGAAGTGCAAGTTTATGGGGTGATACACAGCTTTAATTATACACAGAAGTGATTTTTTATTCTACCAACTTGGTTTTGATATACAGGAATCTTATGTGCAGGCACATGGTAAATTGCAAGCATTTGCATCTCCTGTAGGCCATATTCAGGGTCTGATATTTCTGGTGATATTGTTGCTTTAAGCTATCAGCTATGTTAGAAAAGGTTAGGGTGATGAACCTAGTTGTGTGAACCTAGTTGTGTTTGTTTATCTGGTACATTCTGAATTCTGGACGAGAAATTTGGCAATGGATAGTAGGAAGGGATGCTGTCTCTTTAGGGAAGGTGGTGGCAGCAGTGCCTTTTCATATCTTTTTTGCCCTGATCTTTTCACACATTTTTATTCTTTTAGAATTTAGATTCAGAGCTCTCCCAACTACTTGCTTTGCTTGGAACACTGAGTTTCTGTCTACATCTATGTTTTTTCTGACCACCTGGAAGGTTTTCTACACTGATATGACTTCATTAAAATTGGTTTTTCATAAAAAAGCCTTTTAAATGTCTTTGATAAGCTTCCTGCTAGGCAGCACTGACAGTTTTATTTTGGTGTAGTGTCTATTTATTGCTGGATCTTACAAAGCAAGAAGGAAGATGCACCATTTTTGCAGTTTGATGTACTTGCACTTTCTGAGCTTTTATCTTCTTTTTTTCTCAAAGCCTGAAAATAGTTGTGTTAAAACAAACTGCCAGGTTTGCACCTTTCCGTCACTCCATTACCTTTGGTAATTTCCTAAACAACAGACTCTGCTTAAAGCAGTTCTGCTTGGAACTTTAAGTTGTGCTGTGGAGTGAAAATGTCAGTTTGTCAGTTGTGACAGTCCCCGATTCACCCTGCAAATGAGCAGTGAAGTTTTCACAGCTTACTCTGTTAATGCTAGTGTGCTAATGAAACTGGATTTTGATTTCTTTATTCAGATATCTCATCACTGGCTGATCAGAACAGGGTTTCTGGAGCTCCTGATCACATCCATTTCCATTCCCAGGTTACAAATTCTTGTTATCAATAAAGGAAAGGGTGTGAGGAAGAATTGCCAAGTGGGGTTACACTGTGTGCCGAATGCTGGGATGAATGGAATTGTTTCCTGCTCCCTTTTTGTTTGTTTTCGCAATTGGATAAGTAGTGGTGCAACCAACCATGAGAATCTCAAATCCTGTAAGCAAACAGAGGCACAGGATTTTGGAAAAACAGATAAAAAAAGCTAATGTTTTGTGCTTGGCTTCTACATCGGAGCCATTGAGTGGGTAAAGTTTAGAGGCCAAAATAAAAGCACCTGTTCACAGTGTGTATCCCCTCAGGATGCTCTTTTGGTAAGTTTTGACCATGTTAAGCTGTTTATGTGCTGCTTTCCTCCCAGCCATTTCCAGTTTTTTTAGTTGAGCTTCTAAGCAGAAGCAGCTTTTAAAGAGGGAATGGTAGCTATAACCCATCACAAATTTTTTGTTTGGTTGCTTTTGTGTTTTTTTTTTTTTTGCTGTTGTTTTTTTGGGTGAGAACTCACAATATACACTAGCATGGGAGCATGTAACCTCTTTTGAGAGCAAACCTATTAGCTGGCATTCCTGCCAGTGTAGAAAGTGTAGAAAGTAAGCACTTTTTCGGTACTGATAGCATGAGTTCTGGATTTTGAAGACCTCTTGTTGAGCAGCTCTTGCAGATCTGACTGAATAGCTTGTAGTTTTTATTCCAAGTAAGAACCTGCCTAATATAAATCACACTCTGTTTGCCTATGGTGTCGATCTGAATGTCGGATGAGGTGGTTTTTCTTCTTGGGAGCTGAGATCTGAAGAAGGTTTTTTGTGTTATATCGAGGCTTTGGTTGATGCACACATCACCTGTGCACCTCTCAAGTCCCAGGAATGCCCCTTGGCACTCTGTCTGGCCGGAGCAGGACAGACCCTAGAGCTCATGGGGCATAGCTGGGCCTTGATGTTCCAGTGGTGTGCTGAACTGGAGAGCGAAGATCTGCTTAAGAACGGAGTCAGTTGGCCTAGGCAGACACTTTGGACCATATTCACCCAAATATTTTTTATGCAAACTTGGCTGTACCATTCCTAACAGCTGGAATTACCAGTTGATTCTATTTCAATGATATCAGAAAGATAACACTTTTTTCCCCCCAAAGAATATAGAAAGGATGCTATACAGGTAGCCCAAAAGACCTTAAGTATTTCTTGAAGTGAACACTGCTGCCAGTATAAAATCTGCTGCCTTGTGCCACCAGCATTACAGAGTAAAATATCATTCAAGTATCACTACAGTGAATGGGAATATCCATTAGCATTTTATGAAAGTGTTTCTTTTTTATACAATGAGAGCTCTCTATATTTTATAGATTTCTCATTACTGCCAGCAGCTTGATTCCATTAAAAAAAAAAACAACCTGAAAACCAGAAGGGAAGCTGGGTAGAAATACAGGCAAAGGGGAAATTAACAAAATCCATTAACTTTTTTCAGTGATTTTTGTCTGTATCGAATCCTCTTGTGCTTTGGAAAATCTCACCCTCTAGTGTCATCCTTTTTCAAGAGCTGTATGAGTTGGTATGACTGCAAGCAAAGTTATAGTTTGCATCTCAGTGTGTGTTAAAAATCCGTATTTTTCAAGACTACCAGTTTATTTTTTCAGTAACAAGCACTGCATATGCAGATATATGCACAAGATCAAGAGGATAAAAATTGATAAATACTCATTTGAACTGCTAGTGCAAATATAATTGTTCAGTACAACATTACAGTCTAATGACTTCAATTTTTCATTTGGCAGAAGCAGACAGTTACAGAAGACGTATTTTAATTGCAAATGAAGAGTAAGATAGGTACTAAGGAAGACTTGGGGGATGCATCATTTAGATGATAGTGTAGAAAAGTCCTATATGTGCATCATCTACCTTCTGGTCATGCTGAGTTTCACCAATGAATATATGCTTTTCCACATGTGAAAAAAATTTGATGTAAGCTACAGGGAGGGTAATTGTCTACTACATACCAGCTAAAAGCAAATAAATTGTGTGTTAGCACAGCTATCAGCCTGTAAAACATATGATGAATTACTCTCTTGCTCAAGGTGTTCTTATATTGAGTACTAGTGGTCAAAATTTTAGTCTGGGCTTGCACAGCAGGTTTGGGGAGAATAACATCTTTTTCCTACTAGCTAATTCACTTTGTGAAAATCATCCTCTTCTAGGAGAGACAGCCTCTGATTTTTTTTTTTTTAATTTTTTTTGTTTGGTTGGGGTTTTTTTAAGAGCAGTTAGAAATATTCTTTGGTGTTTACAAGAAATTAGCATCTTAAGTATTTTGATATTTGGTTCTGTGGGGACAAATCTGAAGATGGTTTCTCCTTTGTGACTTCACTGGAGATGTGATTTCCTCCCTTTTCTGCACACGAGTGGGATTCTGATGAATTTTGCTGGACCAGTAACCAGAGCATGGGGAAAGGCAAGTGTAATTAAAGACAAAACACTACTTCATTTGGACATCTTTACTGTGGTTTCTTCATAGCAACAACACAAACTGTGTAAATTCAAGTCTCCCTGGACAGAAATTTGATCACGTTTTCAGTTAGTCTTCCTTACCTGTGGGAATCCTTAGTCAAAACCAGCTGCCCTTCTGAAATCAGTCATTTGATATGCTCAGATACTGTAGGTATGGGAGCATTACTCTCATATTTAGAGAGATAGTAAGGAAAGTATTTAGCACTGTAAACAGGAAAAAGATTTGCAATATTTAAAATTTAAATACTTTACAAAATCCATCTATGATGGGGTGGCTTTTAATGCTTTGAATGTAAGCACAGTTTTCATTCCACAGAACTTGGTATTCTTTATGAAATGTAAGTTTTAAGTCCTAGTATCATGTTTTAAACCAATGTCTGGTTAAAGATGATATGATTTGAAAACACTAGTGGTGTTTATCTGCCACAATGTCACGAGGATTTCTGAAGTTGTAACCAAAGGTATCTTGGCTTAGTCCTTCCTTGTTTCTGAACAATGCCTTAGGTTTTATCTTTAACCTCAAGGCATCATGATATCCAGGGTCCAACTGTGACTTCTGAATAATTGCTTCCTTGCTGTCATCACCTGTTGCTGTGTGGATTTTTCATCGTCACTGGGATTAATTGTGCAGCTTATTTTAGTTCAGGAAGGATTTTTCTTTTTGGTAAAGATAGATTCTTGAAGAATCAGGTTGCTTTTAGTATTTGTTAGCATTTTGTCGATCTGTGAAAACCTCTTCTGTCTGAAGAGGCTGCATAGGAAGGAAATTTTCTCCTCTTTTCTACAATTAGTTTTCCAAATTATTTTAGTTGTCTTTTCTAGATTTCCAACCACAAGAATTAGCCATAGTGAGGATTATTCATTCACCTGTAATTTTTGCAGACTTTGATTCTGAAGTGTTGTCACTGGATCATGTATTAGTGGTGACTTGCTCAGTTTAGCTGCACTCTTTGGATAGTGTGGCACAAAAGAGGTATCAGGGAAAACGTGGGTGGATGGATGAGTTTGGCTCACAGGTCCTTAAGGCTTTTTATCTGTGTGATGCATGATGCTTTCCATCGACTGTGCTGCTCTCTGTGCTGTTGTGTTGTTTTCTGTCTTGTTTATTTTGATTACAAACTCTCGGAAGCAATTATTTTGGGTCATAAGGGTAACAACACAGCCAAGCATCCCAAGTGTCTGTATTGCTCAGTTTAACTGATTACATGTTAGGGAAGTATCTTGTATTATACAGTTTAAACTGCTAATTTTTATTTCCTAGCTCTGAAATAAAAAAATATTTTGGCACCAAAGTTCTCTCCGATTAAGGATCTGTACTACTTCTAATTTACATAATCCATTCTTATGTGATATTTGAATACTATTTTAAAACTACACAACAAACTAACTTAAAAAGACTGGATTTTTTTTTTTTCCCACTCTAGTGGCAAATCTTTTATTCTTACTCTATTATCTTTTAGTTAAATAAGATAAAGTAATGTCAGGGGCTATTAGAGCTTCTCATTTCAATTTTTAAGTAGGTAACATCCTCTGTAGGCAATAACTCAGTTAATTTTAATGGTTTTAAAAGGTCTTTGATTATACATTTTTGGCACCCACTCTAAAGTTCTGTTGGCAGTCTGAATATAGTCTTAGATTTGTACATAAATATAGAATCATATATTTATAGAACAATTAAGGTTGGAAAAGATGTAGTTCAACTGTTAACCAACCATGTCCTCGAGTGCCACATTTACATGTTTTTTAAATACTTCCCGGGACAGTAATTCCCCTGGGCAGCCTGTTCTAGTTCTTGACTGGAATATGCTGAAACATATCTGATATCATCAAATGCTTTCAGAAATCTGCCAGCATCATTGCTGGGTTTCTTCTCTTCAAACTGGCCTGTAGACACCTATTTGTGCTTTTATTGCACCACAGATTGATAAACTTCTGTCTGGTCAGAAAAGCATAGATTATTTGCACAAAGCTCAGTGTTTGAGCTTGTTGAACAACCATGGCTGCTGCTTGGAGAAAGGGGTGTGGGAAAATACATTTCCTGGAATTTGGCAAGTGTTAGGGCACTACCAGTCATGGCAGTGATCCTGGTGAAGGCCAAGAAACTTTTTCTCTCTGGATTGCTCTGGTTTTTCCCTTCTGGTGAAGAAAGGATGGTAGGTGTGAAAGAACATGTATTAGGGGCTATAAACTTTGCTCCATGCTTTGGACAGTACAATTAGAAACTGTAATTCAAAAGCCTGAGAGAGAACTTCTCTGACCATATATCTGTCTACTGTCTAGTTAAGAACTGGCCACAGAAAATGTGCTTACCAGAACAAGAATCCATTATCTGATTCACTGCTCCATTATAGATTATCCAGACAGAAATTTTGAAATTTTTTGTCTCATTATGGGGTTTATTGAGCTTCATCTGAGCCCTGAAGTGATGTTTTCTTAGGCTACATCAAGATGTAATTTAGGTTTGCACTTGCCTAAAATGCCTTATTTTGCTGTGAGATGGTGTGCAGATCATCTGTGTGAAGAGACATCTATAAATTTGTAATGACTTATGACGGATTCCTATTAATATATATTTTTCACCCCAGTAAATAGCTTTCAAATCTGTACTTGCAAGCATTTCATGCTCCTGTCTGAACTTTTGACTGCTAATTAGTCATTGCTGTTAAATTGTTCAGAATTTTCATGTCTGCAGACAAATATGAAAGGTAGATTTGATTGTTCAACTGAACTCATAGACCCTTTGTCCCCTGTAGGTCAGTGAAGACTTGGAGACATTGTTATTTGTGGTACTCTTAGCTCTGTGGTTTTGACTTGCAATTTTCCAGCTGTGCTTTAGTTATGATTGGGGTAAAAGAGGTGGTAGCCAGTGTGGTTCTGCAGCAATAATTAGAGAATAGATGAGTCAGTGCTCTCAGAAATGCACACACATTATAACTGAGCAATTGCTGCAAGTAGAATATTAAGATCAAGGCAGTGTCAGATGGGAGTGAAGACACTGAAATGCAAGAATTAAAGCTTTCATTGCTTGGTGTCTTGTTAGATGTGTAGATTCACAGGTAGGTCTGAAGCTGCAGAGTGGTTTTGATAGGTCTTGCAGGAATAGGAAAAAAAGCTGGTATACCTGTTGATTTTTGGGTTAGTGTATAGGCTAAGAAAATAACTTTTCCTTCTTAATTTTCGTTTTCTTTGGAATATTTTAGGAGACAAAAATGTTTGCGTAAAGCACCCTACTTCTTCAGTGAGAAACCTGGATTGCTTTCATACCTAAGTGTACATTGTCTGTGTGTCTGGGGCTTGGTGTAGAAGGGTTTTTTGTGTGAAAGAACATCGGCATGCTGCAGGGACCAAGGACTGTGCTCTCTGTGTTATGTCATATTCTGCCACCCTTCAGGTTACCCAGCCCTGGCAGTTGCCCCAGTGGTAGTAAGCCTGATGAACCTACACGATAATTTAATATGGAGAATATTCAATCCCATACACTAGAGAGATTTACAGAGTTTAAACGACATTTGGAGACCAGTGACAACAATAGGAAAAGAGAGATAGGAAAGAAATTGGTAATTTTAAGAATTATTTTAAAATTATTTTTTAAAGTTATCTTGAAAATTAAAAGACTTCTCAGATGAGTCTCGTTAAGGCAGTTCATAAATGTGGGAAAGGTATGCAGGAGTAGATTGCAGTAGGGAAAGAGCACTATTACTCTGTGATGTATTAAGCTTTTGGAGGAATGGATTTTTTAGGGATTTGTGCTTTTATCAGCAAGTCTTACTACATACTGATAAAAACCACAGCAAATTATGATTGAGAAAAATGGCTGTAATATGACTAGATTTCTCTAACTGGTGATTATTTTTTCAGAAGAGGTATGATTTTTTGGGAAAAAGGACTACCTTTTACTAGAGCCACTCAAAACAGCTGGAAGAACAGATAAGCTTTTTAGGCTTGGCTAAGGAAGGCCTAGTTTACCCAAAATACTGTTGTTTTTATAATTGTATCCAATGTACTACTCAAAGACACTTTACTTTCCTATCATTTTACTCCACTTATGTTCTTTTACCATCTTGATTATAGGAGGGCTCCCTATGAATAGTTTGAACCATCTTGCAAGTATTGAGAGACTTATGCCTCCACTCTCACAACAAAACATTTTAAAAATATGTGTTGTTCTCACTTAATTTTTAAAATCAGACTTCCATAATGACATGCTACTGGATCATCATAAAAATAGCTAGAACAGAACTGACAGTGGAAGTGCAAAGACCCATCTGTGCTACTCATTTCTTTTCTCCCACCATGTTTTATGTTTGATATTTAGAGCACCCTAACCTTATACATTAATTGCCTAATACTTCTCTGAGTGGTAACTCGTGGAGACTAATTAAAAGCAGTCATCCTTTCTGTAATTTGCTGAAAATAAGAGATCAGATTTAAAATAAATGAATTTGGAGATATGATAGGTAATGGAACAGTCAAAATTACTTGTCAGTCAAGAAAATAATTCGTGATACTTTGGTTTCATGTTAGAGATATCCCCTCTCCAGGCTCTGCCTGGCTGAACAAGTCCTGTCCTGTGCTCTGCAGCCTTGAGAGGGCAATGGAGATGGGAACCAAAGGAAGAAATGCAGAGACATTCCCCTAGAACCAGCAATAAGATGTTGATGATTTGATGAGAGCCATATTCAGCTCTCATTAGCATCGAAAAATTTTGTATTTGACTTTTAGAGAAGCCAACCCCTCATGAGTTGGTGGGAGTGGGAGGCTTTACACTGCGGTGCTCTGTAAGCCCTACGTTTGACAGACATCTGAATGCGTGTGTGTGTGTATGAATGTATAAAGCCATCCACTGTGGAAGTGGCCTGTCAGTCTTGGGCATGGCGTGTTGCCTGCCAGCAGAGGTGCTTCCAGCAGCGAGCAGCATGTCTTTGCTGAGGACACGTGCTGTGCTGCGTTTCAGACGAGCGAGAAATACGTCATGGCAGCTTGCCCCCGTTTGGCCATGCACTCCTGCGGTGGTGAGATCGTTCATTCACTGGATGCAAAGATTGAACTACTTCATTCTCACCCTCATCCAGAGAGTTCAAGGTTTTCCAAAAGATAAATTTGTGTGATCTACTTAGAGCACGTGTTTAATGATGGGATAGAGGAAGGAAGTACTGAAAGCTGTTGGAAGACGTGAGAGATTGCCAGATGCCTGCTAGAACAGCATGTTGCTAAGTAGGCACGCAGAGAGAGGATAGAAACTTCAACTGCAGCCCTCTGTGAAAATGCTCCCACAGAGATCTGCTTATTAACTAACACCAAAAATTCATAGCAAGGGAAGCCGAGAAAGCAGCTGGGATGGTGAATGCTTCATTGACAAGGGACCATTGGACAAAGAGTAGTGCAAAGTGTGTCCTGTCTCTGGGGAAGTTGTGCCCCTGCCTGGCATATGGCTTCTGGAAAAATTGTAAAGAGGATACATGTACAAAGCTGGGATGTTCCTCTGAGTTATCTGGAAGCCCAAGTGGGTGTCCATCATCCTTTGCTGGCTGCTTATTCCAGTCTCTTTCTATGTCTCCCTGTCTTTTAATGATATCCTTTGATAACATCCTTTTTGTGTTGGTTCATCTGCATCCACCTTGTCTCCTTTTCCATCTGCCCTCCCTCTGAACTCATCTGGAAGAATAACCACAGAACTAGCAGAAACACCTTACCAGGGAAGGCTGCAGCCTACATCTAAACGAGGAAGAGACCTTGAGACAGCAGGGCCACCATTTGGAGATGTTTCTTTTTATCATTTTTATCACCTACTAGGCCAGTGATGAGCACCTAGTAATGAATCTGTCACATAATACTTTGCATATGGCACTATCATTAAATATAGCTAAATACTAAATCACAAAGAAATTTCTAAATAAATTAAAATTCAAAGATTCCAGAGAGAAAAGCAGATTTAACATTTGGCAATATTAATACATGCAGCTAGTAAATCTAAACATGAGTCAGATGGAATCATATCCAACCATGGAAATTTAAGAATAATGCCTGTGTGACATGTGGTGTAGTTAAAATGTTGAGTCCTGAGCCTACAAACATCTGTGTGTATGGCTGGTTTGAGAGGCGTGAGGGAGTTCTCTGTGAGTCATGGCCTTGGAGGACTCCTGTGGAAAAGGGATGATTTTGAGGCTAGAAGACAAGACATGCCTGGAGATATCCCTGGATTCAGTATTTGTGAGTTCAGTGATGCCTAACCCCAGAGTTTTTCACTCTTTTATTTGAACTGTTCCAGAGACATATGCTTCTCAAGTCTTTCTGTAGTCATGACATTTTGTTCTTGCTGTGAGGCACTCTGGTAATATTAATACAAATTAATTCAAATATGCTTGAAAAAATAGTATTCTTTTTTTCCTTCAATTTGGGCAATACAAGCAGTGTCCAGTGTAAATGTGTCTTTACTGAAAATGCATCTTAGGGTTTCTTGGCTATATATATTCTTAATTTCTTCAAATCTATGCTGTTCTAGTTTCCCATACTTTATACTTTAGATTGTAATGAGTTTATTTTGATGCTGCTAAATCCTTGTTCTTTCATATAGAATGGTTTCAAGTTCAACCTAGTATGGTACTCCTGCGCTGAGTGCTTTTGGAGATTCTCCTACCTGTTCTAACAGGGGAGCTCTGTTGTAGGGCAGCTGCAGATGTTCCCATAACCTGTCTCAGCTTCCTCAGAGCTAATGGGGGTAAAAATAACTTAACTGGAACAGTGAAAGACCTTCGGAAAAATGTTTTCTTGATGTAAGAATATGAAGACTTCCATGGCTCAGCCATGCTATTGGAAGAACAACATGACACAATGCGTGTGCAATAAAATTCTTTGTTCCCTGACTGCTCCAGTAATGTGTATTTAAAGGTAAGAACATATGTTTATCCATATGTGTTTGCATCAAGGTCTTTTAAGTTTATATATATGTGTTGGCATCTCTACAAGAAGTGTATGACTTTACCTTTTAGTAGTCACTCATTGTTGCCACCTCCAGACAAATAAGTGTATGTTAACAACTGCTGTTCATACAGAAATTTCTCTTCAAATTGATGCAAGCAGGAGAGAGGTTGACCAGCTCTGAAAAATCAGAGCTCTCTCATATATATTTTGTGTCTAAGATCATGTTCTGGATGGTGTTTCATGTGTTAATTTACATGCACCTGATACACCTTGGTAATTGCTGTATGAAATCTACGTATTTGTCTCTGGGATACAAATGATCCCCTCAGCTGGTGTATTACATAAGTAGATGCTGATTTGAAACCTCTGGTATCTGGACTTCCAGTCCAAACTGGGGTAACAGATGTTTTCACAGCCAAAATGCTGTGCCAATGCTGACCTGTGACTTGTAGTGTTGATGTGGTGACATTTTGGTGCTCTTCTCTTTGCCCTGATACTTCCCTGAGTGGTGGGAGGGTGAGAGCACTTCATGCTCTGCAGTTCTGTCCTTCTGAAGCTCTTGGCTGACAGGTAAGCTTGATTTGTGGTTCTGATTTGTGGTTTTGAATGATAGCAGCAGTGATCCTGGATGCGTGTAATCAGTCCCTTTGAGAATAGCGTAGTGTTATGCAATGTCTCTAAGGGATTTTTCAAGAGTTTTGGGAGGCCTAGCAAGGATCTAGTTTATGCAGGTCTAGTCTCTGGTAGAAAAACTAAATATATTAATCTTCTGGAAGATACTGTGTTAGCAACTTTGCTGAGGATTCATACTCTGGTCACAGCCTCAGACTGAGCCTTGGATCCTGGTCTTGGTTTTGGTCAGAGAGGTTTTATTGGAACTAAGTTCTGTGGGGTTCAAGAGTTTGTCAGACTTCTCTGCAGAGGGTGTTATGAAAGAAGTGTGGGAGAAAATAAAAGAAAATTAACTTAGTAACTGTAGGTGAGAAAGAACTTTCTGCCTACTTTTTCCTTCTCTTTGTGCTCTGAGGTTTCAAGGCTCTTCAACTGGGACATCTCATGTCACTTCTATAAAAGATGCAACTCCTCCTCTGTGTTATAGAGGATAACAAGCAGCACAGGGGTAGAGGAGGCCAGAAACAGCTGTGGAGAGTAACATCTGAGGATGGTGATTGAGCAGATGTAACCTTTGTACCACCTTAGAAATGCAGTGGGGCAAAAAGACACCCCTCATGTGGCTTCCCTGAAAAGGAGGAATTGAGTTAGCAGCATCTGGCTTACTTTTTGTCACAAACAACATGGAGAAATTTTGAATAGCTGATTTTGTTCATCAGGGAGCTCTTACAGGAAGAAGTTGCATTGTAATTTATATTCTTAATTTTATTACATGATAGTCCAAAGGCCAGGGTGTATATTTCAGTTTCAACCTCTGGATTTTTCATATGCATGACATTAAATTTGCAGGGCTATGTTCATTCTCAAACCAGCTTGAGAGTGGCAGGATTTAAAATGTGTGATAGGAAAAGGGAAACATTACCCACTTAAAGAAGTGTGTAGCTCTTAGTTCAATCCTAAAAATTTATTTGCAGTTCCTTCTCTCTCAAGCTGATTTGAGAACAAAGCTTCCCCAGCTTCTCCTAGTCTTGCACCATTGGATGCAAGTCTGCATCCAAGAATACTAATGCCAAGTAAGAAATTAATTTTTTGTTGGCAAAATGCTGCCATGTGCAAAGATTATATACTGACTGGAGAAAACTTTGGGTTTGGGAATATTTTTCTGTGGAAACCTGCATTTCCTAGTCTGACTTGTTCAGTGGTTCAGTTTGTGTGGTAGTTTGTAGATTCACAGTTGATCAACATGATAGTTAAGAGTGGGAAGCAGTAGGGAAGACTGGCAATGCACTGGATGTTTATTAGGACTCTGTAGTTTGTACCAAGGGTTGAAGGACACAGCTGAGGCACACTATAGAGTTTTCAGCTGAAGAGGGCTGCACTGGAAAGCTCTATTCCGGCCTCTGTATTTCTGTGCTGCAGACATCACATTTATGATTTATATTTTTTTCCCTCCGGTTCTACTGATATATGAAAATGAGCATCTGGAGGCTATTGTTCAGGATAGAGGAGGTAGCATCAAGTGGCTTAGTCATATCCAGTAGCCTTTTTAAAGATGTGCAGGGAAATAATTTTGGTATATAGAGCCAGTTAAACTCTCTGTAGCATTGCATACCCTTATTTTCAGGTCACAGTGTTCTTTGCTTGGAGAAGAGTTGGAAGAGGCATTGCCTCTTTAGAAATAGTTAAATGTATAATTAAAATCGTTCTAACTTTTTTTTTTGTCAAAACATACTGGAAAACATATTTAACCTCCAAGACAGATTATTTTTCTAGAGATATTTGTTGAAAATGGTTATATTATTCTGGTAGTTGATTTGCGTTTTGATTGTCAAAAACCTTCTCTAGATAAGGAGGGTGATTTGTGTTTCATGATCAACATTTTGTGATGTCCAAGTTCTGAGACATCTAATCAGCACAGGTAACCTGAAATTTTACTTTCAGAACTGTGTATAGTACATGTTTTTCGAGGGGTTTTATACCTTTTATACCTTTTAACATTGAAGATTCTGATTTTTAAATTTGATTCCTGTTTTTCACTTCAAGAGATAGGAGACTGACTTTTTGTGAAGACTCATGATTTGGTCTTTTTTCTTTATTGTCTGCATGTATTTGTAACCTGTATATGTGAATACTGAAGGCAAGTGTGTTCAGAGCTTAGTCATACCATCTTTTTGGAAGGACATTTCTTGTTTGCTTCAATAAATGCAGCAATATGGATTCATAAGGGCTACTGTTACTGTATTTCTGGAACTCTTTGATATAGCATGAGCTAATTTCTGGAGCAATTTTCTTGATGCGAGTAACATCTTGAAGTGAGGAGAAGTACATCTGTTGGACCTAATTAATTTCTGTGTGTGTGTATGCTACATTAGTATAATTGAAGTCATGAAAAAATGTGACACTATGATGTAGGATCTTTTTATGTTCTCTCTGAATCCTGAGTGTGGTTGTATGTGAGGCCTGTGTCTACTTATTCTCATGATGGCTATTTCAATTAGAGGCAGCTTAGGATCATTCGACTTTACTTGTGTTCCTTCCTCAAGAAGGCATCTATAACCATTTTGTTCTACTGAAGGATGAATTTGGGAAGAGTATTTCTTTTGAGAAGAGGTTCCATCTGTAAACCTTTCATTAAGGATTTGTTTAGGTTCAAAACTTTTTATGTATTTTGACCCTTCTGAATTGTAGAACCAAGTATAAATTAAATTTATGTAGAATTCATAATTTTAATGTATGTAGTGCTCCAGGCTTCAGCTACCAAGTAACCCAAAATACAAGAGTCTCTTCGGGAAGAACTGCTAGGACATTCATGCACTTTTAATTCTTGTGATGTGGGATATTCTTCTCTTTTTTTCTTTCTTTTGTTATGTTCTGAATACAAAAATACTATTTTAGATTGATATGGGAAACCCTTAGGTCCCAGAGTTTCATCCTTCCAATTGGAGCTAGTGTACATTGGACCACAGAAACACGTGCCAGCAACTTTCTGGTCTTATTCTGGGGAGAAAAATTTGATGCTTAAATTCTTTTAACATAAAGACCTGGGATGCAGTAGGGTTTTTGATTCATGTCTTGGTGGCCAGCTGAGGGCCTCAAGATATTTTTTTTGGTGTAGAGAAATTTAAAATGATAGGTGATAAATACTGTAATATTTGTATTGTGATAAGTATTGTGATCACTTAAAGAAAGGAATCATATCCCGCTTTGAGAATATGAATAGACTCATAATTTATAGAATCATAGAATGGCCTGGGTTAGAAGAGATCTTAAATGTCATCTGGTTCCAACCACCACCACCATGGGCAGGGACACCTTCCACTAGACCAGGTTGCTCAGAGTCCCTTCCAGCCTCACCTTGGACACTTCCAGGGATGGGGCACTCACAGCTTCTCTGGGCAACCTGTGCCAGTGCCTCACCACCCTCACAGCTAAAAAAATTCTTCCTAATATCCAATCTAAACCTGCCCTCTGTCAGCTTAAACCCGTTCTCCCTTGTCCTATTCCTACATGCCTTTGTAAAAATTCCCTCTCCATCACTCTTGCAGACTTCCTTTAGGTACCAGAAGGTGATGTAAAGTCTCCTCAGGCCTCTTCTCCAGGCTGAACAGCCCCAACTCTCTCAGCCTGTTTATATAGGAGAGGTGCTCCAGCCCTCTGAGCATGGCCTCCTCTAGGCTTGCACCAGCACTTTCACATCGCTCTGTTGGATAACCCAGAGCTGGATGCAGCATTCCAGGCAGGGTCTCATCACAGCAGAATAGAGGGGGAGAATCACAATGGTGCTGGTCACACTTCTTTTGATGTAGCCCAGGATATGGTTGGCTTTCTGGAGTGCCAGCACATATTGCTGGGTCATTTAGCTTCCATCTGTTGGTGTGTAATCATAAATAATTCATTCAATGGCTCTTTTTTCTACCAGGAGCCACAGAGCCATACTGAGAAAGCAAAATGGCAACAAACACTTTTTTTCCTCCCATTTTTGTGTTGACAGATGAAGCTGCAAGATATACTAAACTGACAAAAATGCTCTTACAAATATTTCTGGTCCCCTAAAAAAAATCCTGATTAAATCAAGGGAAAAATTGTTAGGCTTCGGTTTGATATGTTAATTCTTTGCAGGAAAATTAATTGTTATAATCTGAGGATTATGGTATTCTCTTGATGAATAGCCTCCAGTAGAATCAGACAATTGCAGAGTAAACAAATTAATGTAGGCTTTGGGTGGGATATTTTTGAAACCATCACTGTTTTACCAGTTAGGTTCCATTCTGGTTGCTTCAGGAAAATGACATCCTGGAAGCAAAAGCAGCTGGAGCTGCAAAATGTTTTGAGTAATATCTTTCCATGCTAATTCCTTTTAAATAAAATAGGAGACAAATTTTTTTCATATTTGGACACAAATATGAAAAAAAAAATCTAACTTCCTTGTTCAGCTGAATATAAAGCAAGTTATATTGGGGAAGTATATAGTGAATTATTTTCTCTGTTTGCAATTGCTATACAGACTTCTGCAAAATCAGCTGTTACTATTTGCCAAAAAAGTTGAAAAAACTAATTTTCAGCATTTGGCTTCTTAGAAACCCTTCAGGATAGACATTCTTGCTTACATTGGTATGATTTCCAGGATCATATATTCCTAAATAGAAATGGAAATCTTTGGAGGTGAGAAGGTGACACCTGAATTTTTTTTCTGGCAAATGTTATCATCTGTGTGAAAATACAAAATGCATTTAAAGAAAAGGAGTGCAGATTTCTTTCTCTATGTAGGATGTTTTCCTGAAATGTAGCCTAGAGAATTTTAAATTCTATGCATTTTCTTGTCCAAACTGACCTAATATGGAATTCACAGCAGCTAAAATATTGATGAAACTTTCCCTGTAATTAAGAAGGGACAGTTCTATTCAAAAGTCATTAAGAGTTATTGTCCTTAGCTTGCATAACTGCTGTACTCTAAATACCTCTATATACTTTCATGTTTTAGGGGAAGATAAACAATATTTTTTTATTGAGGAAGAAGTTTTACTTGTCTTTCAGTTCAAAGAGATATTGTGCTTTTGATGAAAAGGGAGCTGTGGCTTTCAAAACATGTACTGACTCTTAAGGAGAGACAGATAAAAAAGTAAATGGAGGCTTTTGTGATTTAAAATTGGCTAAGATATTTATTCAAATTAATAAATATCATCCATTAAACTTAAAACTTTTATATTGAATGACATCAATATGCACTCTCCAAAGGCCATTCCCTTTCCTTTTCTGTCTTCATTTTACTGTTTGTCAAGGGTAGTGCAATCCAGGACTTCTTTTGCTTCTGGTATCTTCCCTGGGTCATCATTTGCTTTCATATGGGCAGTCAGACTCAGCAGGGTGTGAGTCTCGAGTACTTTAGATTTAATTAGGGAAGAAGTCTGATAGTTTCCACTGGGATCTAAAGCTGGGGGGCATACCTGGGGGTCTTTTGGGAAGAACAGGGAAGAGACCGGTTGTACCTTGTGCCTCCCAGCCATGAGGGTGAGAAGCATTAAATGTGTGAGCTTATGATCTGAGGTCAAATGCTCAATCTATTTTCCTTTTGATTTGCCTTTTGCTTGATACATATTTTTTTTCACTCTAGGTTGGTGTGATTGGTCTGAGACCATATTTCACACTTGTCTAGAGGAGGGTATATACATATCCCATTGCTCAAGCAAGCCTCAGAGCTGTGTTGGTAGAGGCAGATGGCTCAGTCTACACTAACTTGGCCATTTGTATTCCTGCTCAGGGCTTTGGAGGGTAGGAAAAGAAGGGAAATAATGCTTGAGAAGTGTCTTTATGTGTAGTTAATTTTTATGTATGTTTGTTTTAGTGTTTCTTTCCCCCTGTGAGCTGAAATACAAGACTATATAAATATAAGATCTTTGGCTGAAAGAATTATTTTCTGTCTCATGAAGCATTCTGTCCCAGTTTGAATTACTTTCATATGTGCAGGTGAGGTGATTAGAGACTTCTAAAAGATTTCACTTGCTTTGTAAAAGAAAAATCATAGCCTATATACTTACAAAAAGGTGTGAAGGAAATAATTGCTCACAATTTTACTGTGTGCTGAAATTTCTCTCTAAAGTAAATCATACAAATTTCTCTCTAAAGTAAATCATACAAATTTTTTTCAAAAGCAGGCTGGGAATATAAACAAAATAATTCAGTGTACTAAAAGCAAAAAATATGGAATTTATTTTGCCCTGCCTGCCAATAATTATTATAATGGCTTTACAGCATGCCCAGGGATAATTTTATGTTCAATTACTGCTTTGTTAGGAGCTTCTGTTTAGAATCATCAACTTTTATAAGAAACCTATTTTCTGTAGATCCCTACCTTTAGACTGCTCTCTTTGCCAAAGAATGAAGTGAGAATGTCTAGAGTAATAGCTCACTAAGTGGCTTGGATGAAGGCACTTGGATGGAGGCATGGTAAGACCCTTCTCTCAAAGAAAGAGGCATTGGTAGTGGGCCAGAGAGGGCTCATCTTCCACTGTCTTCTGAAGCACTCTCACTGCAGAGGTAAAACCCACACACCTGCATAGCTTAAAGTCACTAAAAACTGAAAACTGTAGAAGCAGAAATTAATTCTTCCTCAGAATATTTCTGCAGTCTTGTAATTGCGCTTTCTTGAATTGCTTGGATAATGACATTTTATCAAAAATCTTTTGTTACATGGTGTGGAATTCTGTGCAATTAAAGGGCTGGTGACAGAGTGATTTCTATCACGACAGTGTTGAAAAATCAGCTGAAAATCTGAATTTCCTTTGACAAAGTATGGGCTTGTTCATCATTGCAGATGTGTGTGCTGAAAGAATGAGTATGCTTATAGTTATTTAAATGTTACTAAAATAGAAATAAACATTTTAAAAGTTAAACATGTTACTTGCTTTACTGAATCGGGCATGTAACACATAAGTAGTTAGAAGTCAAAGGGGGAATTCGGTGGAAGTTATTTATGCATAGTGGTTCATTTTTTCCTGTTTGTAAGATTCTGTATTAGTCTTAATTCCAAAGATTGCTGGAGGGGAAAAAAGAGAATAACAAGAAATAGGAGACTACTTCACACTTTCATGCACTTGGTGAACCTCACTGACAAAAAAATTAATTTCCTTTTTAAAGAAAATAATACTATGAATAAAAATCTTCAGAGCGTTTTATTTTAGAAACTTCGTAGTACTCCTTCTCTTTTAACCTTAAATTTTTTGTTTTATAATATGCTGGTAGGGCTGCATAGAGAAGCATTTTTTTGAGTAATAAAATACTCAGGTATTTGAAATTATGTGCAAAATAATGTGTGTATTTATTTTGTCTTGAAGAAATATATTCTCTTTCTTCTTTCTACTTATCTTACAAAGATTAAGCAGGTCTGTATTGAAATATGTGCAAATGAGGATTTTCTCTATCCTGGCAGTCTCCTTGCTGCCCATCTACCCCGGACTTCTCTCTTTGCCAGGATTTCCCTGGATACATGGGCTGGGTATGTGTAGGTTACGAGGAATAATGGATACAGGAAGAGAAAATGGATGAGGCAAAATAATTGCATTTTTGAACACTCATCTGAGGAAGGGCCTCTAGAAGTGAAACAGGTTGTGTGAAGAAAAGTTTAAAACCAAAAAGAGGATTGTAGCTTCCCTGACAGGTACCTGCACTCATTCTGGCCACTCCTATCATCTTGTTGTGACCTGAGGTCCAGACCTGCTGGATGCAGGATTGGGATTTTCAGCTCTTGTTTGAGATCTGTGACTTCACTGATATCAAGTTGTGTTTGCAGCTTGTTGCTCTAAGTCTGACATAGCTTTAATTTGCAAGCCCTTTTACCACATTTTATTTTCCATAGGAAAGATAGAAACATGTACAGGCAGTTTTCCACTCTGCAGGAAGGCATATGGAGTGCTTTGCCCCTAGGATGGAGAGGCCACCAAAAGCATGTTTTACCCAGCACTGAGAATTGATTTATTTGTAAATAAAAATGCAAACCTGTTTCTTCAATTACTTCTAGGGAACAAAAAGAAATGGTATTGAAAGAAAGCCACCAAACTCCAGAAAAAATTATTTCAGATTTCCATTAAAATTGCAGCATCAGGTTGTTTTTGTCAGTACATCTAAAATTCACAATTTTTGTTTTTCTGTGGATCACCTGGAACAAAGTGTTTTATCTACACATTTGCATTTTGCTAATGAATTTTTTGCAGAATGAGTGTTTCTTTGTCATATTTGATATGTGCTTACTCTTGATAAGAATATGTGGCTGGTAAAAGTTTCATGAAATGGTGAAGTATTAACTTTTTACTTTAAAGTACATCATGCTTTTGCTAGCTGTATTAGCCCGACATCTTGCTCCCATGAAGCAATCGCACTTAGAGAAAATAAGCAAGAGGGAATTTTTGGGTTTTGGAGCTGATTCAACTTTGCTAGAATAAGAATTAGAGGCAAAATTAATGCAAGCAATAACAACAACAACAAAAAGGAAATAATTGAAAAGCACAGAAGTTCTACTACTGATGAGATGTAGATACTTTTTACTGGGAGAAGTGACAGCTGAATGAAACACAGAATCTGTGCGGGGAGGCAGAGCCATCTGAGTAGATGTTTAATCTTCTAAGATTATTTTAACAATCATTACCCAGTTCCTTTAGAAATTGCCTTAGCAACTCAGGGTGAGCTATTGAATACTTCCATATTCATACAGAGACCTTTCTTGGAATACTCTTTCACCTCTCCAGTACAGCACTTTGACTTGAAGGAAACTCAGTTTCTATGAATATTTATAGCCTGTTCTTTTACAAGAAGTTTTATTGATTTGATTAGTGCTCCCACAGAACACAGATGAAAAGAAATCACTGAAAAGAGATCAACTTCTGTCTTGTCAGTTCTTGAATATTGCACACTTTATTAACGTCAGTCTAGGCTTTCCTGTTATTATTCCTGGTTATAAGAGGAGTATTGGTAATGTCCTTTTCTTTTTTCATGCTTGAGATGGAACTTAATAACCTTCAAAATAATCTATTTGCAGTTTTGTGACACAGAATTACAAGCTAGTGCTAAAAATCAGAATCTTGTAGTTTAGAATCCAGAGAATACCAAACACTCAATAAACAGCTGTAATTTGTGACAACATGGTTCCCAAATCACTGACTAAAACTGTGAGAATTGGCTTCCAGAAGCTGGAGTGGGTGAGTGAAGTGGTTGAGTCATCAACCCTGCAGGCATAAAAATGATGTGTAGATGTGGCACTTAGGGACATGGTTTAATGGTGGGCTTGGCAGGGTTAGGTTAATGTTTGGACTCAATATTTAAAGGTCTTTCTCACCCTAACAATTCCATGAAGAAATTATGCCAAACTCCTGTAAAGCAGAGATTATCAGTTTCATAGCAGACCACGGTCTAAAACAAAGAGAGATTTCTCTCTCTTATTGCACAGGGCTCTTCCTTCAGTGGGATTCATGCAGGAATTTCTTAAATTTAAAAGTTTAATTATTTTCAGTATGTGCAATTGATGAATTAACTTGAAGGAAGAGCACTATCTATATACTCATGATGGGATCCACAGGCAACAGCTTGTGAGCGAGGGCTGTAACACGTAGTATGTGCATGGGTGAAAGAATTCTTGTGTATATATAGCACAAAGCAAGAGTATTAATACTCAATTCATTTGGGGATTTAGGTTTTAAAGTAATCCTTGGATTTATTCAACATTCAAATTTTCTTGCTTTATGTTCAGAAATGTGTGTGCATGCACACGTGTTGATCCTGACAGGAGGGGAGTCCAAAGAGTTTGTAAATATTGGCAACATCTATCTCTCTGTACTTCTGTCTCGAGCAAGCCTGACTGAGGGCCTTTAAGGGTTCCAGAAGACAAACTTTCACTAATTAAGGGTCAACATAATGCACAGTCCTCAGCCACTGATTTGGTGTGAGCTATGGACCTAAATAATACAGAGAATTTTGGATGTTCCTTCCCTCTGTGCTTCAGTTTACCTGCCCGTAAAAAAGGGAACAGGAATTTTCTAGCTACTTCGCAATGTTGGGAGGGAAGTCACACAAAGAACTGAAAAAGCCCTTACACTTGTACTATATGAAGCCTAATGGAATATGTGTTTGTAAATATGCAAATAAATAGCAAAGGCATACACAAGCATGTCAAACTGGGTGTGTAAGATGGAGTTAAGGAAAGGAAAAGGCATCAGTGTAAAAATGTGGGGTTTTTTTCCACACAGTGAACACAAACATTGAAGTTTTACTATTTCTACAGTGTGTGAAGGGATTTCCCCACAGTCAGTCTGGGTACAAACATTGCCTTTGTGTTTAACAATTATGTCCAGATCATTATTTATGCTAAAAGGGATATCTTGTTCATCTGTGATTAAGTGCATGTCTCTGCTTTGGCACTGTCAGACAGGGATGTATTTAATGCTAATCTCCTGAGCCCAAGTGGTGATCCAAATGGAAAAAAGCATTTATCTTCTAGAAATTCAATGAGCCACCTTTTATAAAGATTTCTTCAGATAGTTCCTCAGGGCCTGGAAAAAAAAAAGCATCTTTTGATCTCTTAAAATCAATTTGACATTCAGTATCAAAACACATGTATGCCCTTTGAAAAGGGTAATCATTGTAATTGAGCTGGGTGGTCGGGGTTGAGGTGAACCCACGGCTGTCAGTGGCACACAGAGTTTGGCACACACAGGCCAAGGCCATGGCAGCTGCTTCCCCTGGCTCCAGCCTCCTGGGAGTCAGTAGCCAGGAGCTCTGCCTTTTCTCTGACTCTATGAAATCTCAGTATCAACTTTCTCTAATCTACTTTTGTGTAATTAAGGGTGTGCCTGTTCACCAAATCATTTATCCCTCAGTATTGAGCTGTTCCATCTACTGATGAGAGTAGTTTCTCTTGCCTCAAAATATATGAGATTAATTTGGGATAATTTTCACTTTTTTTTTTTTTTTGATACCTCATGAATAATGCCTTGTGTAATCTAAGGTTTGTCAAAAACATGGAGAAAACATTTATTTGTATTCGAATTTACATTTTCTTGTATAGAAAGAAAATGTTTCAGAACTTCCCCAGAACTTTCAATCCCACCTGAGGTATTTGAAATAAATGAATCATAGGTGGTGGCACTCTCTTCCAGTCAATTTAGCAAGTTAAATTTAGCTTTAGGATTCTCAAAAGCACCTCTAATCTCTTACATGAGAAGTACTTAATTGATGCTAGATAGTTTCAGTAGGTGCCCTGCTTTGTCTAGGAATTTTATGTAAAAAATATGCTCATTTGGAGTCTCTCTATTTCTAACTCCACTTGTAGATGTGTATCTACAAGAGTTTTCTGAAGATATTAGTTAACTAGAAAGCAAAGGGATCTCTTTCTCTAGTTAAAACAGAAAAAAAAATAACTTAGTATTCAGTCTTCCTTTTTAGGAAGGTATGAATACAAGGATGCTTATCATCTAGACAAAAGCATTGTGTTAATTGTGTGAGAATTTATAGCACTTCATGCTTTTCTGTATTTGCAATATAATCTATTGTTTGTCTTGGGAGGGAAGGCTCAGCTAGAATTTCATACTTCAAACACTGTTTTGCTCAAAAGCAGTAATATATAGTTATTAAAGTTACTAATATTTGCTTAACAGCAAATCTGCATCTCAAGGGAAAGTTACAGATGCTTTCATTCTCCCACAAATATGTCAAAAAAACCCAGTATGAAAGTAAAGAATCTATAAAATCTCATTTTGTTTTGGTTTTTTTTTTGGTTTTTATTTTTCCTTTTCATTTTGCATACTCCTGCTTCCACCTCAATTGCTGACCAAAGGGACTCAGATTCCCTTTGAATCTCAGAGACTCTTACGAGTTTGGAGTTGAAACCATGGAATATGTTACTTTGTTGAGTGGAGCAATTAGTTACAATCTACTTACAATGGCCTTTTGTTCTTAATTCACTCAGAGGTTGTTGGAAGCTCCTTCGAAAATGCATTTCTTGTCCACAGCTCCTTGTCAGAGATGAGTCCTTTGTCCATTAAAGACACACTAAGAATTTAGCAGGACGTGAAAGGGATTTGGTGAAATTAGGAGGCAAATCATCCTCCTGGTTATGAAAGTGAAGCAGGGGGAGTGCATTGGGGAACAATAGTCTGAAAAGGATACTGACAGTATTTTGGATTAAATTAGATCCCATTTGGCAAGTTAAATTTTGCACTCTGTACTGTTCATGGCAGATAGCATTGGTTAAAACCTTTGAGGGAAGATTTCCAATAAATGTAGAAGTTTAAATCAAGTATTTTCCATCTTATTTTCCACAATCAAACCCAAGCATAGTGGTTGAGACAGGGAATAAACTGGTTCTAGGAATTTTCCCTCAGTAAAACAAAGAAAGGGATGATCTGCACAGGACTGACAGTGTGAAGAATAAGCAAGGTACTGAGGCTGCCTGTGCAGTTGCAGTGTGCACATCCTGCTCCCATCCCATCCGGGCAAGCAGCTCCGAGGCAGGGAAAAGGCAGCAAACTGTGCTGTGATCTGGATGATTCCCCAAGGTTTCTCTGAGGGCAAGGCAGTCCTAGCCAGACTTTGTGCTGCCTCTTGAGTGGAAGGGGGAACTCAGAAGTGAAAGCATGCCAGGAAGCTACTGCAGTGGGGGCAGAAGTTCCTGCCCTCCACACGGAGGTACACAGGGATAGGCAGCAGCGTTCCTATGACCATGTTCTCTTCTCCCAGCACAGTGCCCAAAATTAAGGTTTCCTTGGTTTTTACCTAGCAACAGAGTTCTTCTTTTTTGTTTCTATTATAATTATTTAAAGGAAGAAATAATACTTTTCTGACACAAACCTCTTGGGAATTACATCAACCCTATGAAATATAAATACATTTCCTTTCCCGTTGTATAAATAATAGATTAGGTTTTCACGGGAGAAGCTGAGAGTAGGATTTAAGGACAACTTGTGTAACTCACAAAGTAGGCTGTGGTGTACAGCAGCAGACTGTTATAAAACATGACACAGTAGGAAATGTGATTAATGTGTGATGGAAACCCCTTGGTAGATCAGGTCACTAAAGTAGGTACCCTACCCGTGGTTTGTATTCTGTTCAGTGAGCATCTGGACAGAAATAAACTGCTACCTCATGGAGTGTTATTTTACCCAGTAACATGTGAGATTTAATCATACAATTAATCACACAATACATTTTCTGTTTATGGAAGAAAAGCATTTGACAATTTTTAGGATGAAAAAACAAGAATTTGAGTGTAAAAGTGAAGTACCATCCTTCCTTCAAGGCAGACATAAGTCTGATTTTGGGAGAGTACCCAGAGCTGAGTGTGAACTTGGTGTCCTCACACCAATTAGCAGCAGATGAGGAGCATGCTGCAGAGCAACAGCCTCTCTAAGAGCTGTGGGATGATCACAGAGTGCCTGCTTGTTTTCTGGGGCCAGCCAAGCAAAACTGCCTGCTTGGCATGTGCTCCACTGGGCTGGTGTTCTGTCACCATTGTTAGACATTGCTTTTCTAAAGAAGTAAATAAAAAGTGATTGCCAAATCCCCTAGCATGAGTTTTCTAAATCTGGTGTATCCAGATCCCTGATTCTGAATTGCATTAAGACCTCCCAGGAATTATAACCTGGAACAATTCAAGCTTCTGTTGATGCATAAACAGACATCTTTATTAAAACAGAGTAGCTTGGATCTTTTTGTCCCTTCTTGATTGGTAATGAGCTAATTTTATTTTAAAATACAAGTCTTTACTCCTTGGTGCATGAAGGGACAGAGTGAACTGAATGGAGGTGAAATTTCCTGGATTGTAATTTTAGCCCTAACTCTGATTTAAGGGAACATATTAGGTTGGTCTAAAGTTGCTGTGACTTCATCCAGTTTTCTGAGTCAGGCCTCTTTCATTATATTAGTGCAGGGCACATTTACAAAGTTGTAGGACTCTGCAACCTGTAATTGATATCTCCTGTGATTTTGTTCCTTTTGTTTAGTTTGACAAGGTTTATAAGTCAAGATTTGGGGAAAATTTCAATATCAGCTTTCTTTTCTCTAGCTGAATTCTATCAACATTGCATTTGTTGTTTTCATAATTACAATCTGAAAACTGATATTAGAGCAAATGATCTAGGAGAAAATATAGAAAATTCCCAGTGTGATTTATTTTTATTTTAATGAATCATAGAATGGCCTGGGTTGGAAGGGACCTTAAAAACCATCCAGTTCTTACTTCCCTGCCATGGGCAGGGACACCTTCCACTATCCCAGACTGCTCAGAGCCCCATCCAACCTGGTCTCAAACACTTCCAGGAATGGGGCAGCCACAGCTTCTCTGGGACTGAGCCATCAGGATAAGTGAGGGACAGCTTTGTCTTGTGTGGTCTGAAAGGAAAGATTGGTTTTGGCAACAGAACTTTGGTGTAGATTATCTACATGAAAGCAGAATCAAAAATTAGGATGATAGATTTAATCAAGAAAATCTATATGTTAAAAAAACATGCTCAGAATATTTAAATACAAATTCAGAAAAATAGCTAAGACAGTCATTAAATGTGCTCTATATTGTAGGAATTTAGTCATGGTGTGAAAAAATATTAAGCTACATTAAAAATAAAATTTTTCAGATTGTTCTCAGGAAAATTGGATTTTCTTAGAGGGATTTGTATGCATATGTTTTCCTTATGAAAAATCTAAGACACTAGGACAAATTTCTCAATTACATGCTAAAACACTTTTCTTTTTATTTGGAAGCTATTTTTCCAACAAAATGTAATGTTAAAAGCAGATTTTTTAAAATTTCTAAAGACTTTTTATGACAAGTTTTCCCTCTTGCCTCCTTTGAAGGGTATGTTGTTCTGCTAAAAAGTGAAAGAAATGTCAGAAATTCTGGGGTGTTTCAGCTACTGCTCCCTCAAAATACGAGGGGAGGGGAAAATCTTATGAATTGAAACTCAGGAGTTTAGCTAGCAAAACTTGTCTGTAGGGTTCTGCCTATGTGACCTTGTCCAAATCTTTAAATACTGACCCTGGGAGATGTACCTGAGAGCATTCCACAGGTACTGGGCCCTGTGCTCTTTGTATTTCACTTTCTCTGTTCTAAGTGGACCAGCAGCAACTGAGCCATCAGAGGAATCTGGGGTGCTCTTTTACACAAGCCTGTGAAGACAAAATGATTTCTACTTTCAAAGTGACAGAGACATGAAATGTTACTCTAAGCTTTGTTTGAAGGAACCAAAGCCTTGAATAATGAAGAATCTAAGCAGTCCCATTGATGGTAGAAATCCCTTTTTTGTTCATCCAAGTGGTTTGGGGTTTTTTTTTAAGCTGCTTCACTTTGAAACTTGGCCCATCTGAAGGAAAATCATGTGCTGTTTACAGGTGCTGCAGCCAGTGACAGACACTGACAGGCCAAGGCATAGATGAACCAATTGCTATTAACTGCATGTAATAGATGATAAGAGTAGCTCAGTGAGGATTGTATGACCTACATTTTAATTTAATTTCTCACAATGTTTGCTGTATTGTGTGGTTAACCTGGTTGGGCCTGTTTTTAACTGTTCTGTTCCTGCTGTTCTTTTAAAACCTTTAATGTATTATGTGTAACCTCTTAAACACCTCAAGTTGTTTGTGATTTAGGCTTTGGGAACATCTCCCCACGCACACAAGGTGGAAAGATATTCTGTATCATCTATGCCTTATTGGGAATTCCTCTGTTTGGTTTTCTGTTGGCTGGTGTTGGAGATCAACTAGGGACAATCTTTGGAAAAGGAATTGCCAAAGTAGAAGATACCTTTGTTGTGAGTATGCTGACTGCCTCATTTGGCTTTTTTTGCTGCTTGTTCTGAATTTCACAAGTGAAATGAAAAGCCTGAAAAACAGGGTGTACCTCATTGTTGCAATCAGATGTACAGGAAAAGGTAGGAAGGACTTGGCACAGTCTGAACTTGCTAATGAACACCTCTGAGAACTGGGTGAAGACACATTCCCTATCATGATTACGGCTGGGAAGAGGAGTAAGATCCAAAGATTTTTATTTTTGCTCTGCCCTTGTTGCTCGTAAGCTTCCTGTGATGCTTGCCCTTAAATGTTTTTATACAGATTGTGATAAGAAATGTATTCACTGAGATTTTTGAAGCAGTGAATGCTTAGTAACCAGCTTTGTAGCTGTTTGCATTAGCACTGCAAGTGTTAGGACTGGTTTTCCACATGAATCCCTACCCTTGCATGCAGGACACCTTTTGTATATAGAAAGGGTCTGACATGGCTTTATTTTTGATGCAAAGCCAACTGGGCCTGTGCTGAGTAGTCTTATGCAATAGACAAACACAATCTTGAAAGCTTTTTAAGAAAAGGTATGCATTTTTTGCTTTGAAACATCAGTTCATGCCCAGGCAAGGTACTGGTGAATTACATGGATTTCCATTGAGATTTGTCTAAAAGAAGCAAGAATTTTCCATAAGAAAATTTTATATTTTCTGGGGTTTTATAACTGAAATTTTATTTTCTTTAAAGTATAGAAGTTCTGAGATCAGTTTATGTGTCTCTCTTGCTCATAGAGATAATGGCTTTCCTTTTTTTTATAATGGATGTATCCCTCCAACAAGAATGCCCCAACATAAAAAGCAGGAGCTTGCTCCCTTTTGACAATATCTGAGTGAAAACACTGATGTATATTGCAGTCTGGAACACTCCATAATTCTGTTTATTAGTTTGCCTAAAGAACTGGTAGATGCTGATGGGTCAGAGCAGGGATTTTTATGTTGCCATAACACAAGCTGTTACTCTGATTTGGGTTACAAAACTTGACCTTGGTCATGCTGACTGTAAACACGGTCAGCTCCCACTGAAACTTGAAAACAAGAAAGCATCCATTGTGAACAACATGATTTCATTTTCAGTCAACTTCTGTGAAAGTTTCTTGTATAATTCCTTCTTTTAGGTTGAACCAACATGCATTGGGTGGATGGAAAAATGTCAAATTGGGCACACAAAATGGGACTTTGCAGGGGTCTGTTCTAGGTTTAGTACAGTTTAGAAAAAATGTTAATAGCATACACAACAGCTGAATGACGTGGCTCATTAAATCTGCAGATGGTCTCAAGCTGGGGAGAGAACTGAAACTTGGAGGATCAAAATGATCTTAAAATTTTTGAAAAGCAGTCTGACTAGATAGGATTAAATTAAAGCAGGACAAATTTGAAGTAATATATGATGGAATAACAAAATATGCAGCTGTCTGTCAGGAAACAGCTGTCTAGATGCAATTTTATAGAAATGTTCTGTGGGCTCGAGAGGTTAACATGCCAACATGGATTAATGTCATACTGCCATGGAAAAGCACACATCATAGGTAAAACTGTGACTAGGCAAAGCATAAGAAAGGGCCATTTCATTCTAAATTGTGCTATTTTTTTCATATCCACTTTTGACTGTAACACTTAATGAAACGTGTGCTAGTTTGCTGGTGCCAAGGGATTGTAAGAGAAATAGGAAGGTGAAGAAAAGGAAATAAATTTATTTGGTTTAAAGAACATGTAACTGAAAGGGAACACCTGTGATAGCTTGCTGCAAAGAGAAAATTAACAATTTCTTTATTAGTCTTGGATAAGACCATAAATAGTACACTTAAACTGAAGGAGTTGAGATGTAGGTTAAGCATTGGGAAAATTATCAGATGACAAGAGCATGATCACATGCTGCCTGGCCAGTAATGTGTTCGCAGTGGCTTAGGTGGGTTTGTTTTTGTCTTTGGGAAGGTCTGGAAAAGGGGATCTCTCATATCCCTTCCAGCTCTGTTTTGTACGATTTTGTTTAGCTGATTTGATTACAGAGAACTCTATAGTTGGAATTTATCTTATTTATTTGGTTATTTGTACAAAATTAGAGAAATTGCAGGTGCATGCACTACTTGCAACTCACTTGAATATCTAGACCCCCACTCAAAACTTTATTATCAGCTGTTAGTATTAATGAATGTTATAAATACCTCTCACCCAGGACATGACTCTTCAGAGTCCAGCCCTGCTCTGCATTTCCTGCTGGCAAATGTTTCCTAGGATAGTCATGTTTGCTTTGAAACCCTTTACAGAGTAAAATCCTGCTTGAATTTTCCTGTTTGTTTGCAAATTATAATGCACTGTCCTCTAGAGCTGTGTAGTGCACATGGGGGGGGTGATGGGTGCTGATGTGCGCTGGTGCAGATTTATTAACAATGGGTTTCCTCTCTTTCCCCTTCCCTTTCCAGAAATGGAATGTGAGTCAGACAAAGATTCGCATCATTTCAACAATAATATTCATACTGTTTGGCTGCGTGCTGTTTGTTGCTCTCCCTGCAGTTATATTCAAGCACATAGAAGGCTGGAACACACTCGATGCAATTTACTTTGTGGTTATCACTTTAACTACCATTGGATTTGGTGACTATGTTGCAGGTAAGATTTTGTTCGTAACTCTTTATCTTATAATATTTTGCATGGTAATATTTATTCTGCATTTTTTCCTTCTTTTTGGGACAGATATATCTTGCTCGTCGTGCCTCTTTCCCAATTTAATTCTTCATCATTCACGTAATGGGGCTGTGCTCATTTTAGTTGATGTGGCAGTGTAGAGACAGGAGGTGGGACAGTGAAGTTCATAGTGCTAGCCTGTGCTTACTGTTTTTTCTCTTCCTAGACTATTAAAAATTAAGTAGACTATCACTTAGGTAGGGGTTTTGTTTTATTTTTCTTACAAGTTATGAAGTGCAAGCACTAATAGAGCATTTTAATCTGAATATATCTTTTCAGATGGACTTGTTTAAAATGCCTCACCCTGTAAAGTTATGTGACATAAGTTTTGTGTGCATCCAGTACTTTCAAAATATTTCAGAACTTTTCTTCTGCCATTGAAATACCTGTTTTCTGTAGGATCTGCTGGATCCTACTTCTGTGATTCTTGGTTTGTCAGTACGTGTTTGCCCATGTGTTGTTTGTAATGTCAGGAGAAGTTTTAGCACAACCTGAACATAACCTGTCTAATTTTTTATGGTTCCATTAAGCTGAATTAGCTGCAAAGAGCTTTGATATACTGAGCTAAAAAAAAAGTCTGGGCTAGTTCTCTGCGTCAACTTTTTTGTTGAAAAGGAGTCAGAAGTGTTAGTTCACTTCCTAGATTTGAGTAAGTATATGCTGTCAGTGCTGAGAAAGCACGTTGATCTGAGTCAGTGATGTGTAGAGGGAGAGGATTAGGAATTCAGAGCTTTGCTCTCCGAGCCTGAGACTTGCTTTCCTTGGCCTGATCTGTTGCTTCTGCTGATGCAGCACCATCATCTCTCCCATGAAACACCTCTCTCCCACCCCTGAACTCTGTGCAAGGCAGAGGTGGCTGTAAAGGACCTTTGTGCTGGTCTGCCCTCAGTGAGCTGCTCTGCTGGAGGGAACTGTTTTTAGTAGACACTCACATGCTCTGGGCTCCCTCTGTGTCTTGTCTGTGCCCACGGCTCTTGTTTGGGTCCAAGTGTGCCAAGCTGAGCTGCTCAGATTGGGTAACTCCTCTCGTAGATGTGCTGGAAGTTTTGCCTTGATGGCAGTAATGGATCTTATCACTGGCAAAAGCTTTTCGGGTTGGTGAGGTCCAACAAGGACCTCTAAAATGTTGGAACTGCTTGACATATTTGTAAATGATCTGGGTAAAATGGAGGTAAATTTAGTTGTTGTTGAAGATACAAAGCTGTTCAGGGAGCCTTCATTTTTAGAGTGCTTGCAAAGTTGCCAAAGATTCTTGTAAATTACAGAAAAGAGCTGTAAAATAGCAAATCAATTTTCTTTTGACTTTTACGTAGTTATTTGCAATGTTTCCAAATGTCTTTGTATGCGTCTTGACTTCTGCCTTTCCATTTTCTTTCCCATATTCTTTTTCTTCTTTTCATTCTTCAGAATTGGTGATTCTGGTCAGATAACAACTAGCATGAAATAAAAAATTTATGCTGTTTCCAAGTCAAGAGTCTGGGTGTTTTAAACTTTCATTCCTGAAGGGTACGTGTATGACAGGGAATAAAAATTATAGTGTATAAAGGCCTGGTTATATTTACTGTAAAGCATTATGTGAAATGGCCCACTTGGCTCTAACTAGAACACTGAGTACATTCATCATTACTCCCATTATAAATTTCCATAGACTTTTCTATTTGTAGACCATTTGATATCATAATTTTTTCCTACATTGTCTGCTTTTTAATTTTACCAGGAAACACTTTCTCTTTCTACAGAATGTCCTTGAATTGTATTGTTCTATAGCTGATGGCCTTTTATGGTTCACTTGATAGATGTTCTTTATTTAATCTAAAATCCTACTGTAAATCCATTATTTCAAAGCAACAGAAATGTTTTCTGGTTTCTTTGAGCAGCATGCATAAGACTTGTATTTGAACTGCAATATGTTATTCACTTAAAGTGGGAATGAGATATGTACTTGCAGAGATAATGCTCAAGAGAACAGGGTTAGATGGTCCCCTTCATAATCAGGAGGTTAACATTCCCATGGTACTATATTTTGACAGAGATGAAGTTGATAATATCATCTTTGGGTGAAATAAAATAATCTGGTTTGTGTAGGTGACTTGAAGGATTTTCCAAAAATCCTTCTTGTTTTCTTTGCAATACATAACTGGCTGGTTAAATAAAAATTTTGAAAAATAGATAAGGTATTAATTGACTGAGCTTTGCATTGTGCAAGTTTGCAGTCATCGGTGTGTATATAAGTACGAAATGATTTTAAGGAAAACGACATTTCAAGTTCTCAATGGAGCTGATAGAATTTGCCTTAAGATCTGGGCTTTCTTATTAATTTTGAGGAAGTATGCAGAATTTTTCACATCCGAACAAATTAGTAAATTTTCTTCACGATTTTTTGGTTTGCTTTTTTCTCTTCTAGGTAAGTCATGACTACAGATCAGACAGTAAGGGCCACTGATATTTTTGTGGTTGGCTTTGTCTGGAGAACTCTTCTTGAAGTTTAGAAAAGCCAATAAACAAGGGAAAAACATAAAGAGTTAAGGCATGTAATGCTGTATAAGGCTGTAAAGGAGGTTATTATAAAATATAGAATTAGAATTCTATTCTATAGAATATAGAATTATTGAAGGTAGATCTAAAGAGTGCTGGTCTTGATCCTGGTTTGCCATGGTGAGGCAAAAAGCAGCAGACAGAATGATGCTCCAGTCCACCTAATGCCTAGATGCAATGCATTTGGAAAAATTCCTCATACTGGCATTAATTTACTAATTTTTATGACTTTTTTCCCCTTAAATAATACTTACAGTGAATATTACCTTCTTTCACTTAGCATTATATTCAAATCTAAAGCATAATGGTGGACAGCAATGCTCTGATTTGCAATTTTATTGGAGTGTAGTTTTTGCAATGAAAGTCGAACTTATAATTCTTTTAGCACTCTGGAGGCCTGTGTGATAATCCATAAATGTGTGTCAGTTTTGGACCATAAAGTTCCTTCAAAACCTCCATATTCCCATATATCTGAAAACTTTCAAATCTTTTTTTCTGGGAACTGCCATGTTGGAGGAAAGAAACAGTAAGATTTCAATCACTACGTAAAAATCCCATGGTTGGGTTAACATGTGTTGGCATGTAGGGAAAAATTTCTAACATACCTATCACTTTTCACCAATGTGAAAGTTGCTGCTTTCTGGTGCCACTGCAAGTAAGAGCTGAAAAGAAGCCCTGAAGAACTTCAGGAGATAAAGGAGAGTGTGTTACTCAAAAGGGAGCCAACAGAAGAACCTGGGATTCAGGAATGTAATGGCTGTAGTACAGGCTGTTGTATTAGAAGTTCTTTTAGTTCTTCGGGATTTTTTTTAGAACTTTCTTCTTTTTTGTGCTGAAGACCATGTATTCGATTCCCAGAAAGCAGAGTGAGGAAACATTCCCTTTGGTAGTCGGAGTTGTTGTTTGGAGCCTGTGGAAATTTCAGCTGGGGTTTCCATCAGCAAGAGAAGCTTTGAGGCAAACACAAAAGACTGATCGTTCCTGGTGCATGCAAGGAAGGAAAAGATGAAAAGCCCTTGTAAAGCATGTTTAAGAATATATATGAATTGTATTTGAAAAACTGGACTGCTTCTCTGTCTTATGAAACTACTTGATTTTCTAATTTTTGGAATGGTTGAATTTATTTGAAGGGAGAAAAATATTTTTTTATTTGAAAAAGATTGTTGTACCTTTTCCCAAAAAAGGAAGAACAGCTGTACTACATCCTAGACTGCATTATGAATATCAGGACATACTCAAACATGCATTTTCTTGTTTTCAAGAGAAAACATTGACTTTAACATGACAGAAGAAAACCCAACCAAAGCTATTAGTATCTTGTGAAAGAGAAAAAGAAATCTACTCATGCTGAATGTGTTGTCATATTAGTACAATGAAATATGTTTCTGGATGCTGTGGCTGGTACTGAGTCACGTGAATATATGTATAATTGACAATATATTGTTCACACGTACAGATAAATTCTTTAACTTGCAGTGCAATTTGGAAGGTATAGTCAAACATTTCTAATGCCATTAATCTAACAGGTTTCAAATCTAAATTAGGTGACGTGTCCAAAACTTCATTAAATTAAGTAGAAGGCAAAAATATAAATAGCATATCAGTGGTCTATTTCACAGTGGGACATAACAATGATACAAGATTTTCTCAACTGGTTCACTGAAACAGATCACAGAATTCTGCAAGTCTTAATTTAAAAATGTGTTCCAACTGTTTTGTTACTTTGTAGGAGTTTTTTTTTTTTATTTATTTATTTTCCATGTTTGATCCCAATTTTTTACTTACTGCTTTTTCACTGTTTCATTCTGCAACTCACTGATATGTTGCCACTGTAATACACATACCTGGCTCTGCACTGTGTTGCTTGGCCTGAGACCCAGTTAGTAGAGGACTGAGATATTTTGGTCTCCTTTGATGTCACCAAACTGGGGCACCTGACCTGGTGGTCATAGCAGCCCAGTTGATCTGCTGTCACTGAGTGATACCACGCACCAGCAGAGAGAAGTCTCTGTCGTGCTGAGCTGGGGGTGTGTCCAGCACCCTGGAGGAGAGCTGTATGCTCTCCCACAGGCTCCCTGTCTGTTTTTTGGCATTTGGAAGAGCTCTTTACCCCCTCAGGACTTGCTGTCCATAGTAGGGGCTCCCTGGTGTGAGCCATGCTTTAAGCTGGAGTGCTACCTTGCTTGGTGTCTGTGTAGGACAGCCTGTGAGGAGTGTTTTAGATCTGTGCTTTGTGTTCTGAAGTAGCTCTCCATTTTCCACTGAGTGGCATCAAGTGGCTCGTATGGCCTACTTACATTCCGTCTCTGACAGAGCAATATTTCGTCCCCAGCCTTCTGTGTTTCCTCGTCTCCACACGAGCTAGGCTTTCTCTGTCCCCTTTTTTTTTGCAGTCCTTTCAAGCTGTAGGGCTGAACCTCCATATTTCTTTGGAGTGGGACAACTGACATTTCTGGATTAAGCATGTTCGTCAGGTTTGTCACAACAGGGATGGTGGACAGCTACTTGTTATTCTGTAATTAAAGCTGCATTATATCATAATTCTATATCCGGAGTAATTTGTACCGCAGATGGAAAATCATAGACATTTCCTTGTTTGCAGTGCCAACTTCTGAATAACCCAGAAATTTTTGCTGGTATGGAATTGAGATACTCAATGGTGACAGCACTTTGTATTCTCTCCTTCTAATTTTGAAGTAAAAATGCAAAGCCAACCAACTTTACAGAAGTAATTACATGTTTCTATTTTGAGCCACTTAGCTGTAGAAAGAATGGGAAAGAGTGGCAACAAAGAAAAATAATATTTACTTTAAAAGTACTTGTGTTACATAAATAAATAATTAAAAATATATTTGTAATCCTGACCTGAGAACCAGAATCTGTTCTAAAGCAGCCCTCAAATATTCTCTAATGCCTTTTTTCACTGAAACAGAGTTCTCAACCTTATCAAGGAATATGTTTGGGCCATAGAAAAAACTTATATTTTCCAAAGTGTTGAAAATCCCAAATAAAAGTTATTTGGTAGATGTAAGAATGGTGGTAGCTGCAAAACAATAGCCTGTGATAGAGATGGATAGGAAAACTCTTTGATTTCTCATAGACCTCAAGCTACTTTAGATCAAATCATTACCAGAAAACATCTTGGCAATAAATTTTGGCTGCTCTTGGTAATAGATTATGGCAGTGAGACTGCTAGATTTTTTCTTCATTGTGGTTTTGACCTATTCTGGGTAGAGGCTAAAGAAAGCTGGGAAAAGTTTTGTCCCTCAGCCCACATAATCAGGTTTGCCAAACAAGCAGCAAAATTCAACTTCTGCCTTCTCAGCATTTTGCTTCCTAGAGGGCTGCATAAACCAATTTCCTTTGCAAAAGAAACATGATGGTGTACATATTGATATGCTTTTTATGATGTTGCCCATAAAATCATTAGATTATCTCATATACTTTAGTACAAGTACATGTAGCTATGCATACTCATGCTCAAATGCATTCACACCCATTTAAGTGAATTTGGTAGTTAATGAATTCTTTTAGTTTAAATTCGGTACAGTTGAGTTGTGATCATATATCTCTGTGAAATTCTATTTAATGACATTCCCAGGTAACTGCATTATGGCAGTTTGAGCATCAAAGGAGACAGTAGTTATATCAGGACAAACACCCTCAGGTATGTCTCTCTCTCCCTGAGAGCTGATTAAATTGCGAAATCATCCAAGGAGTCCTTGAAATTCAGAAGCTCAACAGCTAATAAAGGTTTTAGTTGTGAAACCTTATCCTAGAGTATTTGCTTGGATACCTTTTGTCCCTTTAAGTTTAGGAAAGCTGAACTCCTTTGGGCATGGCTAGATGGAGCCATCTCCTGGCCAGACAGCATGGAAAACTGGGCTGAACATGAATGTGTCCTAACTCCTGCCCCGGTGATTTGCTTTGCTGTAAATAAAATGAGTATAAACTGTGAAGGAGATGCTTCCTGCAGACTAGCAGAGATAGGTTTCAGTTTCAGTTTATAAACACAATATGCCAAAAATTAACCAAAATTAACCATCCAACCATGTGGATACATTCTATGATACTTCCTTGTGCATTGTATGAACAGCTGAAGAAGAGGATGAACCACCAAATGTGGCCCATTACTAGAGCAAAGACATGGTGGTAATCACCCAGTTTTTGAATTACAAATAATTTTGGGTGAATCATCCCTAAAATTCTGTTTTACTAGATTGACATGAGATGGATGTTGTTAACAAATAATTTGATGTTTTTTCTTGTGCTGTGATGCACTCAGCCCTTTGGTGGCTGGGTGTTTTCTGTTCCAAACAGAACCCTGTCTTCCACCTCTGCTTAGAACTACAAAGGCATCAAATTATATCCACTTTCCCAATGTGCATTAATCTCTTGGATAGTTAAGTAAATCTTTGCAGATCAATCCTTTTTTTTTTTGGTGAAAAGATGTAAGTGACATGAGAAAAACAAAATTTCTATCTGTGAGGGCTTCCATGCAAAGCTAGCCATCAGTAAAATTCTTTGTTATTTGTATGTAATCTCTGTGATAATACAGCTAGGTAACATTATTCTCCATGAGAGTCAGTCTCAGCACTTTAACAAAGTGCTTGATATTTTCGGACCAATTTTCCTTTGATTTGTTTCAGTGTAGGTTGCAAATACATAAAGCAAAGCATTATGTACCTGTGCAGGCTACTTTAATGTGCCTGAGGAGGTTTTACTGTAGAATCTCTTCAACTGTGGGCAGACACACACATCAAACTTGGTGCAGCAGTCCAAACCAGAAGTCTGGTTTTATTTGTTGTAACACACCTGAATTACAAGTTTAAGGCTTCTGTTTTATTGCACGGCAAGATGTGAAATGTGAGTTATTTGGTGTTGTCAAGAGCTCTGGATGAACATAACTTTTTTTGTGTGGAAATGACATCTGCTCTTTATAGCTGTATTACGTATGAAAGCTGTATTACCAACACCTCTGAAATTTATTATTTTTACTTTAACACTGATAAGAAGTGATGAGTGCTTATGGCAATGGAATTCAAAAAAGTTGCCTTCAGCTGGCTTCTCTTTTATTCACCTTTTTTTGGGGGGAATATGATCTGTTCAACTCAAGTCCCTGGTTTTCTTCTGCAAAATGGAGATGATAATGTTTGCCTACCCACCAGGGACACTTCTTAATGCAGGTGCTACTCTTCCTTCACTGAGGCTAAAGGTTTTATATAAGCACTGAGATGTTTTAAAGTTCTTGCAAAAACAGATTTCTCAGGATATCAAAACATTGCATGCTTTGGAACAATACTTTAAACTCTGGAACAGCATCTCTATTTGGAGCATGTGGGAAGTCATTTCATTCAAGCTGTCTTCAATGGCCTCTATCTTAAATTACAGTATATCAGAAGCTGAATCAGTTTGTGTTCATTCAATAATTACTATGAATGGCTAGCAGTCATTGTCTAAAATTTGCATACTCCAGACGTTACTTTCAAGAGCAAACTAATTTACATGATTTGTTCAAATGCAACAAAGTATTTTGCTATGAATTTTTGCATGGGTAAAAATACAGAAGTTTTAAGAAATTTAACTTTTCTAGGAAAATTAATTTAAAAACCATCTTTGCACCTCTAACTATTAAGTCTGATTTAATTTTAACTATATTGTTTTTCAGGGGGATCAGATATTGAATACCTAGACTTTTATAAGCCAGTGGTGTGGTTCTGGATCCTTGTTGGGCTGGCTTACTTTGCAGCTGTCCTCAGCATGATTGGAGACTGGCTAAGGGTCATATCAAAAAAGACAAAGGAAGAGGTAAGAATATACTTTTTAAAAACTTTGAATAGAAGCCAGGTGAGCTTATAGCTGCTTTTGCTCTTAGGGTGCAGAAGTCAAAGCTGTTTGTGTATGAGCTGTAACACTGCAGATCAAAACTGCAGCAAACTATGCAGCAACCCATTCAAACATACAGTGTTTTATTTTCACATGTCTGCATAGAAAATTAGATTAAATATATTATTAAATTAAGGGTGTATGAACAGTTGCACTTGATTTATGGGGGGAAAATCTTAAACTACTGTTCTAGGCAATAGAATGTAGGCCGTAAGTTTTAAGGGAAAAATAATTTTTCTTTGCTTTTATAAGGATGTAGGTATGTAAAGAAAGTACTTAAGTAGCTGGTAAGGAAATAAATTTTTCATATAATGTAAGATATTGGAACGAATTATTTAAATATCCCTGGGTGTATTTTACCATAATATCTTCCACATAATTACTTGGTGTTTGCAATAAGGTATATTACTTTCAATTGAAACATGTTTTCCCTTGTAAATGTATATTTATTATTCCAATGATACAAGTATATTTTTCTTTAAATTTTGTCATTTAAGAAAATGTCTTGGTTTGAAAATGTTAGATGGTAAATAAAACTTCCTTTGATTGTAGTGTGTATAGTTCAGGTTTTACTGGAAGTCGGAGAAATTCATTTTGTTTGAAGCAACATATTATTTCCCTCTAATTTAGCTTGAGTTCCTTTGCACGCATCAGTTGATTTATGCTGCCCAAACATAAAAACTCTAATTTGTTTTTGATGGAATGAATATGTTGGCCACTGTGCAGTGGCCTGCTACTTACATTGTTTTAAATTGTTTTCCTAGCTGTAGGGCATGGCATCGATGCCTAGATGTATTCCTGGCAATCCTTGAGTTCCCAAAGCCTTTACTCTGAAGGGTAGCTTACTCCTATGTGCTTTCACTGACTGCAGCCCTTGAGGGTGCCTGCCACCTCCCGAGCAGGAGCAGGGGCAATGCTGGCAGCAGGCAGGAGGGTGGGAGCTGGGCTCCTCTGGCTTAAGATTAAATCCACTTTGTAAGGGATGTGGGTAGGAAACCATTTTCCATTGCCTTTGCTGTGCTCATGGCTCTGTGGCTAGAGACAGCACCGTGACAGGTCTGCTGTAAGTACACTTTTAGCAGGCAATTCATAACCACTTAGCCCTGAAGCAGAGGGCAATATTTGTTTCAACAGTTTCAGTTCAAGAGTGTCATCTTTTGCCACATGCTGTAAATTTGAAAGAGTATTTATGACTTCCCTTCCACAATGGGCTTTACTAGTGCCCTTCACACACAGGGAGCAGCAGGTATCACAAGAGTGTTCCCATTTGCAGGTTCAACAGCTGGCAGGATCACAATTCTGTTTCCCAGAAAAGCATGGAGGGTGCCTTTAACAGCCAACCTCTTACGGCTTACACCGGCTGCAGGGAATCACTTCAAATGCCAGTGACCTGCGTGGTTGTGTTGGGTTATTTTGAACTTCAGAGTTAGGCTGGGGTCTCCCACGTTTCCCCCTGCAATAGGAAGAAGCAGGAGAACACTGGAACAGGCTCCCCAGGGAGTGGTGACAGCCCCAAGCCTGCCAGAGTTCAAGAAGTGTTTGGACAAGGCTCTCAGGCACATGTTGGAATTTTTGTGCAGGACCAAGAGCTAGACGTCAGTGATCCTTGTGGGTCCCTTCCAACTCAGGATATTCTATGATTCTAAGCGTGGTGCTTCCCCTGGGCAGACTCCTGCTGTCTAACTGTTCTCAAGTTGAGGCTTTTCCTAAATTGTCTTTAGTTTCCCTGGGTTACGGTGTCTGGGTGGTTTGGAAAAAATATGATGTGACTGAGGCAGTATGACTTTAGACTATGCAAAAATATTCTCCAGGTTTCTTTTTGCTGTATTTTCTCAGACACTGTTGACACATTTCAGTTCTTCACACTGTTTTCTAGAATTAATCTGATCTTTAGCCTCTGTTATCTCATATTCTTTTCTGTTATCCAGACAGCATCTTATCCAGAGATCTTAGTATCTTGACTATATAGTTGACTATATAGAACACTGAGGTTTTAATCTTATAATGCTAATAATTAATTAAGAATGTTTGAAATTTGTAGTATCTTTGTAGTATCTTTTATATTGAAAAGATATTTGTAGTATCTTTTATATTGAAATAGTGAAGCTATTTCAATATAGACTAACTTTGGAAAACATTTAAAGACACATGAATTGAAGAAACTCAAGAGTACCTCCAACACATCAAAAGCATTCTTATTTTTATCAGGGAAAAGAGTTTTCCAGGTTATGCAGAGCAGTGCAGTGCCAAGTTTCTTTTCTCAGGCACTGGGATTGTATAACCTATTTGATCTTTTCATTCTTTCTCACCTTTATAGCCTAAACAAGCATATTCATTTTGTCTACAGCAAGGAAAACCTCATTCTTCAGATATATCCAAATTCTCTTGGCTGAAGTAGGTATTGGAAATTCTGCTCTATACAAGTCTCATGTGTGTGAGGTTAGATTAAAGACAGACATAACATAATTGGTGCCATTTGTCCAATTAATATTTCTGATGGTCAGAAATCTCCCTCTCTCCTTCTTAACCCATTGAGAATGGGTTAAGAAGTAGAGAGGGAGATGTGTGATAATTCATAACTGGAATAAAATGCTTTAGCTCTTTAAAATTCTATTGTTTTAACAATGGCAGAGACCAGTTTGAGAATTGAATTATGACATACCATAAGTTGAGTGCATATTAGAAATTTTTTGGTTTATTTTCTCTCTTCTATCCTAATGAAACTTTGTAGAAAGAAAGTAATAGAAATATATTGCATTTTGTTATAAGATTGGCTACAAGCATTTTATAAATATTCACTTTTTACAGGTTTCATTTTATGATGTAAAAGTTTATGCTGCTCTTTGGTCATTCTTGCTATCTGCCTGGGAAAATCCAGGTGAAGGTGCTGAAGGAGTTTGGTGGAAATATAGTTATCAAGTCTCCTCTGTGCCAGAAGAAGCTAGATGAATTTCTTACATTTTTTCCCTGTTAAACCTAAATTTACAGTGGACTGTTCCAGCTTCTATGGGTGCAGATTACAGCAGAGGAACCTCTCTGGAGTTCCAATATCCACGAGTACAATGAAAAACCCTGTTTCAAAGAATGTGGTGTATTTTTTTTAACTGTCTTAGAGAAGCGTTCTGTCAGTCCTTGGGGAAATAACTCCTTATACCTAAAGGTAGCCTTTGAAGTTGGAAACAATGTTATATAGTAAAAGCTGTTGAGATACAGAGTCCATGATAAAACCTGCAGAACTGTGATTAAGGCGCTCTGAATACTGAAGAAGTTTAATATATTTCTTAGGGAATAGGATGCTGAAAATCTTCCTTCCTGAAAATGATGGGATTTGTTATGGGAATCAACATGTACAAATAAAGAAGATTTTGTATACGACTTTTATCCTACTTTCCATGAAGATACAGTAGTCTAGCATGGTTTAGATACAGGAGGGAGCAGATCATCCAATAGTGATCAATTGTGCTGGTTTCAGCACTCTAGGATCAAGCAGAAAAATCTAGAGGGTGTTACCCTAGTCCAGAATGAAGGCAGAGAGGTTGCAAGCCTTGAAAAGGCCTTCTTTACTTCCCCCCAACAACCAAAACTATATGTCATCAGAGGTGTATCTCTTTTGACAGGCAGCCATAAACTCTTTTTTGCCTTTTCCTGTAGTCTAAGGTAAAAACTGTCAATAAATATCAACATATTTTGGATATGAAGGGAAGTCCTTATTCCAGAGAGGGAGAATGCTGAATATGAATATAATCTAAAATCTATAGTTATATTAATATATATTTTCAATGCAATTGTATTTTTCTTAGAAGCAGTTTACAAAAGACTTTGAGGTAATAACGCATTTCAGTGTTCCAACAAAATAAAACATCTATTTTCTTTTCAATATTCTGCCCAGAAAGCTTGCCATAGGCAAGTGGATCTGAGACAAAAAAAATCTGCTCAGATATGCACTAATGCACAAAACTGCTGTATTTTGGTATTAAAATCCAGATAACCAGTATGTCAGTCACTTGCTCAGGTGGCTTTTGTCTCCTGAAACACTCTGGAGAATTTTGAATGCATCAAATGCGGAGGGAAGTGAAAGACAAGTAGAGACAGAAGTGGGAGTTTTAGAAGGATAGATCTGGAAGCAGTTCATACAGTAAGATAGATGAAATGTCAGAAAGTCACTGGAACATGCTGTGTGCTGTAATCTTAAGTAGGCGATCTGTCTCTGAAGTTCAGCTTCAGCTGTACTAGCTTGCCTTAAACTCCCTCCTCTTCATTATTCTCTACACTCTGATTACTCAGAGCACTTTTAAAGTCTTCTGATTTTAGTCTCTTTGAAAGATAAATTTTCAGCAGGATTTTATTCCTTGTCATATTTTTTCTTTTACTTCTGTGTGCATCAACTTCAGAATTCCAGCATTTTCAGCAAAATTGCCTACTCTATAGATCCTGGAGAAGTCTGTTCTCTTCACTGTATACCAGGAGTCCAGGTGACTGACTTATGTTAGATATCAGCTCAGATATCACTTTGGACAAGTGATTTTTTCATGCTCTGTGTCTGTCTTTTGAATTGAACAACATGGATCCAGCTTTACAGACCAAGCCTAATATTTCATGAGAAATAACACATTCACTTCTTGTGGAAATTCAGGAGGCAGTTGTTATATTTGATATTTATAAACAAATTCAACAAATTTGACTCATCTGAGTCATCATTCACTTTAATCTTCTTGGCACCAGTGACAGAGCTGTCACTCAAATCTGTCAAAACAGAATTAGACTTGTCATGATGATGCTATGGAGATTATTGCACTCCCTATATTATTTGTTGTCTTTTTATTAGCTTCAGGCTGAAGGTGCTCACCTGGCATAAGGGTCCCAGGATAAAGAGAACTTGAGCCCATTTCTCATATCCCCTGAAGACCAACCCTAGATGTAGGCTGTATGCATGAAAAAATGAGTGGACTCAAGTGAGAAACAGCTTTGAAGGATTTTGACCCTCCAGGCAGGTTGTCCTCAGAGCCTGTGTATTGAGGGTGTAGGACCAAAGAGGAGGAAGAAGTTTTTTGGTTGGTCTATGATCTTTTGACCTGGCTTTCCCTGTTTCAAGAAACAAAATCCATTCACTTAGAAATGAAGATGGCAGAGAATAACTCTTCACTCTGGTGATCAGAGACTGTTTACAAACACGTGAGTTGCTTGCTGGTCCATTTTGCATTGTTCCAAGTGAGATGGGTCAGCTTCTGCTGAAGAAAACAACTGTTTGGGATTTTCCTTTACTTACATCCACTCCAACTAACCCTCTCACCTCCTGGCAAAACAAAACACACAAACAATACAAAACATAAAAGAAAAACAAGAAAACAAACAAAGAACCAAAACAAAAACCGAAAAGAAAACATCAACCAACCAAAACCTCAAAAACCAAACCCAGCAGCAGTTCAAAGAATTTTATATCCACAAGTCCACTGAATTGATCAGGCTGATGTGATGGAAGTCTATTACTGGAAAGAACTGAATTGCAAATATTTGTGGGAGACAAGTGTAGTGTGAAAGCCATGGCAGGCAAAGCAATTTTGCAAGGCAGTGATTAACAAGGGTAACAATTCTAAGATGTGGTAGCAAGGGATCATTGATTTCTGTAGGAAAGTGGTGCTACTGCTGCAGATGTTGTTAAAAGGTATGTTACCAGAAAACAGCCCCTAGATTTCTGGTCTAAACTTCAGAAAGACTGCAGAGAGCTACAAAAATGTCAAGGGAAAAATCTGAAGAGAAGTCTCTCTAGCATTGAGGGAATATTTTTCCAGTACATCCGAGATGTGCAGAAAAGTCTATCTGAGAAGGATCAGCCATATTCAAAAAAGAGATTGTTTTTAATAAATTCTGTGAGATTGAGAGAAATATAAAATCCTTCTACAGTCAAAGCAACTGCATGTCTCCAGTCAAATTTGACTAGATACAGGACAAAAAACCCAACCAAAACAAACCCGAAATAGAAGGTGGGAGTACAATCTCTCTAAAACAGCCCTGAGTCTCAGGGATGTATAAAGAGGGGTATTAGGGTAAGGAGGATATGGAAATGATTGACCTGGTTCTGAATGCAATTTGATCTCTTCCTTTCTGTGAGTTTAACTTATCCTGGTGGTGTTCTTGAATCTGCCCTAGCAACAGTCTGTAATACCGAGTTTCTGTATTGATCAGTCTTTTAAAAGTCTGCTGTGGTAATATGTGCAATAATGGATAGGAAAGAGCATCTTGTTCTGTGAATTCCAGGAAAACTAAACAACTGATGGCTTTTCACACTTTTTTTTGAGATCTTTCCTCGCAGTTTTGTGTACTTTGGACATGTGATGCTTGCTTCACTTCAGATTCAGCACACACACAGATAGCATCCACACAGTTCTGCTGTGGTTATATCTGTATTTGTATCATGCCTATTAGCTGGGCACACCAAGCATCCAGAGATTGCTGTTTAGTTATTGCATATTGAGTACCAGGTCCTGCTGGGGTGCTGATTACAAGAGATGTTCTGCCAAATACACTTCCATGAGGAGCAGCATGGCCCAGGGCATGGGGACACTGTCAGGGTCTCTCATGCCAGCCCCTGTGCCTGGCCCTGCTCTCCCACAGTGTTCAGAGAAGGAGAAAATTACTCCAGTGAAAGCTGCATGCAGCAAGGGAGTGATGGCAAGAGCTATTGAATTGGCAAAAATAAAACTAGAACAAGAGTCTTCATAATAAGAGAAATTGATTAAAGAGGGATCAGCTATAGCAGTGGCATTTCTTGGAGTTAATTACCCATGAAGATTCCCAGAATGTATGATATGATGGTCAACAATGAAGCTTCATAATTTTTGGAGATAAGATGTAATTGATCCTTTGTGACAGCAATAAATATATCTGTGGTTTACTTTATTGTGGGCTGAAAAGATTCCAGATTAAATATCACTGACATCTTCATGAGTAACATTCCCAAAAACTTTACTTTTTTTTTTTTTTTAGGATAATCTCAGTGCTTGGATATTGTTAGGAAAAGACTCCAGAACATGTTACTAATGCTGAGTGTATGAATCTGATAGCTGTCTTGAGGATGAGTTCCCAGACTAAACCAGTTCAGCAGAATGCCCTTGCAAGTAGGTGTGTTGACATTGAGGAAAATGCTTTGCAATTGCAGATAAAAGGGACTGAAGAAGCTATGGAACACTTCCTTTCAAAAGGGATGGGTTCAGTTGTAATACTCGTGTTGAACAGCCAAGGTGGAGCTTTAATATTTCACACAAATATCACTCCAGATACTGCCATTAGAAAGTTAAGAAATAAACAGTTCTTGCTGGGACTTGACCATGCAGTTACTATAATCGTTCCTTACTCACTACCAAGTAAAAATTATAAGTCCTTTTTTATGTCTGTTTTTTTTTAGCATATCTTTATAAGCTTAAAAAGTCCAATGAGTTAATGAAACAGCTATTGTCTCTTTCCTCTGGGAGAAAGTTGAGGCAGTCTTTCAACTGTCTGTGGCTTGGGTTTCATGATGCTTCTAGCATAGTTCTCAAAATGTTTGCTATTCCTGGCTGCAGGCAAGTTGTTGGCTGTGTAGCACAGGCAGAGGATACACTCTGTTCTCCTGAATCACCTCAGGCTCAGCTGGTTTGTCCAAACCCAAGTAGTTTCTTGTGGCTGATACAGGTGCATGTCATTCACTCTCGCCAGGATGAAAGAGGGGTTGGATGACTCTCTGAGGCAACTGAAACCACTAAATGGAAATGATTTTTGAAGGAAAATATTACCATATATATATTTTTTCATCTTTATCTTTGGAAGTTAATAAGAAAGCAGAACATTGGAGAGTGAGATAATCAGGCCCATAAATTGTCTATACTACTGAGACACAAACATGCAGCTCTATGCAAAGAGGTGTCTGATGGGCAATATTCAATAAGAGTTCTGAGGAAATACCTAACCTAATACCTTGGAAGTAGGTTAATCTTTCCTATTAGGAAATATCTAATAGCAAGCTTCATATTTATGGGAAAACAAAAGGTGAAACATAACTGCGTTCACTGTTAGTATATCTGGTTCTGTTTCATAGGCATGATTTTTCAATAATATTTTTTTATTTTGTTAAATAAAACCATGATAGAGGAAAAGGCCATTTCTCGCATCTGCCATCTGTCACATCTCCACAAAAGATATTCCCACAGCTGCCATCATAGATGTTCCTCCACAAATAAAATAATCAAAATTTGTGGGCTCTCTGCATTCCCATTGGGGAATGTGGTTTATTTCATCCAAGGCATCAGATGTGTTTATGGAAGTTATGTGGGTGAAACCAAACAACCATTGCTCACCAGAATGAACTCGCAAGCGTTGCTTATTACAGGATTGAATAATCCAGTTTCCATCAGGACAGTATTGTTCCTAAAATGTTTCTGACCACCATGGCTACAAAAATACAATTGTCTATGTAATTGAAACCTTTCCCCAGAAGATGACAATTTCACAGAAGAGAGTCTTTTCCCCCCTGGTATTTGTCTGAAACACAGAGGGACGTGTATGCCAGTGAGTGGAGCCAAAAAGGCATCACTTATTGCTTCATCTGTGCCTTTCATTTTGAAATTAAAGTCTGGTACCTTAAAGACCTGAGGAAGAAGAGTTTCCTGCTACAGAACTGAGGTCCTGACAGGATGAAGGAGTTGAAGATGCTGGTTAAACACCTGGGGAAGCTCAGCACAGGTATCTCATTTAGTGCCTGTGGTATTTCTTGCATTTTGTGGCTGTTTTCATTTAAAGACAAATAGAGCACTCTCTTCTCTAAACACCTGTCCACAGGCATTTTGAGTATGCACTAGTAACACTACAGTAGCAGAAATACTGAAAGCCAGATCACTGGGTTGGGAATTTTAGGTGGACTATAAATGAAATTCCCTTAATGTGCAGCAAATGCACAGGTTTCCCTGGAAATGTCTGTAAAGCTTCTGTTTTGCTCTTCTGCATTCTGGTCCTCTCTAACCTCTAACTGAGGCAGAGAATAGAAACTTGTGACCAGCAGCAAATTGGGTGGGAAAAGGTGTTTGCCCAGAACGGCAGGAAAGTGAGAGGGCAGGTAGGAAACCCCTCCTATGCACTCATGGAAATACCCACCCAGCAGCTGAGCTGTTAAACCCTTCACCCCTCTCTGCATCTAGAGAGACTTTTTTTTTTAAAAGGAACTTTGTGAACAATTTCTGTGAACACTAGGTGACATTCCTAAGACAAAATGTTACATTCTGTACTCTGCTGCCTGCATAATTTGACACGTAATGCACTTTCTAGTTTTGTCTGAGTAGCATATCAGAGAGGTTAATTGGATGTGTTATTTTTAAGTAGCCGGATAAAGTACATTGGGGAGGAAAAATGAAGCTATGAAAATTTGGAGAATGCATTAGAGATAAATGTTAGAAATTATATACTGAGGAACATCTAGACCGTTAAGAATATTTCCAAGGAAGGGCACTTTTTTTCACCCTGAAATGTAGTCAAATGGATACCTCCAGCTCATCTACTTGCTTTTTAAATTCAATTTTTTGGCTTGCACTAACATGCTCATCATAAAATATATGAGCCCTGTATGCCAAAGGGAAACAACATAAAGCACAGCTATGACAGAAAAAGCTGCACACATTATTTAGAAATATATGTTTTCATTTTCCTGCATGACATATATATAACACTATTTTTTTTCTTATTTGCTACTCAGTGGTTTACCTCCTCCTGAGTATATCATGACTTTCATGACATATATCTGAGCTCCATCCAAGCAGGATATATTTCTTCCCACTCTGTAAATTGAAGTAGATTAACTGATTGTATTGTAATGTTGGGGTTTTTCAAGAATACCCCTGAGATGGAACAGCAAAACTTTAGGCAAAGTTAAGTCAGGCAAGTGCATTCATCTTGCTCTATTTAAGGGTGTCCTTAATTATGCTTTTGTTTGCTTGTTTTGTTTGTTTGTTTGCTAGAGCACAGGTGTGGCTTAATTCAAAATACAGATTACTTGTGTACGGCTATATGGCTTATGCTTTCCAGACACTTAATAGGATGAGTGGTCTTCCTGAATGCTAGGAAGTTTTGCTTGTATAAGTATTTGGATAGTTTTGTGAGTGTTTAGAAAGAGTCTCAAACTCCTGACAAGTAAAAGGAATTAGATTAAATGTACTGAAGAATGAAGCAGGTGCTTCAGTATGTTTAAATCCATTTAAAGTTTTAACAGTAGCATCCCCTTGGACATACTTGTGTTCTGGCTTGCACTGCTGGCCTTTACCCAAGCCTGGAGCTCAGCTAGACAGAAAGCTAAAACACAGTGGCAATGAAACTGAATAGGAACTTTTTGTCCTACTAGAGATATGGACTGAGAGCCAGTTTTAGGACATTATTCATCTGGATGGATTTTGGCATGAGTAGGTGAATGAATGGTGGCTTAATGTTCGTGGTTTTTTTCCTAGTTCTGTCAAATTCAGTATATCTGTCTTGAAGTTACATTGGTGGTAGTGTATGTGTGCAGCCTGGGACTTGTTTGGTCCTTCAGGAAGTTCATGCAGTACTTTATTGATGTCTGTTTTTCACTACAAAAACCCCCCAAAAAACCCAAAAGTGACTTTATCAAGAATGAGTGCAACGCTCTTCACAAACAGTTCAGAGGCAGTTTCTCATTATATCCTAATAGAGTAAATGTGAGATTTCCACCACAGGTAGGCACAGATATGTTGGCATAGACATTTGGAGGTGCTACTGGAGATGACCTGCGGCATTTGAGATATCCCCATAGGGCTGGTGGATATGGTGCTGATCCTATGGAATATCCTGGCAGTGGTAGCTGGAGGCCAGGCAACCTGTGCTGGGCAAGGAATTGAGTCATTGCTCTTCATTTGTTAGAAAAGTTGTGAGTGTTGTTTTGGGAGGAGTTTTTTGGGGTTTGGGTTTTTCAGTTTTGGTTTGGTTTTTCTTTTGGTTTGGTTTTGTGGTGAAGTGTGCTGTGTGAGATATTTAGTTGTGTATACCATATATGCCATAATTCTTGAGAACTTGTTATTGAGACTTGTCTTCCCTGGAATCATAAGGCAGTAGGGTGCTGCTTCCTGCTTCTTAAATACATAATAAAGTTACTAGCTGTTGATATTCATTGTAGCTAGGCTGATACTCCTTGTGAAATATGTCTAACACCTTGCAGTCTAATTTGGATTTTGATGTGGAGGAAGTCAATTCAGGAGCTGGGATAGGGACCATGTCCCCATTACTAGTGGAATTTCTCTTCCCTGAAGGTTAAAGTGAGAAGCCTCACTAGATAAGTGCTGCTTCTTTTAGGGCTGAGTCAGGTGCTATCACTGTGACATGTTTTTCCTATTGCTTTTGAAGTATTTTGTGACATTCAGCCTTATGTTAAGTAAGTAGTTGTCAATAATTTCTGTGACTAAGAGGCCTTGTCCTCATGTCACACTGCCCCCAACTATGACAGCTGTAGAGTCTACAGAGCTGTGCTGTAATGAGGCAAGGGAGCTGGAGAAAAGTAAATAGTTGTTACAGTAGGTAGGTATGCTAAGAATTTGATTTTCTTGAGCAGCACAGGCAACTGGCATTTCAGTGCTTTGCATAAGACATTTTTTTGGTTGTCAGAACCCAGATGAAGAGGAGCTGTAATGCAGTGTGATAAAATGTCATAACCTAAGGACAGAAAGAACCTGAACATACACAAATATGTCCCTATGGATCAAGGAGGGATCAAATTATATAAGCAAATTACTAATGTACACTGGTAGCTAAAAGTGCATATTAGTTTTCTTATAACCCTTTGTGCTTGAGTCTAAGTGCCATGGAACTAAGAGCTTTATTTAGAAGAGGTAAAATTTTTAAATGCACTTCAGTTCACATGAAAAGTTGGGGCTGAGAGCAGTGATTTGAGGCAAGCACTGTTCAAACAGCACTGAACTCCTGGTTTCTAATGTGTGCCAATTCCCTCTGTTTTAATACTAATGTGTGTTGATTCTAGGTAGTAATAGCATTACTAACAGCATGTTTCAATTTGTGTTTTTTTCCTACCATTTTAATAGAAACCAACATCACAACTTTGGAGTATGGGCAGGTAGAATTACCACCTTGAATGTCCACCATGTTAATGTTCCACACCACCTTACTTGGATTGAGCCTGTCTCCAAAGGCACATTCATTGATGCTCTTCAGCTGGCTGCATAAACTTTCTTCCCCAAATAAATCTGATTAGAATTCAGTCATCAGATATCCCAACAACTACAATTTTAAGATTCTCCTGAATAACTTGCATGCCCGAGAGCAGCTTGCTCTGTGTGAGACAGGCCCATCACCAGGAAAATTCTGAGCCTATCCTAGAGGTCACATAGACTTGCTTTCTTCAGAAGCAAGGCCAGTTGATTTTCTTTCCTGGACAAACATGAAATCACATGGGAACTAAAAAAAAAAAAAAAGATTTGAAAGATTACATGGAGACAGTTCAATTGTGCTGAGAAAAAATTTAAAAGCCTGTTAGCATCTTGGGACCATATGCAATGCCAGAGATGTGTGCCTGAGCAAAACACCTGGTCTGTTAAATGCTTACACTGCTGGTGAGAGATACATCTATATACAGCAAAACAGAAACCTGTGTACTGGCTCTTTGCTCTCCCAGACAGAACCATTCTCCAGGACCTGAGCAGCCTGCCTTTAGCAAGGCTTAGGAAAAGGAGAAAACTGCCCCAGGGTGTGCACTGATACCATTTATCATATTTTTATTACTTGTTTACTACAAGTAAAAATATTGGAGCAGCTGAGATGTTTCAGCATTACAAATTTCATTATTTTCAGATCTGAAGTTCAGTGTGTCTGATCCTAGCTGCACAAATTAAATACTAATAATCATTCAGCAAGGTGAGTCCCCTGTGTATTGCAGATAATAACCCTTGTTTTAGAAAATATACATTTGTCATCTGTGTAATTCACTGGAGATGAATGTAATAAAATGATCCTTGGATAAAGAGATAATTTTGTTTTGTTTCTGGAGGGGGAAAGTTTTCCTGAAACCCTGTCACTCCTGGAGGAACTGCTTCATTTTTACCTTCATTATATTCCTGTTTTCAACTGCACTGCAAAGCATGAATAAGCTCATGGGTTTTTCTGTGATGGTTTGCCCCCTATATTTCTCTGTGTAAATTCTTTTTTTTCATTTCTGCGCTTACCATTCAGAGTTTGCTTGCCAGTGATTGAAATTCTAGACTGAGCAGTGCCAATTAGACTAATTTATTTGTGTGGGTTAAATTCTTCTGAAATGCTTTACTTTGGAGTTATATTTATGAGTGGTCTATCTTCCCTATGCTGTACCTTCCCAGTATTAAGCTGGCTAGGGAGCAGAGATTTAAAGAGAAATCAGCTGTTTCCTTTGCAGTTATAATGCGATAATATCATCAAAAGGTGTTTCCTTTAGCTACCTACATAACTTATTTAGTAACAGTTGTTTGACTGAAATACAAGAGCAAAAATATAAATAGTAAATAAATGATAGGTCATAGTTTACCTCAGAGTAGACCTGCTCAGTTTGACTTATGTGATATCTGAGGAAAAATAAGGATGATTTGGGACTCAGGGTGGGAAGGAGATATGACACTGAGGTGACTTTTAACTATCGTTGTGTTGGTGTTATGTTTGAGCAAGCACAGAAAAGAGAATGCAAACACCTGATGGTTTCCCTTAAAAATGCTCTTCTGTCCAAATTTAGAAAATTCTTTGACAAGTCTCCCAAGGATCTTTCCAGAGACAGTGAAAGTGCTCATAAAAAACCCTTCGCCCTAGTAACAATACAAAACACAGCCTGGATTGCTGGGATTTCAGCATCCCCTGACCAGCTGGGAATTGTGCAGCTGTCAAGCCTCTGCAGCTTCCCTGTATTGCTGACTGCCTATGATAACAAAAAAGAAAATATCAGTGGAAAATATTTTTATTTGTGTTTTTGGAATGGTTGTTAAGTCTTACTAGTGCAACATTTCTTCTTTAGCTGTCAATAAAAGACTGAGGCTTTGGCGTGAGAAATTTGTGCCGGCAGCAGCGGCAGCCCTTTGGCAGCCCTGCACTCTCACCAGGCTCCTGAAGATAAACAATGTCTGAAATCCTCAGTGCCATAATGCCTCCTTTTTTTTGCTGCAGGTCGGGGAGTTCCGAGCCCACGCTGCAGAGTGGACAGCCAATGTCACTGCCGAGTTCAAGGAGACACGAAGGCGCCTGAGCGTGGAGATCTACGACAAGTTCCAGCGGGCCACCTCCATCAAAAGGAAGCTCTCCGCAGAACTTGCTGTCAACCACAACCAAGACCTGACCCCCTGCAAGAGAACGCTGTCGGTGAACCACCTGACCAGCGAGAAGGACCTCTTGCCAGCTCTGACAAAGACGGACAGCATTTACATGAACGGGTTGACGCCGCACTGTGCAGCAGAAGAGATAGCCGTGATCGAGAACATTAAGTAGCCATGACTTTGGATCCCATTCCTTGGGAAGCTCTCGGCTTAGACTAGCCACACACCTTTTTTTCTCTCCACCCTGTCGATGACCAGTGCTAGCAGCATTTTATATGTGTGCATGAGTTCCACAGAAAAACTACAGTCCCGAGTTACCATCGCATCTCTTCAGAGACACAAAGACGAGGGGCGCTGCTGTTCCAAAAGATGCTGGAACAAGCAATGCTTTCTGCCTTTATCTGCCCAGACTGTTTTTCACTTCTAATGTGCCATACGGCCTCACGAATGAATCTCACTTGTTTATGGTAACAATGTAGCTTTGAGGGATCAGTCCTTAAAATTTCAGGGTCTACCTTACTGAGCCTAGGAATGGACCATTTCTGGACTACAACACATTTGTAAATGGCAAGAAATTCTTATGCAGCCTTTTACCTAAGAAATTTTGGTCAGTGCCTTATCTTTTGAAGAAACAGAACCTCTACAGATCCTGTACAACTTTTGTTTGTTTGGGTTTTTTGCATGAGAAATGTGTTTCATTTAAGCTTTCGTTCTTCTTGAAACGATGGTGTTTCCAAGGTGTCTGTTGTGAAGATACCAACCAGCATGAATGAATGCCAAAACTCAACAATCATCAATTGATGTTCTTAGCTCCAAATTTAAAGGCACTGCAGTTTCAAAAGTTGCAAACCTGTCCCCCAGAAGCATTTTGTTTCACTCAGGTCCAGCTGATACTTATTCATGCTGACTTGTAGGATTTGCAGACCCTTTTCAGGTCTTAGTTTTCCAAGCAGTGTTCAGCAGTTGTTTCTCTCTGCATCAGATGTACCAAAAAAATCTGCAGCTTATCTATCACTAAATTATTTGGTAGATGACAAGAGCAAATAAAAATACTGTTTTGATGAGAGGCAGGGGGTGGCTTTTAATTGCTGTGTTCTAATAATCCCATCCAGAAAACAATGCAGAAGAATACAGCTATTTTTAATAAGCATAAACCTTCTGCCAGATATTTAATATGAAAAGGATTCTTAATTTCCTTTTTAAGTCAAGTCACCCCAGAGGCTACATGATATTTTACCCAGGAATCCTGGTGGAGTGCTTTCCTGAATGTCACGTGGGCTGCCTGTGCCAGAGCTGTGGCTAACGTAGGAATGCAATTGAAACTGGTATCACTGTGACTTTCTACATTTCAAATAGAGATGGCTCTGAATATCAATGCAGGCATGAAGAAGAGCTGATAAATAGCACAATCTGAATACTGATGATTGTTCAAACAGGATAGGCTGACAAGAAGCAGATCTAAACCAGATTATGGGTTTTCTTTATTGGTTTTAAGAAAACACATTAATTTTGTACCTTCTGTTTTGCTTATAGGTGTACATGAGATTTAGAAGAAATGCAGGATGGAATGGATAATTTTGCATTTTTTTTCCTTATGTTAGTCTATTGTAACCTGGCTGTACATAAAATGAATAGAACAGGCCTTAAAGAAAAATTTAGGCTCTGTAAATTATAAAAGAACGGGACTTTGCTGATTGGGCATGATTCAAGTGGCAAATCTTACAGCATCTCTGACCATTAGATAACATACAAGATATGAATGTTCATGTTTTTTGGATGCTTAGCTTGTTTTCTAATAAATATAAATTAATATGTAAATTCAGTGTAAATATCAGTCAATTAACATTTACAGAGAGTACGCTTTTAAAACTAAGAAAGTTCCATGACACAGCACCGAGCAATGCTCTTATAACAAAGACCCTTGTCTCCCCAGCACAGTGTTCTGAATGTCCACATGGCAAGGGTCCTTCTTGCCGTGTATAAACTGTGAATTGTAATGAAAAATAAAGTTTTTAATTAAAATAAGCTTTCCTGAATCTCCTGCTTGCTACAACTGGAATGCTAAGGAATAATTTGTGAAACTGATTTTTATGCTTTCTTTGGTTACAGAGTATAGCAGTTTGCCACCTACTTTAACTTAAGCTGGTTTAGCAATAAAGGCTTCACTTACCCAGCACAGAAATTACTATTTTTTCTTGATATTAAAAATTATTCTCTTTGGTTGCCATACCTTCAGTTGTGTTTCTTGCTATTTTGTTTCAAAAACTCATCAGGATTCAGTTTATTCCACCATACGCTGCAGAGCTTCTGGCAATTGCTCCATCCTTGCCCGGGGGAGGCTCAGGGGGCTCTGCCTCTCTGTCCTGCTGGTTCTCGTGGGCTTGCTGGTGCCTTTCTGCAGCGTGTGTGAACAAGCAGCTCTGAGGGCAGTAGCCTTTCATGCTGCAGCAGTTGTTCCTGTGGTCAATATTTTACAGGGGTCTCTTTGATTAGATCTTGGCCAAGGGAATAAGAGCCCACACCAGTGTGGTGGTACATGAGGAAGACTGGGTTTTTTATATTGTTTCAATCTGATTTGTGGTTTAGTGCCTTTTGGAGCTGATTTTTCAGAAAGGGACAGGTAATGTTCAAAGTTTATTGTCCTTGGTTCCCTGACGTATCTTAGATTAAAGCCTTGTATCACTCTCAGCAGCTTGTTTCCAAAAGTGCTTGGCTTTGTGGTTTCTTTCATTTTAAAGAAACTTTTGGGCATCGCAGGACCTGCTGAAAAGAGCGCCTTTTCTTAAGATCCTGTGGCAATGTTTGAGATACAAGTATGGATAATCAAATCCATTCAGCTTTTATTTGCTTTCACTTTTGAGTGTTGTCCCTGGGAAAAGAACCCCTGTTGACTCATGTATTAGGTAATTATTTTTTCGCTTTTGTAACAGATCTAAATTATCCTCCCTTATCAAAATGGATTTACCTGTGGGTAACAAAGTATAAACAAATAAAATCCTTTATTTGGAAGTTTAATAACTGAAGAAAAATAGATGCCACAGTCCAGATGGTGTAGGTAGGTAGAGTTATCATGATCCAAACATGTCCAGTGCCATTAAAGTTATTGGAAAATCTTTCTCTCCCTCTCCGCATACAGTGATAGACCACAAAACCTGAGAATGGTTCAGTTAATTTATAATACTTGATGAACTTAAAGGTTTGTCTCTTTATTCCCATAAGAGCAGATTTTTGTATTAATAAACCTGTCTATCTTGCCTCTGGAAATTTTGCATAGTTCATTTTCCCTTCCGAATTAGGAGTTACCCAAGCATGAATTAAGATCCATTTGTACCCTCTTTTTTGTAACCCATACAGGGAAACATTTCAGACTGATAATATATTTGGTACTTAAGCAAGCTTGTGAAAATGGTAAGGGGTGCTTTTATACTAAGAAAAAAAATTCATCGGGAAAATGTTCTGCATGAGAGACAAGTTGTGGCACATAGGAATCTGTAAAGGCACATGTGCCACCAACAGAACAATTTTTTTCTCAATATTAAACAATTAATAAAACCAATCTGAAATCTCTTAAAGGGACAGCTAGAGTGATCTGTATAGTTTACTGTTGGCTGTGATAATCTTGTTTTGTTTTTTCCTTGTATTCTTAGAGTCTGGTAAAGCGTCTGTGTTGGTCAAACTCTCCATTTTTGGACAGTCCAGTGTGAGAGCCAGGGAGATCGAGTTGCAGAGAATTTGTGCCATGCCCCATTCTTGCTTGAGTAGCAGGGCAAGATCTCTCTTTGGCATGCCCTCCATGTGCTTTGCAGCTCCAGGCTGCCTCTCCTTTTCCTAATATTTTGGGAGCCTTGAGGTACTACTGCAAGAGCAGCAAAAAGCATGGAAGGATCAAACCCAGAATCGTTCTGAATCTCGTGAGCACCCCAGCCATGTCTGCCTCTCTCTGCCTCTTCCTGATTAAATAGGAGGGAATCTTGAGGGTAACAGGAACACACAGAGAGCTAAACCTCTAAAGGTGCCCACCCTTGACCTGAAATGGACCTTCCTTAGGTCACACTGGGAAACCAGGATGGCAGGTGGGAGATCTGTACATTTGTTTGGAGTTCTTGCTCCTCCAGCACTGTTTCTACTCCAGCGACCTCTGAAGAGGAACACAACACACCTTGCAGAAGAAGAAAGGAGGCTGCTCTGCTTGGTAAAATCTACAGGCACATCAAAAATGGGTATACATTTATAACTAATTCCTGGGAAGGAGATTTTCCCGTCAGGGAAACTACCCACAGTGTTGAAATACAGCAGTAATGCTTCTAATAAATTCCTGTCATACAGTTATGTGATAATTAACCTTCCTACCCTGCAGAACTGCTTGAAAGGAAAGGACTTTATATATATGGAGAAATATACATTCTGCATGACTTTCAGAGTTAATTAATTTGTCATTAAAAAAACAAGAATAACTTTTTTTTGGTTTCTGTTGCCCCAAAGATTTAAATGAACAACAAAATCTTAGAGTGAATAAAATGCTCTGTTTGGGAAAGGTAGACAAGTTTCTGATTTGCTGTTATTGGAAATAACAAGCTGTTGAGCTACGTGGAGGTTTAAAATGTCAGCTTTTTCATTTGAGCAGTGTTCTCTGCTTTGCCAAATTATTGCTACAATTGTAAAGAGCCTTTGTGAGAATCAATAGGAGTAGTTTTATTATACTCGGAAAACTTGAGTATTTCAATTTTAGGCCATTGCTTATCATGCTTTTATGAATTTTCAGAGGAATATATTGAATAAGCTTGTAAACAAGTGTATTGCTTATTGTCCCCTTCCTGCATAACAACTGATACAGTTGCATATGCAGCTTTATATTCTGGACCCGGATATATTTGTGCTTTCAATATGTATTGACATTGTTGCACCTTCTTAAATTGACTGAAAAACTCACTTTGGTATAATGACTATAGTTTGATGTAAACTCAGTGATTTGAAAATATAGCTCAATTTTAAGTCAGTATCTTAGAAAATCAATGGACTTCACAACTTTTTATGAATTATAACAGTCTATCTGCACTAGTGATGCAATAAATAATATCTTATTGATTGTCAGTTTTAGTTATTTCTGAATATTAGCTGTTTTCCTCCCTTGTTGCTGGAGAGAGAAAATTATGAATAAAGCAACTCATCTCCATGGTTTGTGATCAATACACTGTGACTGGGCTGCTGGTATTAGAATTCTTAGTGGTTAAAACTGTTCTGCCTCCACTAATTATTAGAAGTAGCATTCATTAAATTCTCTGGGAGCACTGATTTTTCTGAGAATGTCCCAAAAATATTTATATAGACCTCTCTAGTTTGACTTTGGCAAACAAACATCCTTAGTGAGAAACTCCTTTAGAAGGATTGACTCTAATAATTCAATTGTTAATAATAGCTAATTCTCAAGACTAATTATATGCAGCCAGACCTTCATCCTCCAGAGAAAGGCATATAACACATATATAGTAGAGGTTCTGGTGGGAATGTACTATTTGTTATTAGTAATAAATAACAGTATTCTTCAGAAGATAATCAACAGCCTGAAATGACTTCCTAAACAGCAGTTTTGTGTTAGCTCATTTTTTTTTCTTTCACTGTTAATTTGATCCTCCCAATTAAACAGGGTGTTCTGAGGCGTCTTGCTGAAGCAATACACTTGCTGAGAGAGAGGTATTTTCATCCTATGTGGCTCAGGGGATACTGAGACTAACTTTGCTGGGTAACTAGAAAAGTGAACATGTGTGTTGAAAACTTTCTCATGGGAACATGAGAGAATACTTCACTGTACTGCTGATTTTGACTTGTACACCAGTGACAGGTCTGCTTCTGTTTTGTGTGGATTTTGCTTTTTCTGTGAAGATTATACTATTCAGTATTCATGCACTCAAACATGCAAAGCCCACTAGATCTGGTAGCAAATATGATAAAGAGAGGTTCTGCTTTAACCATCCTAGCTGCAGCTAGCATACTGTTCTCTGTAATGTATTGACATTCAGAACCATTTGTCACCTTGCTTGTTCCGTAGCAGAAGGGAATTTACGGATTTACAGGCATCATGTTGCACATTTGGACAGAATAATAGCCCAAGAGCTGCAGCCTGGGCCCTTCTGAACTGCAGACTGATAAGTCACAAAGTCTGAATGCTTTTTTAATAGAGAATACCACAGTGGTTTGTAGCAAAAAGAAGCATAAAAAATTAGGCTCTGCTGTGAGAAGTGGAAGTGGGAGTAACGTGTCATGTACTATTGTACTTCATAAAGTGGAGGTGGTACAGACACAAAGACCTTTTCATTTCTCAGTGTCCTCAGGGACTGTCAGAAGAAAGTCAGAGTGTAACCTGCATTATATCACTGTGCTCTTGCTCTTTTGCAAGCCCAGAACGTGCCCCAGCTGCAGAGGTACTGTACCTTCCTGGCTGCCACTCTGCTGCTAGTGATGGGGTAGCTTGACAGGGGTACACCTTCTCCTGCTCGTACGGCACAGGTGGAATAAGAAGAAATGGGTTTGGCTGTCATAGGAACAACTTCTTGTCCTTTGGAAAGAGGCAGGACACACCTGAATGCTGGACAAATTTCACTTTGAATAATATGAAGTCCTTAAAACTGTTTCACGTAGAGAGAAGATTTTTGGAATAATGGATTCCTATTTGCTCTAACAAGATCAGAGCAGAGGCTGCAGTTCTGTTGTATCACTGCAGCTGCATGCTGCTTTTGAGCTTGGCTTGTCTCTAAACAAGCAAGACTAGCACAGAATTAGCACTGGAAATGGTTTCTACTTGTGTAGACAGAAAATACAAGAAAACAGTTCCTCGACAATTAGAAATGAAAAAAATTCCTCCAAATTCAAGCTGCTGGTTGGCGATCATGGAAATCAGGTTTAGAAAGGAAACTAACATTTATTGTCAGTATAGAAGAGCTACATTTGCATATTGCTCCATACTTATTGTCCTCTAGCAGAGCTGCCTGCTCCAAGAATAAAGGATTACAATGAAGAACATGTAAAGCCCTTAACTAGAGAGCACACCATAAACCTTTCTTCCTTTTTCTTACAAATCCTAAGACAGTTTCCTGTACAGAAAAAGCACTACTAGCTATAAAGATAAGTCAGGATATTTTCCTTTCTTTCTTTTTGCTGTTGTTTCTGTTTATGTCTGTGGGCTAAAGTTAAAAGACTTCATACATTTTAATGTGGCATCTTGCATAACAAATGTAACTCATCGAAGCAAATTTATGTGCTGTATGCCTCTGGTTTGCACATTTTGGTCCTGTTAGAAGTTAAAAATCATTCTCCACTGTAGGTGAAAAATGACTATTTTTGAAAAATATACATGAGAAATGGTTGAGATGGAATAAGCATCTGACAAGTGTTTTCCTTATTAATATACTGGAAATTTTGAAAAACATATGTTGCTGTGGAGACTGGGGCATGACATGATGCTTGAAGAGAACAAGATCATGTGCAGATCAGCATGGGGTTGCAATGTCTTGCAGTTAAAATAGCTGTTGGGATTGCATGCAACCAGCATAAAGCTGCTTTTCTATCTCTTCCAGCATGTCTGCCTGGCAGTGTGGTAATTTAGCAGCAAAAAAAATTTTTTGAAGACTGTTGGAAGAAGAGGAAGAGAGGGGATACTATCCTGAACAATAGGGACAGCTGTGGAGATTATACCAAATTCTCAAGTGTCCTTTTCTCCACCTGTGCTATTTGGGAGCTGCGTGAGAGACATACCTTGACAACTGAAGTGCCATCTCATCTCTGCAGATATATAGCTTGGGTTTGAAACTGTCTCTAAGCCTCCCCTAACTCAGAAATAAAGAAACTAAAAATGATTTCAAAGAAGTAATAGCATTTTTTTGGAAACAGTTATTATCTTGGGGGCTTTTGATGGTCTGTCTGTATTTGAGCTATACCTGAGTTAAGGGATTGTTACAAATTGGCATGAAGAATCAGGGTACTCTAAAGTTAGGTCCTTTACACCGGACATTGTATTCCTTTAAAATCTTACAGATAATGGTAAAAACCAGAATTAAAAATCATTATCCTGAAAATTCCTTACACAAATCCCCAAACAACAAAACCCAAAACAGTCCAACGATTCAGCAAATTCATTCTTTCCTCAGTATTTTTCAGCAATATCCTCCCGTTATAATGTGGCTTTTCCCATCTCTCCCTTTTCCCATTTTATTTTAAATGTTTTATGCTATTCAGCGGTCAGAGAAGAGTTTGAGAGTTAGGTTTATGTACTCTATTCCAGTTGTAGGCTTACTCAGAGAGCAGCAAGATTAACTTTAACATTGGTAACAATTGCATTGGGATGTCTCAGTAAAAAAAAACAACCCAACCTAAAAACAACCAACAAAAAAAACCCCCTAACATGGAAAGCATCCCGGATTTTTTTTTTGTTTGGTTTTTTTGTTTGGTTTTTTTGTTTTGTTTTGTTTTGTTTTGTTTTGTTTTTTGTTTTCTTTTTATTGCTGCAGATTACAGAATGACAGAATATTCTGAGTTGGAAGAGACCCACAAGGTTCATCAAGGCCATCTCTTAAGTGGAACCCACAACTCTGGGTGTTATCCCCATGGTGTAACCAACCAAGCTGATCTCAGGGTTTGAACTCCAGCACATGCTTCCCTTTGAGCTTGAGAGAAGATCTCTACAAGTATTTTATCTCCTTTTCTTCAATCTCTAACAAATTCTCTTTTACAATGGTAAAAAGACAGAGTCCTTTATGGCTACTGTCATGCTCATTGCAAATTTTTTGGGGTCACTTTTTTTGTTTCTATTTTGCTGAGATATTCCATGTCTGTCTGTATCCTTGGACTTTTTCTTGTCCTGGGATTTGGAGACAAGGGTCACATCTTTGCTCCCTGCTCTGCTCTGTACCTTGCCCAAAGAGGTTCTTTGTTCAGGGCTGGTTCATGCTCTAGAAATGTTCATCCATGGTGTGATGATACAGCTGTATCTTTTCACTGGCTTGGGTACCAAAATGCCTCATTTCTCTCTTTCGGCAAGGCAAATGAGTCATCTTGAATACCCCCACCATGACGACTGCCAGGAACTTCTCACATTCCCTTGATTCCTCAGTTTATTTATTGCCCTGGATATTTAGTGAAGTGCAGGGTGACTCTGAAGAAAGGAAAATTGTTGCTTATAGAAGAAATCTTTTTGAATTAGGATGTTTTAAAAAACATTGGTGTGTGCTCTTGGAATTAGGATGATGCTATAATTCTTAACTAATGCAGTTTACTGGGAATCATCTGTGCCTATGTAATAAATAAACAGCAGCAAAAAGTATGGGGACCTCAGATAACCTGTAAATCTTGTTTGTAAAGTTTATTTGAGATCACTCTAAACGTCTGTCAGGTCATCATAATGACTGGCACGTAAAATTAAAACCAGCATTTGGGTTTTGGACTGCAGAATAGGCAACCCTTTGAGTGCAGACTCCTGGAAAGCAGATGAAGGGCACCAGGCTGTGGCCCCATGCTTTAGGCTGGAGCAATGGTTACCTCCATGTTCCCTTCCGTGGGAGATGACAGCAATTATTAATTTACTAAAAGCTAAGCTGCCAAATTTCAGTAAAAGGCTAGACATGGATCTGCTTTGATACATGAGGTAGCCAGATTGGTGGAGTGCTTCAGGGGTGAAAAATCCGAGTCCATTGGCAGGTACATGAAATAAAAAAACATACAAGAGAAAATATAAAAGGAAAGCCTTGCTTTGAATGTTACCTTCAAGAATCGAAAGCCCAGGAGGCAGAGTCCTGTTTTTAATGTCAAATAAGCTGTCACTAAAGGCAATGTGAGAGCCTTCTCACGGGAAGCAGAGTTATTTAAAAGGATGTCCTTCTAGCTGGGCAGAATACAAGGCTGTAGTCTCATTTCTGTACCCCTTTGAATAACTGTCCCCTGGTCTCCTCTTGGATCAGGGTAAAGCAGGGAAGCTCCTACCCAATGGAACTGAAGGACTGGGCAGAAATATAGGAATACAGTGTTTGTGGAGAGAATTTCAACACTGTGTGCCTCTCCAGGGTTCTAAAATTTGGATGAAATGTGTTGTTAAAATGTCTTTCCAACCATTTTCTCTGATCCTGTTTTTGAAACTATGCAATTGTGTAGTTTCTGAATAAGGGCAATAACAACAAAAGTCTTTTCTTGCAGTTTTTTCTCACTTGCTTGTGCAGTTGAGCCTCACATATAAATATCACAACTGCTTCTGCTCCAATAACCCACAGAAGGATATTGTCTTCAGAAAAAAACTGGGAAAGTGAGGACATTGCAGGAACAGCTTTGTTCTAAATCAACACCAAGTCTTAGTATTTTCAAAAGCACAATTTGTGCAGTGAGTGGGAGCTTAATACAAGTGCAATTAAGTGTAATGATGTCGCTAATCTGCCCGAATGTTCATTCAGCTTGGCACTCAAATCTACAAACCCAAGTCACTCCCAGGTCTGCAGGGGTCTGCAGCCCCCTCAGCTCCCTGTCCCTGCAGCTGAGTGGCAGAAGGGCCAAAAGCTGCTGCAGACACCTTGCAGCTGATCCCTGTGCTGGCGAGGGGCACTGAACTGGACCTGTTCTAAGCTGTGCATCCTCTGCTCCCTTCAGACCTCTTCTGATGGCTCTGCACTGGAAAGGTGCCCCCTGTATATCACAGTGACAAACACGGATTCAGGCTGGAAGCAGAATTGTCGCTTTACTGTGGCACTTCAAATCACCTGAGCTTCTGGGAGATGTGTTGGTTCAACTGGCAAATGTGTGAATAAGTGACAGAGTGTGTGCTGAGCTGCCTGGAGGTGAGGGAACAGCTGCCTCAATGCTCTTTTGAGATTCTTCATCCTGCAGGGCAACCTAACCTAGTAAAGATGCTTTTTCCACCTAAGGGAGTGCTTGTCCCATCTTTGTCCCTATTGGTTTATTCCATATGTGGGAGGATAGACTCCCCACACCACCTGAAAACCTTCAAGCCCATAGAGGGAAAAGATAGTCATGATATCACTTGTCTAAAGGAAAAAAATTAATCACCCACCCTGAAAAAAACACTTTCTAAGGCAATCTTTATGTTTCCAAGACTCACAAAGGACAGGACAGAGTATGTCTAAATTTTGCTTTGCAAATCACATGGAGATGACGAGCACAAGAGATGAGGCTGGAATATCATGTGGTGGGACTGATCCATTCAGTCTTGCCCCATTTTTGAGTGACCTCTGTGCAGCTGAATTCTTACATTATGCAAAAGCACCAGTCAACTTCTGGTTTGGGGTTTTTTGTGGAATAAAATATACAGTTAATTGGCATACATGAGAATAACTTTTAGCCCTCACTTTTATTATATTAAAGAACATTTTCCTTCCAATTCATAAGTCCTCAGGTTTAAAAGATCAAGCTTGACATAAATAAATCTGAAATGACAGAGACAGAGACCTCTGATCAAATGAGGGAATGCTGAGCTTTTCAGCTAACATGAAAGACTAATTACTGAAGCGAGACTTAATAATTGATGCCTTCACTCAGTAGAGCTCTGAGATTTAGGTCCAATAAAGAATTTATGTACCTAAAAATAGTAAATACGGAACCTAATTTTCCATCATTTGGTCCCCAGATAGGGACACAGAACCCTGTGCATATTATTGAAGCCCTAGAGCAACAAAGCAGTCAAGAAAATTTCTCAGATCATCAGATGGGGGCTGAGATTGGTGCCCTCAGCCTGCCCAAAATTAGCCAGGCTAAACGTGACTCAGTTAATGATGCAGGGATGTGATGGAGGGGCGTGGCTGAGCAGCATCTCAGCTCTCCTGCCATCTGATAAGAAGCATCAAGGTTTGCTAAATTGCCATTTCCTTTAGCTCCCCATTTAATCCTCATGCCTAGATCTGGTTTAAACAATAGAAATACCAAAAAAGCAGAGGGAAGCCTTATATTTGAGATGTGTCTGAGAATGCTGGGACATGCTTCTTCACAGTGCTTGAACTAATGTGTTGCTGAGGTTTTTACGCCCTCAAATCACTTTGCAGGAGTTTTTACTGTACACTCAAGGAAGGCTGAGGTGGGTTTTGCTACTGCCCCTTTTTACACAATAGCTCTTACCCTGGAGCTCTCTGGGAGATTGATTTTCATTAGCTGGAGTGGATGAGTTCATACCTCTCTGAAGGGAAGCTGAACCACGGGGCAGCAGGTCAGGCCACCAAGGAAGGGCTTTTACTTCTCCTGCTTGAAATTGAAGTGGAGGATGGCAAATCCTGGAGCTGAGGGGTTGGAGGCCCTGCAGCTCAGGTGCAAGGTGGTCCCTTTCCCACAGCTGAGCCCTGTTGCTGACTCTCTGCCCGTGTAAAGCAAAGCGATGGAGAGTTAAGCAGCTCTCGAGCAGAGATTGGCAGCCAGAGTTTCCAGTCTGGGAGGCTTTGCTGGGTACTGGCCTAAGGGGTCAGGCTGCATTTGGAAGATAGCCTAATCCCAAAAATACAGTTCTCTGAGATGGGAAGGATTGACCCAAGTTTTCTGGTAGAACAGTATATTGGGACCTGCAGCCAGGTGTGGTTGAGGCCTCACAGTCCCTCCTCTGACAGCTGTGGTGGGGAAGGTGGCAGCAGGTGCTGCAGGTGTTCCTGGTGGTGGGAATGATTGTAGTGGCAGAGGTGGTATAAAGGGCTGAGGGTGGCTCTGGTGGTGAGGTCTTGTGGGCACTGGGTTGCAGTTGCATGGAGAGCCTGAGCAGGGAAGTGTGAGGGTTTGAGATGCACTTGGATCATCACTGGAGCATCCAAACAAAGCCTGATGAGTGAGCTAAAACTCGGGAGCAGGGCTGTGTGGGGTCACTTGCCCCCATTTTGTGAGAGCATTGAGTTCAGGTCATGCTGGAGAAGGGGGAGGAATGTCTGTCTTGACTACTAGTGTTTTGCTTTGCTTTTTCTGTTTGCTTGTTTGCTTGCTTTTTTGGTTTTGTTTTAAATAGATGGGTGAGGGTTTACTGCTGTTTTGCTTCCCACTAAGACTGCCCATGCCTGGAGGGACTGTAAACTGGAGGTTTATGTGGCTGCCAAGCAGAGGAGCCTCTTCAGAAGTGGACTGTATCCAGGTGGGGAATCAAGGGACAGGCGGTGAGGAATTGCGCTGCTCCACAATTCAGGAAACTAATATTTTCTAACACACCATTTGCTGCTTTTCTCCCAACCTAGAAGTGAGAATTTTGTTAAGTCTAATTCTGCTTTGTACTTGAGCCAAGTTAGTGATGCCTGCTGCAGAAAATATTATGACTGGTGGTGACAAGTTAATATTCTTCCTACAATTATGGCATTTCTGGAGAGCTATAGGAAATGTCCCAATGATATTAAGTAAACTAGATGGTAGGGAGTCCAGCAGCAACCATGCTGCAGAGAGAGAAATTGGGCAGAAGCGGCACATTAATCAAATGCTTAGGGGAAAAGAAAATGCGCTGTGCAAAATCAGATGAGTAGCCTGTTACAGATCTTCGCGGTTTTTTTGTTGATAGCTTGCTGAAAAAAAAGCTTTTTCAAGTTTATTGCTGCAGGTTACTTAATGAATGTGGGATTTTGCCAGATATAATTACAATGACAAAGTAATTATCAGTGTGTGCTACTGTTTTTCAGAAGAGGAGTCAAGCAAGTCCACATTTTAGTCTATTTTCCTAAAGGAAGAACTTGTGTGTGAGTTAGTTTTTCTTTAAGTTTCCTCTTTGATCCTTTTATTTTATTCTCTTTTGTCTTTGATCCAAATTCATCTGAACCAATGCAGTGTGAAGAATGATACCTAAAAATATATCATTATTCTTAGTCTTATTTTTGTGTGATTCTGTTTGCATGTTTTGTTTTTCAGGGGAGATTTTTTTGATGGTTTTGTGTGTGTGTTTGTTTTCTAAATGAATAAAAACTGTAGGGCTGTCAGGTGAATTTATCAAACTAGAAAATGTTAATGTTGTGTTTCTGAACAAAGTGGCACTAGGTCTGGGTATACAGAAACAATACTGAGATAATTCAGGGAAAATCACCACAAACAACTAAAATATTAGATGGCTTTGTTGCTCTGGTTCTTAAAAAAACACCTTGCAAGCCTGCCTTTTTGAACTGTGGTGGGCTGGCTCTGGCTGGATGCCAGGAGCCTACCAAATTCACTCTATCACTCTCCTTCTAAGCTGGACAAGGGAGAGAAAGAATGTTGAAAGGCTTTTGGGTCAAGATAAGGCAGGACAGGGAGGGATCAGTCTCCGATTACTGTCACAGGCAAAAACAGACTCAAGGGAAAATTAATGTAATTTATTGCCAATCAACTGAGAGCAGGATAATGAGGAATAAAAGCTAAATATTAAAACACTTTCACCCCACCCCTCCCTTCTTACTGGCCTTACTCCTGATTTTCTCAACCTTCCCCCCACCAGGTCTCTGGGGGATGGGGAATGGGGATTATGGTAAGTTCATCACTCATTGTCTCTGCTGCACTTTCCTCCTCAAGGGGAGTGGTCCTCCCACTCTTTCCCTGCTCCACAAGACACAGTCCTCCACAGACTTCTCCAGTGTGTGTCATTCCCATAGCTACAGCTCCTCATGAGCTGCTCCAGCGTGGGTCCCTTCCATGGGGTGCAGTCCTTCAGGAACAGGCTGCTCCTTTGTGGGTCCAGCCTAGGGTCATAAGTCCTGCCAGAAAACCTGCTTTAAAACAGGCTTCCCCCAGCGTTACAACCTTCTTTTAGGCATCCACCTGCTCCAGAGGGAGACTCCTGCATGGGTTGCAGGTAGAGCTCTGCTCGCTCTTGGACCTTCATGGGCTGCAGGGGCACAGCTTCCTCATGATGCTTTTCATCACAGGAATCTCTGCTCTGGTGCCTGGAGCACCTCCTCCTCCACGGACCTCAGTGCCTGCAGGTCTGTTCCTCTCACGTATTCTTACTCCTGTCTCCAGGTGCAGTTGGTGTTGCACAGGTTTTTTTCCCTCCTAATAAATACCTTATCCCCAAGGTGTTGCTGCTGCTGCTGGTGGGCTCAGCCTTGGCCAGTGGTGTGTCCACCTTGGAGCTGGCTGCCATTAGCCCTTAGAAACTTTTCATAGAAGCCACCGCCTGTGGCCTCCCTGCTACCAAGACTTTGCCATGAAAACCCAGTACTTTGGGTTTACTTTAATTAACAAATATATAGATTTAGCATTTAACACTTCCCCATGAACAACTGTTGTTGATCACTTTGTCCTTTGTTGGTTTAGTCTCCCAGTTCTGTCCTGCATCCTTCTGGGAAAGGCTATGTTCCCTCCTCACTCAGAGCACTCAGGCTCTCACTGTTGGTGTTTGCAGGAAGGTGCCAGTCCTGGCTTTGAATCGAGTGTTTATTGACACTGACACCCAGCTATGGCAGTAGGACACAGGAAGCCATGTGCAGGAGCTCACAGTGTCTGGAATCGAGGGCTTTGGATGGCCACACAGGAATGTCATATGAGGGACTGTGGGCAAATAGAGTTAGAAATATTTTGTTTACTTTTCCTGCAGAGAAATGGATTAAAAAAGCAAACATTGCCAGGTCCTGGTTGCATCTGCCAAGCAACAAGCGTCTGCTTGTGTGCCTGATTACAATATCTTCCTTTTTGCCCTCAGGAGGAATAGACACTTCCTCCTCCCTTTATTCTATTCTGCCTCAGCTGCTTCCACTCTGGTGCTCTCTCTGTACTGACTGCACTGTGGTTTGCTCTTGCTTCGGGAGAGGCAAATGCTCCTCTCTAGCCCAAGACAGGTCTCTCCTCAGAGTCCCACTCTGTGCAAAGCTGTCTGCTCGGGCACACATCTGACGAAGGTTATCCACCTTCATCCCTGGCAGGAGCTGAGGGAGCCAGGAGTTGTGGGAATGCTCTTGGAGAATCTGTGAATTGTTTGTGGGCACGACACCCTCTGACAGCTTCAGGTTTATGTCAACCTACAAAATATTTCTGGGGTCACTCCTTGCTGGTTGTCTGACCCTCTTCTTATCTCTGCCTGTAGAGGTTTGCAAGAAATTTTGCGTTTGGTACGAATGAAATGGGAATTGAAGAGTGTCTCTGAAAGGGCTGGAAGAGGCATTGGACCAAGGACTGAAAGAATGGCCTGGGCCCAAAAAGAAGCGTTCTGCTGCCAGGTTGCTGTTCCCAAAAGTAAAATTGAGAAATGAGGTTTTTATGTTGCTACTGTGCTGGCAAGACCACGGCATAGATGACTCCTTGGTGAAAGATCCTAACAACAGGAGGCATGCGGCATTGTTCTCCATGACAGCTGAACAACAAAACAAGAAAATCCCCTCCCTCCCCGCCTTTTTCTTTTTTTCCCCACTTTTTTTTTTATTCTTTTTCTTTTATTTTTTCCTTCTTTTTTAATGTTTATTTTTATTCATTTCCATATCTCTCTCTCTCTTTACCAAGAAAACCATTGAACAGTCAATTTTCCTGGTTTTTATGGCATGGTGCTCTGCTTTGATCCCAGAAAGGACCATTCCAGGTCAGATGTAAGATGCTTGACTGCACCACTGAGCCACTGTCATGTGCCAAAACCTCTCCTGCGTTTCATCAAAAGCATCTTAAAGTACTCTTCTTATCAGAAATATGTAAATATTTCAAAAATATTTAAAACTTAGCATGTGTCTATATGTTTCTCCTGTTAATTTTAGAAGATCTGAGGGTTTTTCTATTGTAGATTTTGGATAGCTGGTCTTAGTCTATAACACTCCTTCAGGCAAATTTCTTAATCTTATATAATGTATATATTTATATTTGTTAGTGTTGTGGTCTAATCCCAGCCAGCAACTAAGTACCATGCAGCCACTTGCTCACTCCTCTGCCCCTAGGGAGATGGGGAGGAGAATCAGGGGGCAAAAAAGCTAAAATTAATGGGTTGAGGTTAGAACAGCTTAATAATTGAAATAAAGTAAAATATAGTAATAATAATGAAAAGGAGATAGAGTAAAAAACTCAAGAGAAAGAAGTGGGGAACAATCCAGTTGCTCACCATCACCTGGAAGATGCCCAGCCTGTCCCCAAACAGTAATCAATGGCTCCTGGCCAACTCCCTCCAGTTTATATACTGGGACTGGCTCACAAGTGAGTAGTTAGGCTGCTTAAAGAATCACCATCAAAAGTATTGGCAAAAAGCAAGTTTTAATATGAATTTATGAATCAATGGCAAGGCTCACTCTATTACTTACTACCTAGAGGAAGCACACATAAGAAAATTGAATTACAATTGATTTGGAATGATTTCCTTGAGGACTGGGGATGCAAGAGAGAAAGGGTGCAAAGAATATGGGTACAAAAAGATAAGGGTGCAAAAGGGTTTATCTGCACTTAACCATCAGCCAATTTAACATCTAAAAAAGGATTCTATAGTATTTGCAACAATTATAACCGTGACTTCATTACAGATTCACAATAACAAGACTCATACCTAATTCCCAGGCAGAGAGATGTGTATGCATCCATACAGAGATAAAGGCACCTGTCCAAAACTCCCCTGGGGTCCAGGGAATACTCACATTCAAACCCGTGGTGTTTCTCACCAGGCAGGAGCTGCACTTGGAGGAGTCTCTGTGTGTGGCAGGGGTATCAGCCTGTGCCTTGTTGTCACTGATTGTCCTTTGAGTGTGGTAGACTTGAGGGTTCATGGGTTCTGAGAGGTGTTCCAGGCAGGGGGAGGTGCTGGCACAGCTGCCTGCAATCCAGGAGAATTCCATGGGCCTCATTTGGGACTGCTGCTAATAAGATCTCAAGATGATTAGCTTTAGTCATCAGTAAGTTTCCATCCTGACCATATCCCGTGTTGGGAACTACTGAAAACAATGGTCCTGTTTCACCTGGGCTATGATTCAGGTAGGGAATGTCCCAAAGCTGTCAGGGGATGACTGGTTATCCTTTGTTCCCCACCTAGGTCAGGCAGCTGACATTCCTGTTATGATCAGGCTTGTTTCCTGCGCTACCTGTGTCCTACAGGACCCCCTGGCATGGGCAGAGATGCCCAGCTGGTCTGGGAAAGTGGCACTTCCCTGCTCAGCTGGTTCACTCAAGGCCAGCCAGGGGCTCCTGTAGTGCAGGCATGAGGAGAAGGGCAGAAGGATGCACAACCACACCATGCTGTCCCATGGAATGGAATACCCCTTTGGCTGGTTTGGTTTGCTGGCAGAGCATGGGAAACTGAAAACTCCTTGATTTAGACTATTTCTACAAGGGTTTTAGGCAGTGTTCTTTAGCACTACTCAGCAACAACTAAAACCATCAGTGTGTTAGCAACATTATTCTCATCCTAAATCCAAAACACAGTACTGCACCAGCTACTAACAAGAAAATGAGCTCTATCCCAGCAGGAAGCAGGACACATATATTAGGCTTAATATGTAGTCAAACTACTGGCAAACAGGACTTCAAAATTAAATCAAGATTGTTTAGAATAGGATATGCAGAGCTGCACTCTATAAAGAAATTAAACTGTATGTTGACTCTGTCCTTCTGTAGTGATGACCTGAGGAAACCTCCACCATCAGCTTTCTGATATCCACAGGGCTCCTTTCCTCCTAACTCTGTGACAGGTAGTTAAATATTTTTAGACTGTGTGGTCATATAGTTTAGTTTTAGAATTAAGTGAATTTAATTTCTGCACATTACTTTCACAGCCTTATTGGCAAATCCTTCAAATGGGGCAGGTTAAGCAATAAAACATGAATTTTTGAATTTGGTGACTCTGGCAATTAATGACTTTGGGATTCCAAGCAATACGCTCTAGCACTAAAAGGTGGAAGTGTAACAACAAACATGTACTGTAAAAAAAATGGTATTGTTTATTTTCAAACTGTCCTGTAATCTTGACATTAATGAAGAAAAAGAGGGGTGGATTTTGAACACCTGTACTTTTTTCCCTTGGCTTTTGATATATGTAAGAGTGTTAGCATCTCAGGATAAAAATACAGCAGTGTTCAGGCCAGCTCTGAAGGGTGTTAGCACATTTAACATTTTCAAAAGAATAAAAGAGGAAACACCACCAGCAAAATGGCCATATGGTCTCAATAACAGTACAGCTCCAAAAGGAGCTGCAGCTGTTTTAAGTGTATCTGCTTTACACTGACTCTTAACAGCAGCTAAAATTCAGTGTAACTGAACCACCTAAGAGGGTAATTGTACTTTAATATGAAAAATGCAACAATAAAATAACAGGCTGGGAGTTGAAGCAGCCATTAAATTTTCAGCCAACAGGCAGCCTCCCTAAATGTAACTTTGTATAGCTCTATTCCTACCTGTAGCAAAGAGTGTATAAAGCATTGAAATACTGAAGCTTTTAGTAGACAACATCCTCTTTGGTCTCTTCATTTTCCAAACTATATCCAAAAAATTCTTTATTTGTATAACCTGAATCTTGGCAGAGTTTCATCCAAACCTCAGTGACACTCTTAAGCTCTGGAATAATTATCCTGTTGAACTCACTACAAGTGAAAATGAAAACTGTGAGTCTACTCAGCTTGCTGCTGTCCTGGCATGCTGAGCCTGGTTTCCAATGTTTGTTTTATCAGCTTAGGCAGACAAGTTGGTAGGAATTAAATGTGAGATCAGATACATTCTGTATTTCTGGATATTCAGAAGTGCAGATAAAATCCATTACGGATTACGTGGATCAAATGTCAATAGGTGCCAGACATCTTTCAGGTCTGTGAGCTTTACATCATGCTTTTGGCAATGCCTTTGAGAAATCTACACCTTCGTTTGGGACTACTTTGAGGTTAACCAGTACCAGAAGAGGACTCTTGAAAAGCAGCAATTCATTTGCTTGCGAGTCATAGCACTTTCCTTAAACTGAAATGGCAAATGCTTGGGTGGAACACTAACTAGAGAAATATCTGATCATTTCATCCTACCATTATAGATTAGATGAAATGAAACCTAAACTAAGGTTAAGAACAGTCACTTCTTCACCTGGTCTTAATTTTGTTGTTTCTGAATGACGTGAATATATCTAGATATGTTGGTCTTTGTTTTGTGGGGAATACTCTTTGCTCCACTAAATTTGCTCAGCCTCTGGATCTCATTTATAGCTGCTTTACCTAGCCAGAGAAACTTTTGCAGCTAGATAAGAGAAAAAATCTCTTCAGGGGACATCCATAGCTGAAGCAATTGGCTAGAGAGAAAGTCAAACCTTATTGTGTGCTTTAGAGTTCTTGGAGCTATTTTCTAGAAACAACAAAATATTTCTGGATACAGAAGTGAAACGCAGCACACTGATTACAGAAATTTAACTGGTGTACTATTTTTATCAGTCTTGTTTACCTGAAGAGAAGAGTTTTTAAAAGTGAAGGACTATGGAGGAAATTCTTTAGCTTTAGTACAGCTGAACCAAGGATGCCAAACATTTCAAGCAAAGGTTTCATATCCCTGAAATCACCACCAAAATTTGTCTTAATGTGATTGACCATAAACCCTGTGTGCACCCTGCTTATTCCCTTACTAAGAAGACATCCTCAAGACAGGAAAGACAAAGACTTTGGTGTTTGGGAACAGGAGTAGAGTTCCATGACCTTCTACTGTCTATAGTGCTTTGGAAACAGAAGATGTGTTATTATTATTGATATTATGTTAGGTGCTCAAGATTCACTGGAGAGGGAGAAGATGGAGTTGAGATCCATTAGAATTAATAAGCAATGTGGATTTGTTCAAAATTGTTTGCTCTTTCAGTATTTCCTGGGGGATAGGACAACACAGAAAGCTTCCAGCCTGTCTGTGCTGTTCTTGCCCTCTGGACAAAATGAGCCTTTTCATCTCTCTGAATATCAGTATTCTGTCAGGGCAGAAACAACAGGTATTCTTCAAACTTGCTTTTTGCTTTTGGAATCTTCAACTCTTTCCAGCAGGGGATGGTAATGTAAATGTGTAGGCACGTGTTTGATCTGGAAGGTAGCCTGGGTGACCAGTAAGAGTGGAATCATGTTTCCAGTGCATCTGGACACAACCAGCCTAAAAATACGTCCTCTCTTTGGAAAACTTGAGTTTGTGTGAAACAGCAGGAAAGATCTTGCAATAGAAAACAAATTCTATTGTCAAATAACACAAAATTAGGTTTTTTGTTTCCCTTCTAATGGCCAATACTCCTTAATATGTTTTCACAGTTCTGTCTTCAAACTGGCAGCACCACAGCCATTCGTTGCTGGGTTTGGTTTGCTGTTGTAGTAGCAAAGAATCTCAGTGCTCACCTTGTGTTGCACAGAGGTGTAGTTCTTCAGCTTGGTCTAAGCCAGCCAAGCTGGTCTTATTTGAAAATCATGTTGAGATGACAAAGGATTTTTGCTGTTGTTGACTGGTTTTGCTCTTATATTTCCAGGATTAATGTCAAGATATTATCCTTTGAACCAACAAGGTAGAAGTTCAGTTGAGAGTATGTGCTTTTCACTGGAGCACGGGTGGCATGTCTGTTTTAATCAAGGATAAAGCTCAGCACATACATGGTCTTTTAGAAAGGTTGAGAGAGTTTTGATGCCCAGACTTTTTGCTTGGGGTATTTTCCTTGACAATTGAAAACAAAAAGCTCAGAGAACATTTCTGTTTCTATTGAGATGGGAAATAACTTGCTGCCTCCTAATTATCACCTCCGACTACACTTAGGGATTTTATGTTGATGTCATTGGATTTACCAATTCAGTGTCTAATTCTGCTTTTAATTTCGTTGTAGGGACAAGAAGTACAATTTAAATTTAGGGCTTTATTTTTATATTTATAGCTGGTAGTGCTAAGAGCTGGATTCTCCAAGGATATGGAGGCCTTTTCTTCAGCATTTGAAGTCTAAATTTAATTGCTGAGAATGTAACTGTTAAGTGGGTATTGAAAATTTTATCTATGACTTGTTTTTTTTTTTTCTGTTTGCTTTCATAAGTAGCCAGTAGAATAATATATATTTGTTTGTTAAAAATTAGTTTGAGTTCTAAAGTGTGCCCTGGAGATACATTTCAACTAAACTGGGTATCTTTTTCTTCAAGTAAGGAAATATTCTATTTGCCTGGCAAAGAAATCATATTACTCCAGCCATTTTTTGGAGTGGTAGATGATCAAAACTTTCTAAATCAGTGCTATGGATCCTAGATACAGGATCTAGTTCTTGCTAGAAATAATTTTAAGGAAGTGCACTTTTAGCTGTTTATTTCTGAAAATTGAAGTTTAGTTTGTGAAGGGTTCGTTCCTTGGAAATTGTATTTTGGATTGCTGACAAATACATGATGTCGAGCAGTGTGCCCAGGTGAGATTGGATACGAAGATGGCAAGTGGAAGAGGCAAGTGTCCCACCATGGAATCAGAGGATCCCACCATGTCCCATCCCAGGAATCAGAGGATTTTGGTTTCTGATCTGGCTAATGCCATTTGTGTGCTGCAGACCTCATTGAAGATCTGTGACTTAACAAGGGACATTCCTTCCAGGTGTGTATTTGAAGATAGAAATTTCCTGGCAATTCTCTAAAATTAGGTCGAGGTTTATCTAACAGTAAATGAGTAAACAATATTAATCTTAAATGGAAGTACTATAAAAAGTGAAGTTTTTGAAGGTTTATCGTGTATTTTGATATAAGGGCTGAAAAAAACATGCTGTCTTCACAGAGGGAAGAGAGTCTGAAAGAAAACAGGGAAAAAGTCTTCTCAGGAAGACATTGCTGTTCATTTGGCCTGTATTTATTGTATCAGGTAGAGTTTACCTCTTAGTGATGCCAGAATGATTTTTGCTTTTTCTTTTATACCCCTCTTACATATTGTTTTACAGTTTTATGTATTCTTAGTGCTTTTAGCCCACATACTTGTAACTTTCCAAGTCTGATAACTGAGACCCACTGTACCGTTAAACCAGGAGACCAAACATCCTGGAAGCCCCAGACACCAAAGTCCTCTCCAAAACATGTTTTTGTAAACTAAGATAGACCCATCCAGGGGGAAGGTTCCTCAGAATGGGAGGTTCACTCGAGCCTCTCATTGGAGAATCTTTGATAAATATGCTAATTTGCAAGGCCTATAATTGTGTGCATCTGTACCCCGGGTATGCATGCATTTTCAGCACGTTCCACCTGGATGAAGTGCTGTACCCCAGGATCCTTAAATAAATACTGAGATAAAAACCCCTTTTCCCCGTAAACTGTGTTTTGGTTTTAATTTTAAGACCAGGGAAAGGCAACATTAGCAGTAGTCATCTAAAAGTTACTTGGTTTTCTTTTTATCTGCTGGAGAACAGAGGCTTATTTTGAATTACCCATCGATTTGGGTGCAAATTTTACCTATACCTTTCTATGTTAAAACAGTGATTTAGAGTATTTTTAATGATGCAGTACATACACAACATGCAATGCTTTACGTAGCTATAATAAAGCATTGAATACTAATGTAATGTACATATAAATAAAACATAATACATTCTACTTTGCTCAAGAAGAGTTCTCTCCCCTTCACCAAGTTAAAATTCCTATCCTTCCCAGTTGCTCTGTGGGAAGACAAAAGTTCATGCTTTCTTTCAATAAATAACTCACCTGGCTGTGTCTGGATTTAAATTTGAATTCTGCTGAATTTTGAAACTATACAAATATGAAAGTGTGTTTCAGATCTAGTTCTAGAGTTTTCTTGAAATACAAAATATTTTTGGAAGGCTGCATGACTGCTTTTAATTAAAGCCTTTCTGATGATGGGACCTGGGTTGTTTCTAGCTGTTTTTTGGTAAAGTAGTATTTTTCGAGATTCTTCAGGGATGACCACTTAATCAAGCTGGTTATTTTCCTTGTTGAATTGCCAAAAAACCCTCCAGACAATTTACTAACTTGGTTGCTGAAAAGAAATTGCAAACTAGTATCCCCAGCTGTTTTGGTAGTGAGCCTTTTGCAGAGTCAACCATAACTTCTGCTGTCTGATTGTCATCCAAAGAACTAAACATTCAATATTTAGATAGGAAAGGCATAAATAATGCTGCAGATTTATATTTATATATTTTATTTGTATTACCTTTTTCTTCAGTAATTAAGGAAAGACTTACTCAAAGGCATTCTGAGCTTGCCTTTTATAGTGTATGAACTGAGAATGTGCAGCTCTCCAGGGCTTCATGAACCTGCTGTCTTCTATAATTTTCAGTCCTTATAATTTTAATTTTTTTTGAGGTTTGCTGACATTCAGTCAAGATCAAAACATAAGAATACCACCAGTGTAACCCCACACTTTTGCTTGAGGGTAACTAAAACATTTTATCATTTCTCTTTTCTAACCCAGAAAAGAAAGAACGATGGAGGAGGGTTAATTATTTCTGAAAACTGTTTTTTTTTAAACCCATTTACAGAATTTTCCACCCCCATGTATGTAGATATTTTACAGATGATGGTGATCTTATCATTAGGGGTAAAAAGTTAAGGTGTAATTTCAAGCAACTCGCTTCAGGATTTTTCCTGGAATAGAATGTCTAATAATTGTCCTCTTTTTCTGCCGCATTCAGTGGTGAAAAGGGAGCAATAGAAGTGCTCCAGTTATTCTATCTGAAATTAAATTGGAAATTAAGTGTTCCCTCCTCAATGAACAACTACCCTTATGAGCAGATTTCTAAGCATTTAGTTCCTTCTTTTTTTAGTAAGCTAGGTAATCACTATACCTGAGTAGCTATTGGTCATCCCAGAGAATATCGTCAGAGCAGTGGTGACTACAAACTTCAAAATGTCTGATTGGAAACACTCCACCTTCTTATGCAAGAGAATAAAAAGCAAGGGATATGTGTTGAAGGAGGTTATTACTACTAATAGTAGTAGCACTAACATTTCTGAAGAGATGATTCCTGAAATTAATGGCTGTAATGCTAGAATTTCATGGACATTTGTGAAAATGCCAATCATAACAACTGATTTTTGATGCTAGTAACACAAAATGAGGGCCTGAGTTTCATGGGCAAAAGACTTTCCTCAAAGCCTTAGCAATTAAAAGTGCTGCAGACTGTACCATTTCTGGTGCTTACACTCCCTTCTGGATGGCACAGGGGAGGGGATGGAGATGAATAAATGTGCTTGGAAATCTGTGAACTTGGAGCTTTCCACAGAACCAATTTTCCTACTTTAGTTTTTCATTGCAAATCTCCACAACAAGGCATGATGAAAGTTAATTCAAGAGGTCTGGAAACTGCTCAAACATTTCAGTGCTCTGGGAAGAGCTCGTGGAGGGGCTGTAAAGGGTTTGGGCATGCTCAGCTTTGGTTTTATCCTGATGAATGTGCGAGCTCTCCAGCAGGAAGCACTCTGAATGGTCACTCTACACTCAGAAAGGTTTTTAACCATCGTAGCTGTCAAGGTCCAGCAAGTCTCTGCTAATTACCTGCAGATGATTATCAAAGGTACTATTAAGAGGATCTAGGGAGCTTGCATGCTTGATACAGAATCCATAGAGTTGATTAGGGTTTTGCAAAGTCATAACTAACCAAAAGTAAGGTCTTAGGAAAGTTTCCTGACACTTTCCATTATAATTGCTACAGTTATGCAATTCCATGAGCAATTTGGGTTAGGAGGCTTGTAGAAAACATGTACAGTGCTAAAGACTCTGGAAATAAACCTAATTTTTTGAATTATTTAAAATATACAATGCTCTGAGAAGTTGTTTGTTTTATTTTGGTTAAGTCTCAGTTGAGGAAATTGCCAGTGTTTTGACTCATTAGTAAATCATTTTGTGATCCCTCACTTCTATCTCTGGTCACCAGAGAAAACAGCAGCAGTGGATGGTGCTGGAGGGGAGCAAGGCCTTGCTGTGGGGCTGGGCTGGAGCTGTTGCCTTCCAAAAAACAGATATGACTCATTCAAGACATATCTCTTCTTTGAGAAACACTCAGGTGGGGATGGAGAGCTGAGCTCCTTTTCCCACCTCGTACCAAATTGCACTTCACCCTACAATGATATGTAAAATGCTGGCTCTGAGCTACTGTTTGAAGCCATCACTGTATCCTGTATATTTTACATTATATTTTAAGTAATTATAGTATATAAAAGTAGCTGATACATTATTTAAATTAAAAGAAACTTAAAGCAAAATTGCTTCCAAGCAAATACGCTATTTCTTCCCAAGTGTTGATGCTAGGATAAGACTATTTCTTGCACATATAGAAGGGCAGTATAACTGAGTCTAACACTCTCTTGTTAAATGTAGGCGAAGTAATACCTTTTTACTGAAAGAGATTTCTTGGGGCTACAGTAATGCTCATTAACAAACCCCACAAACACGCTCATAATTCTGGGTCCTTGTCTGAGTTTCACTGTATAGTGGAGGAATATTTCAAGGTCTTTGCTGCAGACTAGAACACTTAGATTTTCATAAGGAGCCTCAGTAGTCAGTCATTGCATCAGCATTGCTTTTATTCTTATCCTGTGGGTGTGGGTTCTTGACCATCCCTAAACTCAAGCTGGCATGATTGTTGTTCGTTGTATTAACTCAGGAGTTAAGGCTGCCATGGTATTGAAGTCTGGTCTAAATATATAAGGATCTTTTAATTTTTTTCCCCAATTCTATAGGTTCTCTGATTGTTTGATTTTGGTTTTAAGGCTGATCTCTTCCCGCTCTTCAAACAGTAAACAGAGTTAAGTGAAAAAGCATGAAAGTAAAGGCAGAGGTGCTGTGTGGAGTCCTAAACACCTGCACACACAACAAGCCATGTTAAGCAGAATGAGGACTGAAACTGATCTTTAAACTCCCTCATCCTTCTCCTCTCCAAAATTAATATTATGTCTCCAGGGAAAGCTTAGACACCTCTTCTCTGATATCAGAGAATACTGGTCAGAGTAACAGTGATTTCCAAGGCAGCTGTTTTGTTCCTTGGTGTAATTTGCAAATTAGAGGAGAAGGGAAAAAAAAAAAGAAGCCAGTACTTTCTTTCTTAACTGAGTTATTTGGGGTTTAAGTGATGAAAAGATGAGAGGAAAACATTAAAAACTTAGAAAAGGGATAGATTTAGCTTCATCTCTGAAGGAGCCAGGCAGTAAAGCAAAAAGGTGTAAAATGTGTTTGTGAGCTCCCCTGACTTATGATATTTAGATGTGGGCAATTTCTCTATTGACGTCAGCTGGCAGGGTGGGGTGGTGTTCATCCAGAGCACTTGTTTTTTTCCTCATTAGCAAGGAAGAGCTATCAACCTTTTTTTGATATGTCTAATTGAAGCCGCAGCTCCTGCACTGTGTCTGCATTTCCAGCTACTTGAAAGGATCAAGGACGAACTAAAGAGCCTCCTGTGACCTGCAGAACATTAACACTTATAACCTCTGGGACTGATCTGAGAACAGGATAGGGTTTGGTGGGGATTTTTTTCCTCTTCAAATATCTTAATGCTTTACAGAAAAGTGTTACAGGATCCAAGCTGATGAGCCCTGTCTCCTTTCTTACTTACTTTTTTTTTTGTGGTTCATTTTTCCCTGATCAAAGCATCTCAGTAGAATTTCTTTGATGTCTCCCTAGCCCTAGCTGTATCATAAGCAGTTTGACACAGTAAAAGTGAAAAAAGCATTTGTGAAAAAAAAAATTTTTTTCAAACAAGACAATTTTTTGCTCAACCAAGTCAGAAGCTCACAGAAGCAAACGTTTATACTATTGATGTTGTTTTGATTCTATGCTCAGTCTTCAAGAAATGGAGCACTTAACCAAGATAATTTCTTACATTCCTGCTGGCTTTTCTGGAGGTTCTTGTGTGGCACCTCTCAGGGCCTCCCCTCATGCTGACCACAGAAAGCCTCCTTGTTCCATCCCAATCGGGACCTAAACAAGCGTGAAGCCTTTTGTGTGGGAGAGGAAAATCAGGCCAAGTGTGCTTATATTGCAAGTTGTTAATAACAACAGCAGCTCTTGGCTTTTGTGAAGCACATGTCAGGCAAGGAATGCAAAGTGCTTTTAAAACAGGCATTAATTAAGGTTGACAACCTCCACCTTCCCTCTTCCCTTGCCATGAAATTAGTAATGAACCAGGAATGCTGATTGGCTTTAAATCTCCCTCCCCAAATGGTGATCTGCCCCTTGCCTGGCGTGGTGCCTGTGCCAGGGCAAGGTGAGGGAGGAGATGGAACTTTTCCCTCTGTTGCTCTGGTGAAGCAAACTTGTACCCCACCCTCTTTCCCCACCTGCCCAGAGGGGCTTCTGGCACCCAAAGCCTTGCACAATTTGACATCAGAGTGGCTTTGGGGGAAAGGCTTCTGAGGTGTGTTTTGAACTGTTGGTAGAAATGGCTGCTGTTCCTGAAATCTGAGTTGGCCCTGGCTCAGTTACCCATGGTGGAAGATGACAGGTTTGCTCACAAGGTAATGGGAATGGTGAGATGAACAGTTTGGTTGAGCAGCTGCTCTTCCTTGATGGATTTCACCATCCTGTCAGTTCATTTAGTGATAAAAGTCTTTGAGCCAAGTTGGAATCACAAAAAAACCCAACCAAAACCACCACAAACACCAATTAAACACCTCCCCCTCCCCAAAGCCCCAAATCACGCCCTCCCCCACAAAAATGCCACAAACCACCCCAACCTTTTGGACAAGCTGTGCTAGAATTTAAAAATACTAATATAGCGGAGCCAAAAGCATTCACACTATTTATTGTATCCCCTTTCTGTAACTGCAGAGGGAATTTTGTTCGTGTACACCTAGAGAAATGTAGAGTGACTGCTTTGCAAGTTACCTGTTGATGGTCTGAATATGATGCTCTAGGCTTTACGTACAAAATTATGATGAAGTTTCTGTAGACTTCAGCACACTCTGAATTGGACTGAGATTTCACACACTGGCCTCAGAACTCTTCTCCCTATGCATCATCCATGTGTTTTTCTGTGGACCTGAGCTTTCCCTAAAGCTGCTTGTGCTAGTAGAACCAGCTAACAAATGCAGCAGGAAATGTTCTGCATTTACCTGATTCTTTTTCTGCTGAGATTTTGACCTGAAATGACTTGAGCAGGGCCTAGAGAACTATATTTTGATGCATAAATAATAAAGAGAGGAAGTACCCATTTGTTTACGAACAAGAGGGTACTTTGAGGTGTGGTGGCATTCACCAAAGTGTTTCAGTTTTTTATGCTGCCAGTTTTCCCACATTTTCACATTGCTTCTGTTACTCATTCTTCTCTTTACTCACCAGCTGTTTCTTCATATAAATCAGCTTGTTGAAAAATATGTAATTTAAAACCTGTTTTGAAAGCCTGCTCAGTGAAACATCAGCACATGGGGGTGTCAAGTGTCTCTCAACCAGATAATCTTCTGAAAAGCCATTTGTCATAAGGGTTCAGTTTCATACACAAAAGAAAAGTTACCTTGTAATAAGTAGCTAAAATATGTACCTACACAGAAATACATATCCCTGGATTTATTGTCTTAAATCCCTCAGTAGAAAGTCTTACTGAATTGAGAAAATCTTTGAAGCGAGGTAATGGAATGTAAAAAGTATTAAATTAGGGTCCACTTTAATCACGAAATTCTTTGCTAAATACTCTTGAAATGTTTTAGCTGGAGCAGTCTGTCACTGCAGAAATGGCTTTTTATTTTTTATTTTCCTGTGCCATGAACATAAACAATAGTATGCTACAATTCCTAGCTCCAGGTCCAAAATCTGATTTTATGTCCCTACTAACTTCATCTGACTCAGAGGGAGTCTGATTTAATAATAACGAAGTTATAATTGATAGACTAAATGTCTCTACCATTTTATGATACAAAAGTATTTTAAATATAATTTTAGCACCTTTTGTTCTAAAAGGTCTTTGAAAGTATCTTTTAACAGTCTAATGTAAAATTAGTACTATATAAACTTCCAGATTAATTCAAATCTTCTAATATGGCAATTATTTTAACATAATAATGAATAATATACAAAGGTGTATAATTGTTAATCTTTGAAGCTGCTCAGGATCCAAACCATGGCTTATAAATTAATGTCTTCCTTGGGACAGGAAAATGTGATGTTCAGTGGCATGAGCATTAGCTCACTGCTTTATTAAACAAAAGGAGAAGGAATTAGTAAGAACTATATTTAACAAAATTGGACTGATATAAAAACATAAGCTTTGTATTTTTAGCATTCTCTTACAGTTGTGTTCATGTTCCAATCTTTTGCATATATGGAATTATACAGGAACAGACTCAAAATCCATTTTGTCCTCCATCCTACCCCTATGATCAGTAATTTCTTCTCACTTCACAGGAGACTATTCCAGTATAGAAAAGGGTTTTCTTCTGTCTTCAATAACATCATTGCAACATGTAGCTATCCTGAGGCTTGGAATTCCAAGCTTTTGTAGTTATGACTGATCTACCTTAAAGTAGAAACTGTTGATTTCTTCTATTGCAACTGCATTATAGATGTAGTGTTTGTGTAAGTATGTTTTATTACTAATTATCTGAATTGTTACATTACCTATATAAACCAGTTCTGGACCAGCTCTTTGCTGTTTTATGAGCTTTGTAAACATTGAATAAAGAGGTTGTCTCTGTCCCAGAAAGTTTAATATCTATATAAAAGTCTTAAGGCAGCAGATGCTGATTGACAGATGTAAGTCACAGTGAGGTGTGGGGACACACACGACACACAAAACCACAGCTGGGAAAAGAGCACATAGAATACACAAAGGAGTCACATATGTACAGAGCAGGAACATAATGACTTGATTAAGGAAGGCATGACTCCTAAAGGAGACTTTCACTGACTTGACTTTCATGAAGTTCTTTCCTCCAAAGTAACATTAGAGTGCAACTGACTACTCTGAAGTTACTCTGTTGAGCAGCCTCCCCATTTCATATTTCCTATGTGTAGCACCTAAGAAAACCGAATTTTTATTGAATTGTCAAACATAGCAATCATGCTAACAGTGAAGGATGAAGTCCTTGTGGCTTATTTTCTGTCATTTACTGAGTAGCAAACTACAATTCACAAACCCATTTCTCTGCTCTCAGTGCACAGTGCCCCATGTTACTAAAATCATTTGGTTTCTCAAATCTGATTATGTTCATACTATTTCTGAAACAAGACATTTCCCTTTCTGTTATCTTGGATAATACAATTTCCAGCATGCATTTAGAAGATCAGAGAACATCAATGACTACAGATGCTCCTATTTTTATGGCACATATTGGTCATAATTCTCCACAGCCAGAGATGACTTAGTTATGGGCTTCTGATTATTAAACCTTATAATAACATAAGGCATGCTATACAATCAATTACAATAAATGTCTTAATTGCCAATATCTACCAATTTCCTGTTATTCTTATCTCAATTATTTCCAACAGAACAAGTTGCCTAAGGGCAATTATGGGTGTTTTATGAGCAGATCTACATGACTTTAAGGCTGCAGGGGCAATGCATGACAAGGGGCAGAGGGAGCCTTGAAGACCCTCAATCATACTCACTCATTATTGCATCTAAGTGTGAAAGGTCCCCACCTTGGCTGTGCATGCCATGGTCCTAAGCCCCTCTGTTTATGTACTGGTTGACTGGCAGCCTGTGGTGGTCAAGGAGAGAAGATGATTGTGTAATATCAACCTACTAAACACCTTTGGGTTGAGTTATAAATCATGAAATGCAAAAACCCTTCAATATTCAGGGCTTTTTTTAGCTTTCTTGTCCTTTGATTGTTCCTCCATAGCTAGCTAGCTCCAATGCGAGCTAGAACAGTCTTTAAGAGAGGACTGAGATCCTTCTGCAAACCCTCTGTGAAACAGCAAGTACAAAAGATCACAGGGATGACACTGAAATACTTCTAACACTTGGCAACATATCATGTACTGCTGGCTCTGAAGAAACAGGCTGAAGTCACAGGAGCATGCTGTGAAACACCGTCTTGTAAATGCAGGGAGAATATGTAATCTGAATGGAGACTGACAAACTATGACATTCGTTTTATAAAAGAAATCAAAGTGAAGAGCAATGGGGAAAAAAATTGGTCCAAACCTTATATGCAGCAGGAATTAGAGTGGAGCCCAAAAGTCCTTACTTAAAGTTCAGAGAATAAACTAAAAAAAAAAAAATCTCATTTTGTTTTCAGCCTGTGCTCAAGAACACTGAGAACATAGATCTAGGGATCTTCCTGGCACTTCCAAATCCACCCCATTTTGTGACTTTCATGTTTTCTCTACTTCTGTCCCCCTCTTTCCCTTGTTCATATGTTGCTGTTGTGATCTTCATTTAACCTGTGAACAGTTCAAGGTATTTTGTCCCTTCTGCACATTATCAGCTTCCATTGGTATGGGATGTAGCCACTGAGTTTAATTCATAAGCCATCTTTGCAGGAGATATCAAGCAAGTCAGAGGTCCAGAAATAATTGAATTCAGACCAAATTCTTAGATGCATATCCCAAGCAGATAACACTTGCTCTTCTCCATAAGGAGTAACACTGTCCTCAGTAGATTATTCCCAACAAAAAGCAAGTATTTGGAAAAAAATTTCTTGGACTAGGATTAACATATTCACTATGGAGAAAAAGATAATAAAAGCACAAAGGATGTCTTTGAAGCTACTCAGCTTTCAATTTGTTGTCCAAAACAGGACACTTAAATCAATGAATTGTTACTATAAGGAAGAGATACTCAAGCTTTTCTGTTCATTATTAGAGTACTTCAACTGGCTCTTGTGCTATAGAAAAATTAATTAACTAGTGTGACAGGTCTAATTGTGGGAACTTGCTAGGTTTTTATAGAGCGATAACTGAGGCTTGAAAATACAGTACAAAGCATGTTTGGACAGGTTTGAACAGGTCTGGAAAACATGCCACAAGAATATAGAACAAGTTAACTGGAAAGTGCAAGGGAAATTATTTGTTATTCTACTAGAAAGATGAGGAAATTATGTTTCCATTAGTAAAAAGTGGAGGGGAAAAATTATTAAATGAAGCAGGAGAAAGTAATGCAGTTGAAAAGTAAGCAATTTCAGTGACAAAAAGAAGATTATTGTTTGCTTTCAGTATTCTAATGTATTTTTCAAAATTGAATGGAAAGTCCATTCATAGGAATATTTTTCCTCAATTAGGGGCTACTGAAATGGGTGAAAAATTTAAGTTCAAATGATGTTTTCTGAAGATTTTTTTTGCCTTTTTAAATGTTATTTCTTTGCATGAATAAATTTTCTGTCAACTCTTGATGTTGTGAAAATTGGGGCAGGGAGCAGGCCAGAATTTAATTTTTTTTTTTTTTGGGTAGAATAAATAGTAATGAAAAAGCATTGAAATATTATTCTCCAATTAGAAGGCTGCAGAAGTCGAAAACCACATCCTGGCTTGTGTATTTGATTAAAAATTCATTCTACTGACCTGAGGGCTCAATTCAGGAGCCCAGGTTCTTTGGACAGGGCTGGGTGGGATGAATGGTGCCAAGCAGGATCTTCCCATCGGCTCTGGAAGATATCTGAACAGATGGGCCTTAGGCAACAGGGGCCTGAGCAATGAGCTTCAGAGACCAAGGATCAGCTCTGAGAAGTCCTGATTCCTGATTTTCCCACATCATCTTTAGATGGGCAGCTTCAGTGATTTAAAATTTTAAAATAACTTTAAAAGTTATGGTAACCACATATAAAAGTGTCAGTCTTGTTTCAAGCTGGAATTATTTTCTGAAGCTTTGGCTTTCTGGAAGTCTTAGGCTCATTCTGGTCAACACAGGTGGCAAGTTAACAAAGTGCTTGTGATAAAGAGTTTTAAGGCTTTCTCTTTTTCCTTTAGGGGTTGGGAAATTCAGACTGATCTGGTGAGTGGAAGTTCTTGCACTTGAGTAAGGACAGGAGTTCTTTCTTCATCCATGTAGGTCTCTTGCCCCCTTTTAGCAATTTCTTGCTCATCAGGATGTATCATTCTTGAGTCTGGAGGAAGTGATCAGTGAATGTCAACCAACAAACTTGGGCCTTTCTTCTGTGAAGGACTTTTTCCCATGGGCTTATTCCAAGAAGATCCTTGAAGAAGCTAAAGTTAACTCTCCTGAAATCCATGGCTATAACCTCTCTAGCCTTCTTCCTCCTCACCCTGTACTGATTTCACCAACCTCATGGTCACTACAGCCAAGGATTTCCCCAAACTTCACATCTCCAACAAGGCCCTCACTGTTTGTTAACACGAAGTCGAGGAGCACACAATTCCTTCTGGGGGTCCTTCACCACTGGTGACAGGAAGTTATCATCAGTGCTTTCCAGGAATACTTTGTGCTTCTCCAGCAGATGACAGGGTAGTGAAACTCCCCCACAAGAACCAGTGTCTGTGACTGTGAGGCTGTTTTCAGTTGCCTATAGAAGTTCTTATCTACTTTCTCCTCCTGCTCAGGCAGCCTGAGGCAAACACCTACATCAGTGTCACCCTTCCCAGCCAGCTCTTTTAACCTGACCATAAGTTCTCAGTTCATTCATCACCCACCACGAGACAGAGCTCAGCACACTCGAGGCGTTGCCTCACATAGAGGGCAACACCACCAGTGTGCATTCCTGGTCTGTCCCTCCTCAGCAGCATGTAGCCCTTTGTGATAACATTCCAGTCACGGGAGCTGTCCCACCACGTCTCCATAACCACCATGAGGTCAAAGCCCTGTGACAGGACACAGAGCTCCTGTTCCTCCTGTTTGTTCCACATACTGCACATGTTGGTGTACAGGAACTTCACAGAAGTGTTTGATTGTTTCCATTTCCCAGTAGGGTTGTAAAGGGGTCCTGTCTTGTGATTACATCTTTGGGTGCTTCTGCTCACTGAAGGTGTCCCTCTTATGCCTCCTTTTGCTGCTTGGGTGGGCTCTATAGTGCTCCCCTTCACACAATTTATCTCTGTCAAGTCTGGTTATGTCCCCAACCCCCTTCAAATCTCGTTTAAAGCTCTCTCGATGAGCCCTGCTAAGAATTTTTCTAAGAAGCGAATCTCCTTATACAGTTATTGACCTTTTTGTCTTGTAAGTAATGATAAAAAAAAAAAAATCCAACTTGCCAGCAGCTCTCTCTGAGGTCAAAGAGAAAGTGGATTGCTAACAACAGACCATTCTCTAGGTAAACAGGTTCAAATTTTGATTAGGTATAAGGTGGAGACATTATTTTTGACACATGGTTCTGTGCCAGACCTGGAGCATTTTGAAGGTTTAACAAGAGTCCTTGAAAGTATTTCTGCATATGAACAGGAAGGAAGTTTTGTCTCACTCAAAATCAGGTTATTTGGTCCTGTATTAATTCTGAAAAAACTCTGAAACAGCAAAAGCATGAATATATTGATTTCTTAAAACATACTTCTATAGCATAGAATATAAGCACTTCTTAATACTAACTGTCTAAGGCTTACTTCTTTGCTTAAAATTAACTCATTTCCAAATATTTTGGTTTTTTTCTAAATATTTGGGCCTAAAAATTTCTATTATGCTTGAATATAGGGTAAGCCTGATTAGGAAAAATAATAATTTCATATTGTCCTGGTGTAACCTGTCTTTGTGAGATCCTGCTTCTTTGGAATAGGTTTTCTGCATATTATTTTTTGAGAGCTATTGCCTAGCTATTTCTTTAGTTATTCTCCTCAAATATGCTAGATAATGACAAGATAATACAGGTTTATTACCTGTGGATGTATCAGTGTAGATGTACCTGCTGTGAAATCCTGTAGGACATAGTCTGCCATGTTTGTATGTGAAAATCTCCAAGAAGACCCCAGGAAAACTTTGTTACTGCATCCCCATCAGGTTCATTGAATGGCCTGTTTGCCTCAATACCTTCATGGGCTAAAACTGCTGTTACTGCTCGTGAGAGAGCTCAGTGGAAAATGTGTTTTAACAACACTTGCTTTACTGAGAGGAAATTTAATCTGTGACATTCTGGTCTTTAGCTTGTAGGGTCCAGGATATGAATGCTTTATCAGAAATTTTCCAAACAGGAAGGGACTTGTTGACCATCATCAAGCTCCTCAGTGATAAAGCAGAAGAACGTGGGAGTATTTCACTCTGAGCCTTGCACCTGGAGATTGAGAGCTCATAAACAGACGGGATTTTTTTCCCATTTTGTAGTTGGCAGTCCTTATTAATCTGGTTTAGACATCCGGAACACCTGGTAGGGAAACAGTAGAAATGCCAGGTGGGTCATCTTGGATACATCAGGACAATTACATTCCCTGTGGGCAAGTTGGGTTTCTTTGGTTTTGGCTATCCGGTGTTTGTTACTGTCTCATGCTGCTCTCTTTAAAAAGCAGTAAGAAAAGCTCATAGGTGATCAAGCAATTTTGCATTCCTGGGAAAGCTGTGTATCCAGTGTTAATACAACTGGACATATGCACAGGAATTCAACCTGCATAGGACGTAAGAGCTCATACAAGTTCAGAACCCTTTTAGTCACTTTCTTTTTAACTCTCACTGAGCCTTAGGAGAGAGAACTCACTCAGGTCTTCTTGACTTAAAATCCTTGGTTATTCTGTTTTGACATTGTTGGGTTTTTATGTTATATAAACTTGGTTCTTTGAAGTCATGATATTGCAGGCACCTTTTCATAACACTTAAGAAACCTGGGGCCTAACTCTGTTAGGAAATAAACACATTACTATGGTAAAGCATGCTTTGTCTAGTCTTTGTAGCAATAAATAATGAATCTTATAATTAAAGGATGCTCAAGACCTCATGAAGAGTACTCAGCTGATAATACTGTAGTTGATAAAATTATGGTGTAGGTATATTGGTGTTAAAATAATAAACTTGATTACTTCTCAACCTCTAATTTTTCATGTGGGCTCCAGCACAAATCTCATTTTCTTAACTACTCTCCTTGCACCAATAAATGCATCACTTAATTCTTGGCCATGGTTGTGCTGGCAGTTCTTCACAATTAATGAAATGTAAACCATAACAATTGTTGGATGAGTCCTTTGGCCCAGGATATGACATAATGCACTTATTAATTATTAAACGTGACCTATGGTCATGCATAATAATCATCCATTGATGGATTAATAGCAGCTATCCTTCTGAGACAAGGTGAGACAGTAAATGTCCCAGAATAGGGACAATGTCCCCAGATGACACCTGGCAATCCCATGTGTTCTGGAGATACAGATGAGGTATTGCTACCATGAAAACATCACAGTTCTACCTTCTGGTTTAGCAAACCCTGAGAACTTCTTGGGCTTAGCTGTTTGACTGTTGTTTTCCTATTTAGACCATCGTGCTGAGGGTCTCCTAGGAACAGAATTGGTGCTAACAATCAAGTATAAAGGGTCTGTCAACACAGACAAAGCCCCCAGCTCCACATGAGACCTTTTCCATAGAAATATGTGAAATTATGAGCCCTTTTCTCTAAGTTGGCAGCAGAATTTCTACTTTTGCATGCACCAAAACAGTGGAATCACAAAGAATTTAAGTACATACATATAAATCCTTATCTCCAAAATTAATGTTTTGGCCAAATTTCTATGAGTTTAAGGAAGGAGTTACTGGAATTGAAATCAGTATTTCATTGTGATAACCAGCAGTGATACACGGGCCATAAAAGAGTCCCCAAGTGTACCACAGTATAATCAAGAATATTCCATTCACTTGCAGTGTATCAAGCAAAATCCTCACCTTTTTTGAGGCTGTTGCTGGTTTTGCAGTCAATCACGGTGATTCATCCACCAGACTGCTTGAAACTCAATAATGAAATATGTTTCATTAATAACTGCTGGGTAGAGAACTATATTCAAAGGCCATACACTGTAGTTTTCAAAATTAAGTTATTCAACAACAGGAACAAATACATTTCTGTGGGAAGGATCTCAGAATGAAAGTGGCCTCTTTGGATTTTACATGCATTTTATGAGCCAAAATTTTGTGCTAATTTTCAGCAAGCAGCCTGACTTTCAAATCACAACTAGAAACCATTGAGCTCTTTTAAAATGGTGTTGCAAGGCATTCTGAAGATCTCATCTGGCTTGCATCCCTGGAGGCTGAAAGCAGGAAAATTTGCAGCCTGTGAAGGATATCTGGAAGAAGGGTAATCTGTAGACAAAATTCACAAAGAATTCCTGTCTCAGGAAAATGTAGAACATGAGGTTTTTTTCAGTGAAAGAAGGTTTCTGGAAGCAGGACTGCATTTGAGTATATTCCCAGGTTCTGTATGTGGAAAGTAACAGGAGGATTGTGCAGCTGAGTTGATGTGCAGTTTTTAAAAGGGAAACTGAAACCCTAGGTGAAATACTAGACTTCCCAGTGTTATGCAGGAGGAAAACTGATTACTCAGTCACTAGTGAAGATGTTGAACTTCCATAACCTGTGAGTAAGCTTTTGTATTGCTCACATTTCACTGTGGCTGGCTCAAAAACAAACATTGGAGTATGAAGTTAAGGTAGTATTATAAATATCTCTAATCACCTTTATCTGTATTTCTGTGGCAAATATTCATCTTTTGGGTCATCACGTGATTTTTCAAGATTTCCTGGCTTCATATCAGCCTCCAGTGCTATTCTGCTGCCTTGGGTGGCAAGATTGCTCTGCCTCCATCTCAGCCACACAACATATTGGGAAAGGAGAGAGGGGAAGTCCAGCCCAGGAAACACCAGGGAAAGGAGAGAGACGGGAAGTCCAGCCCAGGAAACACCTCGCTATTCAGATCTTGAAGTTGGCGCTAAAAAACCTAACAAATATTATCCAGCTTCAGGACACCATTACAGCCCTCAGTGACACCTGATGAATTCAGGACAAAGGATTACTTTGTTGAGAGAGTGTAAAGAATGCAAACTTCATGATGTTGTTGTGCACCAGCAGGACAAGGCAAAACAAATACAAAGCAGAGATTGTCTCTTGAATGCAGTTTTAAACCAGTTCTGTATTTACGTGTCCACCAGAAAACCCTGGTAAATACGTTGGCAAATGTGGGCAGATTAAAATCNTTGCTCTTAAGTTAATATGTTGGTTAAAAATCAGTGGAACCAACACCAGCGTTGTTACAGATGGAACGAAGAAGGTACTTCTGTTTATCTAAACTTCTATTCTGCGTTTACAGATGTGTAATTAAGTTGGGACTTCCTGCTGACAGGAATGGCCATTCTCAGTCTCTATGAGGCATGTTGTTTCAAGATAAGAAGAAAGCTGATATTTAGCCAGTTTTTAGTGAGTGAATGTACCTTTGATAAATAACTGAAAGGTTTTAACAGTTCTCTTACCAAGGAAGCACCATGAAATCAAACTGGGAGAAGTCTGTACCAGGCATGGCTGAGGCACAAGGTGAAAAGTATATTTCACTTGTTCTTCAATTCTTTCCTGGGAAAGAAAAGGACTTTTCTATCCACAGTGATTAATTAGTCTTCTTTCTCATGGGCTTAAAACCAAAAGGAGTAAGATCTTTAGAGGCAAGTGTGTCCATAAATTGTCAGCAGCAATTTGCATTGTTGATGTATTGTGTCTCACAGAAAATGATGTGCAAGGGGCTGACCATGTGCTAGGAGGAACTTCAAGACATAATGATAATTTATTTTAAGGAAGGAGAATAACCATTAATAAAATACAACAAAAAAACCCCAAATCTTTACAACCTGAAAATAGCAGCAAGAACAGCATGAGAGGTAATAGGACATGCTAGAATTTTTTTAATGCAATAAATCCAGGACCCTTATCCATGTCCTTAAATGTGCTGCTTTCAAGTTCCAATCCTCCCGATGGCTGGGAGAACCTTGGAGCATAGAATATGGATGAGTGGTGTCTTTTCAGTTCAGCTATTCCAAATTGAAAACAAAAGAAGAGCAATACAATTCCAAGTACCGATCAAGCTGCAATCTCAGTAAAAGGAAGAATTAGCCCCTTTTCTGAGCCTTAGGCTAGCTGCTATTTCATGTTTAGAGGGCCAAAGCCTGATTAATCCTGGCAGAGGTACTGTGGTTTATATCAAAAGGAAGGGATGTTCTGAATACCTCATTTGGCCTTTTCTGGCCTTCTGTATCAGTGCATATTAAAAATGTATCAATTCCAACTCTTAATGCCGGATCATCTTTATTTGTGAGTGAAATAAAAATGTGATCCAAGTGTAAATGAGTATCAGTCCTGTCAACACTTACAATTCAGAGTTTTAAGCATAACAGTGCTATAAATGTCTTCATTGTCTCACTGCCCTGGACTGCTGAGATAGTCAGTAGAATGCTTTCCATCAGCGCAGAAAGATAGCACTGCCCTAAAAGGGAGTCAGACATACAGACTCTCCTTGAATGTCTCTTGTCATCAATTTCCTTCAAAAACCTAGCATTTTATTTGTTCACTTTGCAAATGGATGCTTCTCTCTCTCCCAGGATAATTTAGAGTGAAACTCCACTTGTATGTGATGCTGCCCCTTGAAGGTTTGTGAAGGTCCAGGTTCAAGAATGCAGTGTCTCAGAGATGAGGGCAAGATATAGCAGAGAATAATACCATCCATAAAGTGGTCCTCAAGAGTCTACAATAAATTTTAAACTCATAATTATCTGCAGGGATGGCCATTCTCTGTCTCTATGAGGCATCTTGTTTCAAGGCTTAACCAAAATCTTTTTTCTTATGCCCATCTGAAATTTCCCTTGCTGCAGTGTTCAAAAATTGGCTCTTATTCTTTCTCTTTGTACCACCAAGAGGAGTCCTGTCTTCCTGACAGCCCCCGTTCAGCAGCAGATTGCTGCTAAACTTCTCTACTTTTAAGGCAAAGTCCAAATTATGTAATGATTAGTTATAGACTTACTTTGTCTCTTTAACGTCACAAAAATTTTAATTAGTTTATAAAGTAATTATGCACAATTTGGGCATATTATTAAGCAAGCTAGTATAAACTGGGTACAAAGGAGAAGGATTCTGCAAAATTACCTGTTCAGCCTGATTTTTATAATTTTCATCTTTAAATTCACAAGTGTCTCCAAGAAAGATATATTATTGCAAAGTACTAGTATCTTCTGAGAATGTAGTGTTTGTACTCCATTGAGATGAAAGTGTGGAATAAGCATGAATAAATGATAACAATTAGCAGTAAAATCACTCTATGCTCTACAACTCCAATTTTGGTTAGATCCTGACCTCTATGTAATCTGTGGTTGTGGTTTTCTTTAGTTATCTAGACCTTAAGATCTCCATCGAAAATGTGAGTCCCAAATGATGAAGAAATTACATCAAAATGAAAAAAAAGATCATTTTTCACTCGAAATGAAATATTACATAAAGCTGCACTTTGAGCCCATATTTCACTGGAGTTGTTTGGGCTTTTTGGGTGGCACTGGCAAACAGAGGCAGGGGCTGTGTGTTGCCTGTGCTTTATGGGCCCCTGTGATTTACTGAGCAGGCTGCTGCAGCCAGTTGGCAGAAACCTGCTGGAGGATGCCCAACACCACAAGATTATGTGCTTATATTGACATGCCTGGTCTTCTGGGGCATGTGAGACTGCTCTGCGTGAGCTGCCCTGCTGCTGGATCACATGGGAGCCCTGGGGACAAAAAAGGTTCCTCCCCGGTTTTGTCTGCACGCTGTTCTTTCTGTGCCTTTGCCCAAGGGCAGTGTTGGGTGAGGGATGCAGGACAGGGAGGTCGGTCAGGGAGCACTGAGGCAATGGCCATGCTCGGTGCCATGGGAGCAGGCAGGATGCCCAAGTGGGGTGCCATGGGAAATGGCCAATGTCACGGTGAGGCCACCACCATGGTCCTAGACAGGCTGTAGCAGTCAGAGAGGTTTCCCATCACCAGAGAAGAACAACCACGTTCAAAAAAGAGGAAGAAGGTGAAATCGGGAAACTACTGGCTGATCCCTGGGAAGATCATAGAGTAAACTCTCCCTTCTTCAAGAGAGGAGGTGTCTGAGAAGAGCCCATGTGGATTTGCTAAGGAAACTGTTGCTTGTTAAAACTCATTGCCTTCTATCATGAAGTGCCTGTTCCCGTGTGTGAGGTGGGAGCAGTGGGCAAACCTTCGATTTAACATAGCTTCCAACATGGTCTCCCTTGGTTTCTGTGTACCCATGATGCCTTCTGTTTTAACTTTTATATTTTTCAAATCCTGTACTGCCTGTAGCTCTGAAATTTCCTGTAGCTTGTTAAATGCTGTTCTCTTATACAAAGAGAAAAATACCAAAGCCTCTCCAGCTCGCTCTCCAAGGACACCAAGATAATCCTAGGCTGGGAAACTGTAAACCATCATCTTGGGAAGAGAGGGGCAAGCTTGGGGAAATTCCATCATTGGCTGGGTTCTGCTTGGTGAATTTGTGCTGATATAAAAGTGTGAGGAACTCGTGACCTGTTGTCCATTTTGGGATCCACTGAGGCAGGACCCTCTGGAGCCCAAAAGTGTACATCTGAAGGCCTTTCACATAAATCCCTCCTTTATTCCTCTCTAGTCTCTACGTAGCCATTTAAGACATCACTCAGACTGGATGGGTGAACCACCAGGAGAGTGACAAATTAGCTGGATTGCTGGGCTTCAGAAGGAATGGTCAGCAGCTGTTGCCTGGATACCAGTGATACTCTGGGTTTTAGCAGAAGCAGCAGTAATGTGTATTGTCTTTGTTCCTGGACCATGGGACAGAGTCAACTGTTACAAGCTCACTAATCACACCAAGCTGGGGAGCAGGGCAGGGAGACTCTCAGAACTGGAAATGCCCAGAACTTGTCTGGCCAAGGATCTAAACAACCTAATCAAACTCTGGATGAGTGAGCAGGAGTTGGACCAGATGATTTAGACCATGTGATCCAGAGAGCCCTCTAGACATTTCTATATATTCTGTGCAAGAAGCACATGTTGTATATACACAATATATCTGGGTTTTTTAGTTAAGGAATGTCCAGCTTTGTTACAGGAACAGAGCTGCACAAAGCCCTTCATTGACTGAAACTGTGCTCCTATGTGAGCAGTGCATAAGATTTAAAATTTTAAACAGGCTTATTCTATTGCTTATATGTGCAGAAACTTCTCATCTTTAAATTGCAAAGCGATTTTGTTCCTCACAGAAGTAATGAACCACGAGAGAAGTCATTAATAATGCCCCCTTTCAGGTGTCCTAGATTAGAAACAGTGTGCTAAAACAATATTTTTACCTATCGATCATCCTTGAGGCAAGAATTTATCATACTTTTACAAATAGTCCCTTTTGGCTTAGCAGCTCTGTCTAATATAAAGTTGCCACCTCTGTCAGCTTCCACCTTCTCCACAGTAAAATTTACTTTTATTTGATGCCAATTTGGGCCATGGACTTTGTAGGCAGAAGTTCAAAGTGGTTAGATACAGCTTGTGCTAGTCTAGAAAACTAAAAAAACTAGTGGGGAAACTTTTCCTTTGCCCAAACAAGTGCAAGAGGACTTGGAGGAGATTTAAATCAGATGTAACCAAAACTAGCACTTAGTCACCAAGGTAAGCAGCTCTGGCCAAGAAAAAAATAAAAGAACAAACTGATATAGTGTTCTAAAAAACCTACCAAAGATGTTTCTCTCAGCTGGTTACTGAGCACTGTTGAAAGCATATGAAAACTGGGAAAAAAGAGTTCCTGAGAGAAATGTGAAAAGTGACCAGGGGAAAATCCAGCCTTTGGTACTGTAATTCCAGGAACCATTATAGGATCATGAGGCCTCTACGTAAATGGAGAGGTGAGGTTTTCTTTGGCCACTTTTTTGGGTAAGGTGAGGTTTTCTCTGGTTGCTGTATTTCCCTCTCCAAAAGGTAAAAGCTGAAGGAGCCCACCCTATTTCATATTTAAGAAGGGTGGAAGGGCAGCAGTCAGGAGCCTGCACACATGCCTGGCAGCACCTTGTAGTGACCACAGCTGAGGACCAGGACTTCCTGAGGGGCTGGGAATGGCACAGGCAGAGGGAGGAGAAGGGGAGGGCAGGAGATAGGACCTGCATTGGAGTATGCCCATGGCATGAGCAGCCCCAGGCTGCTGAAGGCAGTTTCCACTGATGATCTGTGGCCTGAGGCGAGAGTCAGAGGGCTCTCACTCCCTTCTTTCCTGCTCAACCCAGAGAGCTGGCAGCTCTGTGGTTGTGTTAGGTGCTGCTTTCTGGGTGCAGGGGATGAGAAAAGGACCATAAAGATGAGAGGTGGTGAAGCTGCCTTGCATGGCTTATATAGATGTGAGCTGTGAGGGTGTTGTGTGCTACCAGGAGGGCCCACACTCTTGGTTACTGACAAAGAAGTACCGGATAATCTGTTGAACTTCAATTGCTGCTAATTAGGTACCCATACTCTGATTCATTTGGAACCATTTCTGTTCCTTAATTCCTACAAAAATAAAATGAGAAGCTCTAAACCAAATTATTTTGTTCCTAATGCAGTTACCACTAATGAACAGCTGCCAAAAAGACAATTTTGTCTAAATAGTGTAATAACAATTCACCAATGGGCAGCAGTGTAAATGAGCTGTCCGTCATGCATCCCTTTCTTAAATTGAAAGGAAAAGAAGAAAATCTCTTCCTTCTCCTGATTTTGATCTTGCATGGACTGAATTTGACAGGTTTTGAAAAAAAATCACTGCAAGCTTATACACAATGTTGTGACTGATATATGACTTGGGAAAGGAGACAGAGATCAGAGAATATAATTGCTCAAAATTGTCTATGTGTTTTATGCTACCAACTTGCTTACAACTAAGAGTAAAGGAGGTGACAAGACAGCTCTCCACAGCAATGATTGTACAAAGTTTGAAGCTTGAATATCTTCTCTAAAATGCTTGTAAGCCTGTGCCATAGGAGAGACCCAAAGCCCTACAAGCAGACAGAGGGCTGTTGCTTAGTGCTGGGAACCAGTTCCAAGCTAGTCCTCTTGACCCAGCAACGAAATACCTAAATTCTTAAAACCAAGCCTAGCAGGCAGATAATTGGCTGCAAAAATTGAGTGGTAAGACACTACATATCAGATATCTGTTACATAATTACCTTAGAATTGATTTAATCTGAAAAACAACAAAACCTTCTCTCTGAATGGACCTGCTTGCAAGGCTGATTTTACATTTTCCACATATCTCTTTTTCTGCTTCAAATGCATCAGCTGTGTTGCTAGAATTCCTGTCTGCATATCTGCTGGTGGGGTGTATTTGAAAAAGTCTCAATAACAATCCATAAAGAACAAAAGAAGAAGCTGGTTCTTCAGAAGATCCTTCTAGGCTACTGTTCAGCTGTCATTTTGAAAAGGGGGAGATGACAGAACTTCAAGGCGGTATAAAGTAGAGAGAGGTTGAGGTGCTAGATCAAAGTCCTTTAAAAAAGAAAAAAGAAAAATCAAGAGAACAAAAATTCCCACAAACCAAGCCGTCTGAGTTATTTGAACTCCATTATCTTGACTCAGGATTTTCTGTGCGTGGGTGTTTCTGATTTCAATTCCCATTTGGGGAGGTGGTGGTGGTGGTTTCCCGCGTGCTGGCAGCAGCTGTGCCCAGTCTCTCTAATGCTGGGCTGCCCTTCCACCTTTCTGCTGACCCACCTTGCACTGCAGAGCTTGCAGCCTTGTCAGGACACATCTTGAGGGCAGCTCCCAGCAGTTGCCCGTCCTTAGTTATTTTAGGTGGGACTGAAACAGTGAGTGCATGTTAGTTCATCCCAGTGTCTGCTGCACCAGCACAGTGTCGAAATAAACATTGCTCTCCCCGCAGGAGTTTGGCAGCTGGCTTGCTCCGTCCTTCTCTGGGAGACCAGGAAATCCACAATGTCTTTCCCAGGCTAGGCGGAAGCATATGTACTGTAGCAGTGTGAGGAGCCTGATTTAAATGATTGCAAAGTACAAAATACAAAGAGAGCAGCACCTTTAAAATAAAATATAGGGGAATGTGGGGAGGTTCCCATCACTGTGATTCTACCATGGTTAGAGGAAGCAGTGAGGCAGGAGGCAGGTGCAGCAGAATGAGGTTGAGGGGTGACTTCTGTTGGCAAAGAAGTGCTGCTTGTTGGTACAGGACTAAAGCCAGCTCATATGGCTGTTTAATCCAGCATATTAGCAGCAGGACTCTTCGTGGCATGTAGGTCCTTTAAATAATGTCCTATACACAACAATTTATACTTTCTGATAGAGTCCAGACAGTGTTCTACATATAACTTCTGCTGTTATAATGTAATAATATTTTGCACTTATTGATTTACCATGCTGTCCTTTAAAGAAGACAAAATGCCTACCTCCGTAAAAATGCTTAGTTCAAATAATCTACATAGCAAATGCTTTGGCTTCAATATCTGGTTCATATTACCACCAGATGCAAATTGTCATACGGTCTTTGAGAATCATGCACTGAAGTGTAACCAGGAGCAGAAGCAAAAGGGTGTGAAGTGGGACATAGGACAGCAGAGGATGTCTGTGTATTTGAAAAATTTCTGGGTCCCTTTCTACATGACATGATGTAGATGACCTAATTCATTTGATGTTGTGTTATTTTTATGCTACCAATCGGGGGAGTTTTCTTCTTTCCCTTTTTTTTTTTTATCTTACTCTCTCTGAGAGGTGGGAGGCTTATCTATGCCTTAATCATGCTGTGCAGGACTGATATGCTTCTCTGTGCATTCATTCCTTTCCTAGAAGCTTTTTTAGTCTATCAGCTACTTTTAATTCAATTTAATAGCAAGGTTTCTCTAAGGCCCATGAAAACAGGTAGGCAGATAAAGATGCAGGCTAACTGTGGTTCTCTTACTGCTTAGTCAGAGGTTGTGCTTCATTACAGAGCCCAGACAGGAGAGACCTCCCAAAATCCCCCCTGGTAGTGAAAGGTTCAGTCAGAACTTGTACCTAAGACAGCAAGCAGGAGACAGAAATCGATAGGAAAGCTGGTTTCATTAGCACCCCTGCTCTGCAGCTCTTTGTTGTTCCTTCCCATGTTGCACACAGGTGTATTTACACCACTGTTTCCTAGCAAGTCTTGACTTCTCATTGACCTCATTTTGTCTCCCTTTTTTTAACATATTGCGTAGGGGGTCCTTTCTCCTCCATCATTCACTCCACGTTATTTCCCATTCTCCTGAAGTATTTTCTACCTTGTCCCTCATTATAGAGTCAGTTCTGATTATGATTTGGCACATGTAAACAACTTATTTTCTGTGTAAATTAGTTAAACCGGTTTCTACTACCTAAAGAAAGTTCCTTCAAACAGGCTGAGGGAAAGAGGCAAAGAGCCTTGAAAAGCAGGCAGACATCAGAGACAAGCAAGACAAATGGCCCTGATTTTGTTCACAAGCTGTGTGGGATTTGAGGGAAGGCAAATTAAGTCCTCTGTTTAGTTAAGGGTTCTCAGTGATGGCAAGAGGAGTATTATTTTCTCATCAAATGAGGAATGAGTGAAAACATAAGAAGATTCGGAACCAAACATATTTGTGGTTGTTTATGTTTTTGGCTAGCAAGATACTTCAGCATTCACTATCATTTGCCCTACAGGTTTAAATTACGAATTATTTAAGGTGGAGAAAATATTTTTAATTCCATTAGTGCAGTTCATAGTACAGTGTGATACTGATCATGGCTGTGACTTGCACATTGCACAGATGCAAAATAAGGCAAGAAAGCAGAAATTTTGGGGTTTTCTTTTACTTTTCTTTTTTCTTCTTCATAAAACAAATTATATGTTGGGAAGTGCATGCACACACACAAGAGTCTGGGTGCTGAAAGACATCAGCTTGCAAAACCAGAAAGTCTCTCCAGTGGCTCTATGAGTTAAGCACTGCTTTGCATTTTTGCTATTTTTTAGAAATTGGAATTTCTAGCTCAACATGTGCTAAACTCTACAGCATGCAAAATAGATCTTGTGTTAGCCAGGAAATAAGTCCCCAGATAGTTGTTAATGTAGTAACCATAAAAATAAGGTGAAATTTTTGATCTTATATTTGGCCTGGGAAGGTTTTTCACATGTGAATTGCCCTAGCACAACTTTCTACATGAACATCTATCTTGCAGAAGACTTTAGGAGCGTTCAAGAAAATAATGCAAACACCTGCTTTGTGGGTTAGTTTTAGATAAACCAATCCCAAAGCTAGTTTTGGATGAAACTTTTTTAGAAGTAGCAGCAACATCGGAGTATGGTGTCCAAAAAGTTAGCTGTCTTCATTGGAAGGACACTAGATTACTCTGTTTTCACTGTATTTTTATTGTTCTAATCCTCTGTTTACAGCTGGTCCTGCTTGGAAGTAGGGTGAGAATGGTTGTGCATGAAGAACATTTTCCTCCTGATCCAACATTCAGCTCATTTTTTTGAACTACTGCAGACTCATCAGAGATAAAACAAGAAAAGGTGTTCCCACGTTCTTGTGGCACCACCTGGTAGATCTTTGCTTATGCATTCACAGTTAAACTGATTTAGGGCCATGATCAAATTGTCTCCCCAGACACCCCTAACAGCCCAGCAAAGACTGTGAAAAGGTTTTTGTTTGTTTTTAACACTTCTTTAGATATCGTGGTGCCATCCATTCCCAAGGTCCTCCTGGAGCTGTGCTTAGGAAATCTGAGGGAGGTCTGAAGTGTGGCAGTGCCCTCGACATTCCGTGGCGAGCTGTGGTGGCAGCATATGACAGCTTGCTGCAGTTAGAGCACTTGGCAAAACGTGCTGGGAAGGTGCTGTGCATGGTGAGATGCTCCAAGGCACAAACTGTGCTACTTTCAACTCTGCTCCCTTTGAGGGGGTTGCAACAGCTCTGTGTGACAATATGATCATGTGTATAAGTGTGTAACCTTGTTTAGATCTAGATCCAGGATATTTAAAACAGCATTTTGTTCCATTCTGTGAACAGACCCTAAGTTTAGCACTGTTTTAGTTGGGGCCTTTTTTTTCTGTTGTTTGTTTTGGGTTTTTTAATTGATTTCTATTTTAACTGAAGTGGAAACAGTTTAGCAAACCCAGACCCTTGCAAACAGATTGTGCTGACTGTGAGGATAAGTTTGTGGGCTGAGTTTTGTATCTGCTGAAACTATAGAAAAATCTTAGCGTGAACTGCAAGCTAAGATGATGTTGTTGCTCAATTTGCTTTAACTAAAAGTGCCTGCAAAAGATCAGACTAATTAAGGCTGTCTCTGAGGACCTAAAAAATGCACATTCTTACTAAAATACGCTTGAGCTTTTAATTATTTTCAGGCGGAAGTGCAATAGAGGATTGTGCCTGGATTTTCCTATCTGAAACCAGGTGGGTGCCTTAGAGACCTTGCTGGCAAAAGTGCAGGTGCTTCTAGAGGACAGAAACAGGAGTTTAAGCAGAAGCTCGAACAGCACAGCATGAACCTCCAAACATACACTGTTTCTGTTCTTGTTGGAGATGCTTCACTTCGTATAAATAAACCCCAACTCCTGCAGCCTCTTCTGGGGCCCCACAGACCAGAGCCTGTCTTGGTGGCCCTTCCTGCTGCCCTCCAGTGTCCTGAGGAACCCACAGCTAGACAAGAACCCAAGAGTAAATCTGTTGCTTTCTCTTTCCAAGGAATATTTAAATTCCTTCAGCACAGAATTTATTTCTACCTTCCCTCTGCATTTTTATTTCATTTGTGTCCTTATAATGTGGTTTACAGTATTGTTTTTTTTCAGCCCTCAAGTATAGATTTATTAGGAACACAAGTAAAACTATTTGTCAACATTTATGTGGGTTGGATGCCTGAGAAAAGAAACAGAAATCTGCTCTTCTTTGGCCTGTGCAATCATACATGATTTGAGCACAAACAATTCCTACAAGGGAATGCTGTGCTGATTCTTCAAGAGTCATTTCCAGCTTAAAATAACAATAATCACAAAGAGCTGTCAATGCACAATGTGGGCTATTTCTCTGTGGTTCAGTTCACAGCCTCTTGCTAATCCGGAATTCATGCAGCTCTAATTACCTTATTTTATAAATTTTGGAGATTCAGAAGACATGCATGCCATCTTTTTGAGGTGATAAAACATAGTTTGCATAACCCCTTCCCCAATAATCTTTAATAATAATCTCGATTATTCTGACACTTTGCAAATATCTTATTTTTTTGGCACTTCAGAGATATCAAAGAGATATAGAACTAATGAAAATTTATTGAACTTCTAATAAAGCATGAAGAAATGTACTTCTATTTTGATGGGCTCTGATCTCTACTAAAACATAAAAGCAAAACTCGGGACTTTTAATGTTACTTTACATACATTCTCACAGAAAAAGTACAACTATGAAGAGGAAGAATTAGCAGAACTCTAGCCAGTTGGGGAGATCTGATTTTAGTGGTGCTTGCTTAAGCTGAAAAACAAATCCCAGGTTATCAACGATGGGAGATTTACCCAGCAGTGAACACTGTGAGCCTGGAGTGCCCAAGATCTGAGCAGATTTAGTATGAGAATGGAGAGCAGCTCTGCCCCTGCACTGCTTGCAGAAGTCTGTCGAAAATCAACACTTCTCTTAAATGAAGCTTTATAGAAATTAAGGGCTTGATACTTTCTGATCAGAAATATCTCTGTGATATCATTACCTAATCCTGATGACGTGACAGCTGGAACAGAAGGGGGAATGGCTTCAAACTGAAATAGAGGAGGTTTAGGTATAAAGAAGGGTAGTGAGGGTGGTGAGGCACTGGAAGAGGTTGCCTAGAGAAATAGTGTGTGGCCTGTCCTTGGTTCAAGGTCAGGTTGGATGGGACTTTGAACAGCCTGGTCTAGTGGAAGGTGCCCATGGCAGGGGGGTTGCATCTAGATGATTTTTAAGGTCCCTCCCAACCCAAACCATTCTATGATTCTATAATTTAGGGGGCTGCAGTTTAACCATTATTGGTATTTTCAGGCATGTAGAAACAGAGGCTGCATTACTTTGCCTATCCTACCTAGATTATCTCAGCTGATGAAATATAAATATACAGCAGCCAATGAAAAGAATTTGTTCAGCATGGATTATTCTTGAAATTAACCTCCATGCTAGCTGGATTTGTAGGTTTTATAACATCTGCTAAGAGCTGACATCCAGCAACTAGCCTAAATTATGATTAATCATAAGGATTTAATGGTGTTGCTTCTGTGTTTGTCTTGAGTGAGATGAAGCCTGTATGTTTATGGCAGCCTTGCCAGCTCTTCAGGCCTAGAACATTTCTTAAATTTTCATGTAACAACAGAAAAAAATCCTTTCCAGCTTTAGTCTTTCAGGAGTACTAGAAAAACACTCCAGGCCAGAGTGCTGGTCCTGCATGTAGAATCCACTCAGGGCTTGCAGCCTCAAATATGTGTCTCCTGAGCATGAGATGCTCCAAAATCCATCAGGCAAACTGCCCTCCTTTTGCTACCAGGTGAGTGGTACATGCAAACATCTCACTAATTACTACACTAATGTGTAAATATGGCAGAGTTGGCCAAAAAACTCAGGAGCCTGTAGTTTCCATAGGCTTTCTGGAGCTCCTGCTGGTACTGCAGGTAGACATCAGCATTAAAATTCAGGACTCTAGTGCTCTCTGGGTGCAAGTTTCTGCCAGGATTAGCAAATTATTGTGATCTTTTGAGCATTCTGGGAAATGGTTTTAGGAAAGGCCAAGAATAAATATGCATGGGGGTCTGAAGCACTCAAACAAAGGCCTGCATGGAGTTGTGTGCTTGAACTGAATGCAGATGGGTGTTTCCTGATGGCTCTGCAGACATACCTGTGTTATGCTTATGGCACATGATTTTGTCTCCCAGGGGCTGCTGAAACTGGGAATTATTTGTGATAGGGCTGCTTAATTTCACATGTAAGTGGGCTCTCAGCATAAATAAAACCATTGAGGTAGGACAGAATCAGAGAAGGGCCAGATTTAGGATTTCTCTAAATTAGGTGTCCCGATTTTAGCAATTTTGTCCTTAAAAGCTGGTACATTGCTGTGTTTTGGATTTAGTATGAGAATAATGTTGATAACACTGATGTTTTGGTCCTTGCTGAGTAGTGCTTACTCTATGTCAAGGACTTTTCAGTTTCCCATGCTCTGCCAGTGCAGAGGTGCACAAGAAGCTGGGACAGCTGATCTGAACTGTCCAAAGGAATATTCCATACCACAGAACATCATGCCCAGTATCTAAACTGGGAGGAATTGGCTGCACAACTGTGCTGAGCATCACTTGTTTGTCTTGTTTGTCTCTCTCTCTCTCTGTTTCCTCTCATTGCAATTATTTGTTTTATTGTTGTGGCGGTTGTTGTTGTTATGAGAGGTAGTTTATTTTACTTTATTTCCATAATTAACTTGTTCTTTTACCTTGTTCACCTTTTTTTCCTCCTGATTCTCTGCCTCATCCTACCTGGAGGTGAGGGCAGGTGGGAGAGCAGATGTGTGGTACTTAGTTGCCATCTGTGCTTTTACACCACGACACAAAGTTACAGAAGAATCTCACGCTTTTAGTCAGTAAGTTCCGATGGCTCATGCCACAGATCTTCAGAGAACTTGAGTCATGATTATTATGACTTTGGTCTTTGATTTATTGCATGACTTTTAGCATTTCAAGGTAAAATGTTGCCTTTTAATCTCGCAGAGAAATAAATAAAATCATTCTGGCCTACCTGTTGATCTGGAGATTACAGTGATGAGGTACATGAAGATGTTTTAGTATATGTTGCTGGCTTCTGAAGAAAATGGCAAGTAGAATTTTTAAAAAATATTAAACTAGAAACCACCATTTTTTATTGCTTTTTTTTTTTTTTTTTTGGTGACAAAAATATTTAAGTAATAATATACAGTAAATCAGCAATCTGGGGTTTTTTTTCCCAAGTCAGTAGGAAAAAACTGGGTGCTGTTAGGCCTTATTAGAGGACAAAATAGTGCTGATGGCAGAACTGCGTGGGTGAAATCAGAGCTAAGGCAGAGAAGTCAGATAAAAAAACTGCAGAATTTGTCTGTTGTTTTATCTTCTACTGCTTTGTTATGCCGATAAAAGAAGCACCCTGTATTGGGGGGAGGATGATATCAGTGTTTTCTCAGAAACATAGCCTTTAAGGTTAAATATCAGCAGAACACTAATCCAAGATATTATTATTCCTCACAGACTTGAAATAATTTAGCAGCCCTGACTGTACTGAATGCCACAGTAACACAGAGCTAACGAAAGAATTTGGCCTATAAAAATGCAGAACATAAAAAACATCAGCATTCTGAGTAAGAAATTCACAGGGTTATTATGAAGGCTTTAGTTCCCCTTTTGTAAGGGAAAATAGCTACGTTTTTTAGAGAAAGTAGAGGCAAATGAAGTTTTGAATCAATCATTTAACTAAAAAAATTTGCTGTAAGTGGGAAGGGGTATGCCTTCATGCTTTTATAATTATTTCTATTCAATTGGTTTTAGTAAAGCATTTTTTGACTACAGTCTGTTTTTTCAAGTCTTCTGTCTAACTAGGTAATACTTACACTGACAAACTAAATAGAAAATAGTTAAACCTGAGATATGTGCAGATAAATCCATTACTAATGGGCTAAATGACATTTAGTATCAGATTATTCTTCAGATTAGAGAAAAAAATAGTGTGTTTTAGATTAAAAAATAAATACTGTTTGCACCCTTGGGAGGGCTTCGCTGAGCAACCTGATAATTAAAACAGTGCAGAATGTTTGATTTCTCTTTGATAGTCATTTTAACCTGTCTGCTCACTTCAAAGTAAATCTGCAAGCAGGTGTCAGTAGGTGAACATGGACTGACAGCCAGCGACTGCTGAAATGCCACCAGCTACTCTGGAAAGCTGTCAGAGTCTGCCACATCTTGACTGTGAAGTGAAAATGGCTGAACAGGGAAAATTTTTTCATCAGAGAGAACATTTTCCAGTAACCTCCGTGATTAGACCTCCAAAGAAATAAATACTAAAGCCCTGCATGAAGGACAGGAGCTCGTGTTTGTTTCATGATGTGAGCTCTGCTGCCCGGGCAATGTGAGTGGGCTGCTCCTCCCAGTCAAACAGGGTCTTTAAAGCTCTCTTTGAAAGCTCTGCTGTGCAGCCAGGGAAGCGACGTGCCGTGGATTATAATAAAACCTGCCCCACCCCAACCCCCCCAGAACCTGGTCAGCACAGCAGATTTTTTATAAAAATTAAATCAATCTGGACAGTTCAGGCGCTTGAACTATGTATTTGCTAGATAAACATTTGCGATAGATTAGAACACAAAGTATTTTATTTCTTGTTATTTCTTGCGGGGCTGTTTGTTGTTTTACTGCTCTCACCAAAAAGCGTGCTCCGTGGGAAGGCATGCCTTGCATTTATGCTGACTTCACCCAGGAACCCTCCCTGGCTCCAGTGTTTACCTCGCGCTCAAATAAAGCACATCGAGGCTTGAACTCTTGTCACTTGGATTCTGCTGAAAAGGAAAAAAACAAGGGGCTTGGGCCTGCTCGTGCTCAGAGCTCTGGCTTATTTAGGCTCTCGAGCTGCATGCAGTGTGTTTTCTGGAACGCGTTCTCGGGTTATCTCAGTCACAAAAAGTGGAGGAGGACACATGTTATGCTGTTTGTCTACTTTGCAGCTTGAGAATTGTCACCCGTGCTTTCTGCTCTTTTTTCCCCCTTGGTCTGCTTTGTCTTGAGTTTTCTTGTGGTTTTGCTTGAGATTTTGTTTCTGATCAGCTGGCGCAAGAAGCAGAAAGCATCCACGCAGTGGGCTTGCCATGAAAGGATGCTTTCTTCCACACAATGGACAACATCATAGTGGCACTGGTTACTGTGGGATGTTGTAGAGGTCTGACATCTAAATGGACTCAAAAGGTCACACTTGGGGTGATTATATGAAGAAACTTGAGGTCACCTTGTCTCAGATGTTTCTATATCTATATACTGTCAGAAGTGTACGTAAGAAAGAATCGTTTGAGATGTGCTGGTTTTCTGAACATCTTTTCTGAACATCTATTATTTATCATTGAAAGAGACAAACTAATGGGCTGGGATGACTCTGATCTGTTCCAGTACGCCTCTTACCATGGCATAAGCTGCAAGAACTACAGGAATACCTACCTGTTTTCTGTGTCTCCTTTCCTAATGATTCCCTCTGCTCTGCATGGAATAGTTTCTAACTGAACCTGCTGTCTTCTGTAAATGCTCTGTTCCTGGTCCAAACCTCAAGATTTAGGTGCAAAGATACTCAATGTCAGCAAGAGCAGGGCTGCTCCAAGAGTGAGAATGATCTGGGAGCCAAGAGTAACACAAAGGGCAGTCCCAAAATATCAGAGGACATGGCTGGATCGCACTTAGGGTCTATAAACAGTCCCAGGAATGGTGAGGTAAGCAAAATAAATCCAATGTCCACTGAGGGATGCCAAGCAGGGGCAACAGGAGATGGGGCTGGACACACAACATGAGGCTGGAAGTTAACCCAGGAAAACCAGTCAGCAAGTCAGGACAGCAAAGGAAAAGGCCAACCTACAACACAGTTCTGGGGCCTGAGCTCAAATAAGCCATGAGAAGTTGGCTGCCAGGAAGACTGAGGTGAAGGCAGTAATAATAATCAAGGTCAGCTGGTGGCCTATTTGTAGATTTAGTCCTTGGTGTCAGGTACTGTATTGGGTTTGGGTTTTTTGGGGCCAGGATTTATTTTCCTAACTGTCAGTAGGTTACTAATATAAGTGGGGGTGACTCATGAATCTCTGGTAAGATTTAGGGAAAAAGATCATAAGCTGAGTAAAAACAAGAGGGGGTCTGCAACGCTTTGGAAATAAAAAATAGGGGAATCCAAGCTCCCTGTGCTATTTTAGTAGACCAAGTTATCAGTGTCTCACTATCACAAAAGTTAACAGACATTGTTAGGATAACAGGCAGAAGGAAGCCTGTAGTAAACAAATAATTTAGCTCTCTGGGACTTTGAAGTCAACATCTGCAGCAATAATAGGCAAGCACTAACTATTAAAAAAATGGAGAAAATAAACCAATGAAAACTGTAATCAATGTGGAGGGAATGCGCTAGGCCAAGTTCTACCCTTATTTGCAGTCAATGGATTTTCAGGCGTGTGCATTAGCTTAAATCAGAGTAAATTTGGCTCATGTTTCAAAGATAGAACACTGCTGCATATTTTGACATAAATTTTAACACTCCACTTACCACCTAATAAAATAAGATGAACAACTTTGTAATGAACAGAATTGTTCATACATCTGCTGTAAAGCAAAAATAAGCTTCTGTCAGGTCGACTATATGATTATTGATCTTAAAAATTTATTTTAAAAAACTCATTTGCAAATTTCTGCCAGTTTCAGAGTCATGGTAACTGTGTAACTGCTTAGATTTAAATCTTGATTGATTATGTCGTCTTCACTGCATGCAGACCCTCTAAAGGTCTTGTTGTTTATTTATAAATATGAATTTGGCTCTGTAAGATGGGTGTAGGATTGTCCTGCAGAGGGAGATTGTGGTTTAGGGGATTTAGATAACAAGATTGGGACCATTCTCTGGACCAGGCTGCCCTAAAAGCAGAATGCTGCTTTACCAATATCTCAGCTAAAATGCACTGAGTAAAGTCATGGTGTAGAAACACAGAAATGTGTTTTTAACATTTATCCAGAAAATCTAAAACTCTTCTGATACGGAAATGCTGCAAATCTCGAGTTAATGTTTTTTCAAATTGACTGTTTATTTTTATGGGAATTGATATTATGCTTTTCAGTCACATAGGAATGTTGTGTTTACTATGCTAGTGTATGATAGCAGTCCTTCAGACAAATTGAGTTCTGAGAATGGGCTAAGAATGAGGCATCCTTCCTGGCAGAGAAACAGGTCTTCTCATGAATAATACTAATCAGCATCATTTTTTGAGTGCTTTAATTTACAATTTTTTTCTGTTAGTTTTTCTTTACAATGTGCAATTTAATCCTGACTTTTCATGATGCTTGGGCAAAAACACAGGTAGCATTGCACCAATATAATGAAGGAAATAAGAAAACAGTTTAATCATGATATGCATCTCTCTCATGATATATATATTATGATAGGAAACCATCAATAAATTGATTTGAAGAGAAGGAATTAACTGCCAGTGTAAATTCCTTGCCCCAGTGCAGACGTGAGGGTTGGCTCCATTACTGCCAGCTAAGCAGAGAGGATGAAAAGGCAGATGGAAAATGAAAATTACCTTCCGTTTTTTTCAAGGGGGTGATGGAGGAAATGGGAACAGAAACTGGTTTTATCAGTATTAGCAGATCTGAATTTGTATCTCTGTCTTAAATATATGGCATATCCAATTGTATTGGAGAAGGCCAGTAAGCTTGTCTTGCTTGCTCAATCTCCTTTCTCAGAAGATATGAATAATGGCTCAAATATATAGTTTATGAACATGTCCTGATGCAATGTTCTTGTTTCATATAAGCATCCATCAACTTCCTGTGCCACTTTAATTCTAAAACAATATATTTCAAAGCATTTTCATATATTTTTGATAATATCATGATTGGTTTGATGAGATGTATTGACTGGCAAAGACAAGTGTGGAAAAAAATCCCACAACTGGTATCAAACACCAGCTTTATTGCAGACTTTTCAACTTGCATGAATAACAACAATTAATGATTATCTATGCCAAGAGAAAGCATATATTATCAGTTTATATAACAATCCAAACTCCTGATGATTTACATGACTCCAAATTTTTGCATCTATAGCTATTCTCTGTTCTCCTTTGTTATCCACATACAAGACAGTTTCCCTTCTCCTCCATCACTCTAATATGCACAAGTAAATTAAACATAAAAATGGAAAAAAACAACCTTTTGTCTAATAGAAAAAAAAGGATTCAAAGTTTTCTTTGAGAATTTATACACTGAAAATTGAATAGTAACAATCTACTGGAGCAAGGAAGAAAAAAACTATTTCTTAAGGCATGCATTTTATGACAAAACTGTTGTTAAGCAAATAATTTGCTCTTGAAAATTTTCAAGAGAATTTTTTTTTTCAACCAAGGAGAAATAGAACCAGCAGCCACTAAGCTTTATAAGGATCCCTACATTCAGCCAAATCACTGATAAATTGTCAAACCACGAGGCAGGTCCGACCTGTGACTGGGTGTTACCCCTTAGATTCATACTTTTCTTGGGAAGGGTGATGACATAAACAGGAAATGGAGCAGAAAAGAAGGGTTAATAATGGATCTGCATATATATAAAGCGAAAAGGGAGGCAAAAAGGTGAAGAAAAGGAGAAAAGAGGTTATTTTTTTCAGTGCAAAGTTGTGGTTACCTCTGCTGAGTTTCTTTAGCTTCATCCCAAAACCACAGCCCCCAGCGATGCTGTGGGTGTTACAGGATAACAATTTAGATGCGCCCACACCATGCTAAGCTCCTCCCCCACCTCTGCAACCAGGACACCAAGTGACTTAGAACTCAACATATAAAATTACGTAATAGGCACCAATATTCTCATTAAATTTCTTTAGGATTGTGTGTTGAACTGTCTCTGGAGACTTGGCCTCCATTTCCAGTTCCTGCAGGGCTTTAAAAAGAACTCAACCTGTGAACACCTGATTCTCTCACCCTCAGACTGAACCAGCGTCTTTGAGCTCAGTATTTGGGTCCCTGAGTGGTTCATTAAGAAAACTAGACAACAAAACCATTATTTTTAAATAGAATGCTCAGCAACCACCTAAACTAATCAAAAGAAATCACTTAAATAAAATGTATCTTCCATCATTTAAAATACCACTTCCCTATCAGGAAATGAGAGATCCTTCTGCTGTCCGCTGCTGACTTTTCCTAATACTTCCTCCCTTTTTGCTTTATATATATGCAGATTCCATTATTGACCCTTTTTTTCTGCTCCATTTGCTGTTTTGTCACCACAACCTCCCTCCCCCAGAAAGGTGTAAAACTGAGGGGGAGCACCCAGTCACAGGTCGGACCTGCCTCGTGGTTTGACAATTTATCAGTGATTTGGCTGAATGTAAGGATCCTTACAAAGCTTAGTGGCTGCTGGTTCTATTTCTTCTTGGTTGAAAAGGCTGCAAGTGTGCTCACCAGCAGGAATGTTTTGGTCCTAAAGAGCCTGATGTCACCAAGTGGAGCATGTTTCTTGTCGGGACCATGGTTTTGGGAAATTTTGTAGCTGTTTAAGTGAAGCATGTTCCTCGCTTAATGGGAAAATTTTGATTGCAATGCCAGATAGTGAGAGTTTCATTCAGAAATGTGCATTTTAACAGTTTCTATAACAAAATTTTTCTTTCAAACAAGCAAATATTTTGTTTAAAGTCCTGAGTATTACTTTAAAAACAAAACATATTGAACTGTCATACCGGGTCTTGTGCATCTTCTACTTCATGGAAGAATAACCAAGCCTTGCCAAGAACTCGCAAGCAGAACTGAGATCTGAGCAGAGAGCTGGGGGATTAAATGGCTCAGGCCCTGACCACAGGGGCATCAAAGGAAGCACCAGCAAACAAGAGGATAGTCACAGAGCACTGATAATTTAATCCGGAGAAATATGCCTGTTATATCAGATATGTTAGTCTTTATGTTAAAAAAAGAAGAAAAAAAAATCAGAACTGAGGGAGTAATACTTTCCTTAACAAAGGTGTCCTCAGGGTGGGAGAGAGAACAGCAGAAGACTGTCATCTCCTTGTTTTCCTTGATGCCTGCTACAAAGAACTTGTCTACTGTCTCCTACACATATTTAGAAAGAAGAAACCCTTCTCAAGAACATATTTTCAAGTCTATAACTTTGCTAAAAAACTTTTGAATCTGTGTACAACTTCATCCAAACTTTCCTTCTGCAACACTTCTTTTCCAAACGTGTAACATTGAGACATCAGTGGCATTTCTGCTGATGATAATTACAACAAATTACGCAAAAACTTCTGCATAAAACCTTTATTTCTGAAGGTGACCAAATGTTGTCAGCTCAGCCTCAGAGCTGTGTATTTAAATCAGCCTTGAAAGAGTAATTTCATTACTAACATTAAACCTTGGAACAGATTTGAAAAAAGAATAACACTTCAATGTATGGAAGATGCCAGCAATTCAATTCTGTTGTATTATCCATAGGACAAAGTAAAAGACTGGTCCTTTGAGTAGGGTCTAATGCCTAATGAATAAACAGATGGGAGCTTGAAGGCTGCTTTCTTCATGAGGGGTTTCTCCTTTCTGTGCCTTGATTCAGACATGCAGTGATCATCTGGTAACACAGGACTCTTAAAAATACTACTTTTCTTTGTGTGTCTGCAAGTAGAATTTTCAGGTGTTAAGGATATTTTAAGGCCAAGTCTCTGCAACAACAGATTGATTCTCGATTAGATATCCAGGTGGACTGGAGACGGCAGGACAGTAACTAAAGATTTATCTAAAATCTGCTTCAGGCCCTGTTCAGACACCTACATCTCCTTTTTTAATCTCTGATTTTGATATTTTTGCTTATTTTCCACACCAGTAAAATAAGTATAACAGGGATTTTGTGCACCTATTTCACAGTGTAAATTCTTTAATGTAAATCTCTATTTGTAGAAACTTAAATTTTAGTAGTAGGCTGTGGATGTAGACTGGAATATTAATATGTTATAAAGCAACAGCACACAAAAAGAGAATAATTAACATTTTCCACCAAGTATTAAATTTAATCTAAATTAAATAGAGTTTTAACAATGAAATACTATTTCACCTTATCCATATTTTAATATAAGTATGAAATATTAGCATCCCCAAGGCAAAGCAGCTCATGTAATTTAATCCACTCCAGAAAAAAAACTGCTAAAATATTCTTCCAGGGTAATTTTCTAGATTAAAAATATACAGTTATAGCTTATTTATGGCACTATGCATTATATGTATATTAAGAATATATTGTTAATGAAAACAAACACCACTGCTTTTATAAGCACCACTCCTCCTCCTGTTAGAACTTTTCCTCCTGTGGCCCCATGGATGAGCATTTCAGGCCAATGCTCTGTCAGAGCACAGGGTCAGGATTAGAGCTGGGAGAGAGAGCAAACCTACAGCTCCAAGTGGTGCTGGATTACAAAGAGGTGACAAAGGATGCTGCAGACTGCAAAAACAACAACACTCCTCAGACAGCTCGTTCATGCAGACTGTGGTGCTGGTCTTCGGCTGAGGCTTGGTCAAAGCCTTTGGTTTTGAGTGAATGACTGGAAAGCTACAAAGTCCAGAGGTTCAGGTGGTGTAGGGTTGGAAGCCTGGCAAAGGAGAGCTCAGACTCTGCTGAGAGCTCTCCCCAAAACTTGTTTTTGTTTGTCTCTGCTGCGGGAATTGGGGTGAGGCTGTCCAGGAGACAGACTGAGCACTGCAGCTGGCAGCCAGGGGCTGCTGAAAGACAGAGAAGTATGCAAGGTTTCCTCACTGAGGAGTTGTTTGTGCCCTAAATGTGGAATAGGCACAAGCCTCTGTCATGGCCTTGAGCTGGGGTCGGTGTTGTGGCTGGGATGGAGGGATGGCCAAGGCCTGCTGCTGGAGCTGGGCTGCAAAGGGAATGCCAAAGGATGTTTAGGTGACAGAAGTATTTCTCCCCCAGGAGCTGTTCGTAGGGTAGGCCACGGCTCAGTGTTCTGAGACAAGCCAAGGCCAAGGGTGCTTGGTAGGGTTTAGTGTTAGAACAAGGACAAAGCTGAGAGTATCGGCTTTGTGGGGTAGTGTGGGGCTGCAGAGGGCCTGCAAGAGTTCTCCCCATAATCCCAGTGCACCATTGCTGGGCTATAGTATATCTGTAATATGTTTCTATCAGGAGAGTGCTTAAAAGAGTAATTATTTAAATTGGAGGGGAAATGTAGAAATTTGGTATTATATAGGGTTGGTTAGTTGGTATTTTGTTAGGTTTTTATCTTTTCTGTTTTGGTTAGGTTTGGTTTCCTGGGGGTAGGGTGTTTTTGTTGTGGTTTCTTTGTGTGTTTGGGTTTTTTTGTTGTTGCTTGGGTTTGGGTTTTTTTGAAAATAACATAAAAGGTACCACAGCAGTTGAAAACATATTTTACAATTCTTGTTTTCATCGAGGTAGAAGACTCTAGAGGAGGAAAAAATGATGGCTATTGCAAAATAGTATCTTTCTTTCAGGAGCTGGAATATTAAATAATGAAACCCACAGTACAATGTGACCAAATGCCCTTTGGTTTTCATAACTTAGGTGCATGATATTCTGTGGTATTCAGCTTATCTAATTGAAAAATTTCTAAAAATATGTTCAATAAAATACAAAGTCTTAAAGTCTCTCTCTAGTCACCCATCTAGTTCTGTGGGGTCAGGGGAAGAAAAGTGACAGTGAATAAGAAACTTCAAAAGTTATTGAAGGATCTGTCACCCTCAATAAGTATAGACTGGTCTACAGAGATACACACACCACAGTAATATTCCTTAATTCCATCCTTTTCCATCTTGTCTAAAACTAAGTCAGTTGCTGGAAATTATAGAAAAGACCTCTGCAAAGTGAGTACTGATGACACATTTTATAGGTCTGAAAGTGGATTTCTTTCTTTAAATCTCCTGTCCAAAAGCAAGTATGTTATTGTGAATTGGGTCCCCTGTAAAATGATCAAAACCATCAGTTCCTGCATTTCCTCCAAAACCACCTGTTTGCATTTCTTGTGACAATAGTTGATGTCTAATGTGAAATCAGAGTTTAGCCTTCAGTGTGGCCACCAGAGGCACAGAAAGGGTGTGGAGTGGCTGCTGTAGCCAATTTGCCCCGTGGGACAAGAGGCAGCATGGCCAGAGACACAATTTTCTGAGTCTATATTTTTTCCCTGGCATAACCCTCCCCCACAGGATAAATAGACAAGGATTCCAGTCTATCCTAAATGAACAGTTCAGGGACAAGTCCTTAATCTGTGTTCTTGTGTCTAAACACACAGTCTTGTTTTGACGTTCTGAAACTACTGGGCAAGACCTGAAGACCAAAATTAGCTTCAGTTCACATGCCTTTCCTGAGTGTCCAAAAAAGAAGGAGGAGGAAAGAAGAGGCACAGGCAGGATTAATTACATTTTTCATTTGTTGTAGTTCATTGCCTGGGAGAAACTTATCAAGCAAAGTGTTTAATCCAGTTTTCAGACACAATAAAGTCTTCCAAACAGCATGTCCTCTTGGCTACATTCCCTCTCAGCTCCCCTTCTCCTTCCTGAAGCCCAGAGGCAAGTAAAAGTAAAAATACTTGTAAATAATAAATTCACACAGAGTAAATCCACACTCTCCAGTAATGCCAGCAATCCTCCGCTCTTTTCTAAGGATATATCTTATCAAAATAGCTGGTATATGTGTAAATTCTATCATTTTTACAGGCCAGCACACTGTGGAGAGAGAAGTGGGAGCATTTTTTTGCACACTGACACTGTGTGTTGTCAGCTGACATTTGGGTAGCTTAACCCATGATCAGCTATGGATGCAGATTTAAACTGCTTTATTCCCAAGCCAAGACAGACTTCGTCTTGCTAAAAGGCATGTCTGTGTAGACATAGCAGCCAGGTTTAAAAGGAATATAGGCTAAAGCAAATGAGATTCACAGGCTTGTGCTGCTATCTGGTGGAGTTGGCTACCCTAAGGTAGCAGACTGGAAGCAAGGGCTTACTACCCTTCCCAGGGCAGTAGGTATGCTCTTTCCTGTTATCCCAAAGGCAGCACCCATCACAATAGGCATAAAATCATGTTAGAAGATGTCTGGCCCTTGGTCATGTGTGTAGTGGTCAGTAGCCCTGAGGGTGAGCTCTGAATCTGAGTGTGGTGCTAAGAGAACAAATTCATTAAGTATTCAGATAATCTTTGGTAAGTGGAGGACTCCAAAACCACATCAGAAATCTAATCCTTCCTGCCTTTTTCCATCCTCTCAATCTAGCACACATCTCCCAGAAGAAGAGGTGTACAGCTGAGCACGGATCCCTGTTCCTCACTGGACAGCACAGATGTAATTTTTGGGTGGATGGTGGCTCTTAGGTGTGCTGCCCATGGCAACTTCTGGCCTGGCTGGGTGTAAACTTTTGTTGTGCCTCCAGGTTTGGTGTTTCCCCTCCTCAAGCATTTTCATTTCGAAATGCAAGAAATGTCTGTTGTAGCAGGTGTCTCTTCACTAGAGCTGTGGGAGAGAAGAGGGAAATAAAGAGTTTTGAAAGATAATTTCTGTGTCACTGTACTAAAAGCACTAAGAATCACTTGGAACTGGGAAGGGGAGGATTGAACAGTCAGGATCTAAAATAACATCAACCAGATATCCTGAGAAGAAAGGAGGACATGGGCTGTCACTCAGAAGATCAGGCAGTAAAAAGGCATTCTGCCTTGATGTTACAAAAGCCAGATGGCTTCTCATGAATGTCATACATATTACTTAAACTCAGCTTCTTCAACTGATGAACTGCTTTAATACAGAGAAGCTAGTCTAATGATATTTTTGAGGATGAAAGTGTGATAAAAATTATGAGCATGCAAACTCCTCGATTGGTTCAAATTATTTATAACTTTTCACAGTCTAAGCTTCTGTCAAGTTTAGTTTCATTGCTTCTAAAAATGATATTCTAGACTGGAGTGCTAAAATGGAGAAAGATGTCAGGGAGGGAGAAATTTCTGCTATTCAGTTCCCTATTTTTTTCCAAACAAGTTTTATTTATTCTGCTGGAGCCTAGGTCATTTCATTTTGAGGGTCTGTGGCATGCACGTGTTATGATACTGAAAACACATCATGTATAATGAAAAACTCCCTCTAGATTCCCCAAATATCCTGAATAATGTGTTTTTTCTTATGAATCTTCACTCACATTGAAAAGCTCATGGTAAATTAATAAAGAACTGGGTTTTTTCCTCATTTTCCTAATGTCAGAATTTACTTAGATATAACTCTAATGAGAGACACAATAAAAAATAAATATTACTTTCATTTTATTAATTGTGATATTTGGAGAGTACGTTCTCATGTTTTGGGTTATGAATTCACCATTTACGCTACATTCCACGAGATCTTTTGGTGGAATGGCCACTTTAACAGGAAAAAGTTCAGGCAGAAATTCAAGACTCAGCAATGGGAGAGAAATTGTTAAAAATAGTCAATGATTGACAACCACTGACAGAACCATAGGCTCAAGCAGATATTACAGAATATCTTCTTGTAAAAATATTGCCTTGTTGGATGGACAGATGAATATATGAAAGGAGCTCTTTCTGAAAATGCTAAAGTCACCAAAAGCAGTCCCATGCCTTCAGTATCTGCTGAAGTAGCCCATGGTTGAGGTACTTCATCAGAAGAGATGCAGCATTTCATTCTTCTACTGCAAACAGACATTTTTGCCTATTCTTCCTCCTTCTTTTGAATTCTGCAGCTGCCTTATTGCAACAGTGGCTTAATCTTGCTGGAAAATAATTACTAAACATATCAAAGTTAGATCAAATATTAATGTATGCTCTTCATTGTATTTATAGGGATATTCTTACTTTGCTCAGAGTGAATAAATGTTTAAGCTTTACTCTGCATCTCCTTTTAAATGAAAATTTTTATAACAACTTGTGGAGAAATCTGGCTCCAAAATATGTATGAGTGCATGTATATTTGATAAGAAGACTTGAACCAGTTAACTCATTTAGGAGTTAGTGGTTTTGAATGTAAAAATAAAATCTCTGGTGTTTTTAACATCTATTATTTTTTATTAGAGCTTTTATTTATATACTTGTACAGAAATATTGCTTCTTCTTTTATGCAACGGGTATCCCTTTAAGAGGTAATCCTTCATTTGCCTGAGTAATTGGAAAGGAAAATGTTTACTAGCAAAAGAGAGTCATTACTTTGGCTTTTAATTTCCTGTTTATGTTTGAATTGATAGGTGTCTCCTCATTACCATCAAGAAAGAAGTTGATCATCTATGAATAACTCATTTGCACTGTAATCAAAAAGCTGCAGCAGACTGCAACCCATGATTCAATAATCAAAAGGTACCCACAGGTCTCAGTAAATTGGATGGCCCAAATTTTGCCCAGAAACTCAAGCCAGAATGAACCAAAACACAACCCAGCAATCTGTGTGGGATAATCAAGATTTGGCTGGAGATTCAATACACGGTAAGGTATTTATTACTGTAGCATTATTGTTTCATTTTGTAATCTCATTATTTCCTACCAGAATTCACTGACAGAAATGTTTAAAAATATATTTAGCTTTCTATGATGTTCTATCTAAGTAGAATCTTGACTTTCATTTAAATATTCGTGTTTCAAGTGTCATTCTCTTTTGCTGTAATTTGCTTTAATTTTTATTTGTTTTTACACTTGTTTTCCCAAAGATAGTACTTTAAATGAAAGGTATTTGAACACCTCATTCTCATTGATTTGTAAGGAAGAAAGTAAGCAGGAATGGTGGAGGATTTGGCCTGAAGTCCTTTACAAGTTTACAGAAGACTTAGAAAAGCATTGACGAGAAATTCACAATTTCTTGTCATAGCTGTGCTGTGGCAGCAAGTCTGTTTTGAATAGACCATGTCTTTAAAAAAAAAAAAAAGGCAGTTTCATCTACATGCTAATTCTGTATTTAGCTTTTAATTATTGTTTTGCATTGATGTCACAAGTAGGAACCAAGATTTCTTTGATGAGTCAAAAGACCATTCATTAGCAATCAGATTCAACCACATTCAGTAAATCCTGTACACCAGTCATCAAGACTGATACGGCTTTCAGGATAAAGCTGAAGCTTTTCATAATTTGTGAAAACCTCTCTTCTTTTTTACAGTAGGATAAACCTGATAGTTTAACAGATCAGCATTTCTCTGAGAATCTTCAACCCAAAAGGCAACTTTGAAAAAACGTGACATCTAGTTAGTACAAAGTGTCACCTGAATCATTTATGTAACATTCCTCCCACCACACTGCTCATAATATCTTCAAAAAAGTGGGTGAAGAGCTACAACAAAAGTGATAATGGGAGAGAAAAGCCTGAGATGTGAAGTGACAGCACAAGAGGTACAATTTATACTTCACCTTGTATAAAGGCTAAAGCCAAGGCATTTTCGGGTCATAAGCAATCCAGGAATTTTTATGTAAGACAAACAGCATCACTGTGGTTTTATAAGGTAGCAGTTATGTATATACACTGTTGAACACATATATGCGTTAGTCAAATAACCCTGGTGTTTACCCACAAATAATATTGGACAAAACCAAAATAGGTTCATGTTCATGAGAATTTTTTTGTCATCACGTTTTGTAGCAAAATGATGGCATTTGGAAAAGGTAAATTTGTTCTATTTGTCAACTTCACAGAACAGGAATTAGGCATTAGTGATCGGTTCTCTGTTAATATCTCTGTCTCATATTAATGGGAGCTGGAGTGTCACTGAATCTGATAAAAAGTTCAAATTTTGTTCTGTGTTAGTTATCACTCTGTCAAAGAAGCTTTCACTGTGCTCTGCATATTTAATTACATGTGCCTGTGCAATACTGGCCTTACTTAGGTTGAAACAGGAATTCATCACAAGTAATCACAAGACAATGAAAATTAAATTTAAGGACCTAAATCTTATCTGTCTTCATATCCATATAAATTGAGATTAATACCTCCAAGGTCAACATAATCAAGGAAAGAATGTACCTCTAAGAGGTCTGCTCATGAGCAAATTGAGTGTTGATTTTGTACTTTGCAAATGCCTGTGCTGCAAAATCCATGTCACTGAAGGCATGGATTTTGAACAAAAAAGGTATCAATCAGACTTCTGTACACTGTTTTTCAACCAGTATCGTTGTTATATCTTCTCCATCCCAGTGAAGACAGCTTTTTTCATCCGTGGAACAACTCTCCAAGACCTCCAGCACAGGACTGGTGCAGTCACTTCTGCTGTCCAGCACACTGGCTCTTTTCAGAGACCCCACCTGCCACATGTGTCAGGTCAGCCGATCTAGGACCTGCCACACGAATTTGCCACACAGAGCTGGGGACACATTTAATCTAAAGCAATACTTTAACAAAAGCCATTTAGTCTGAAGCTGCAGGGCCTCTCCATCATGCCACTCACAACTGCATCTTTGGTTGATGCTCATCCTGATGCCTGAGGGCATTAATTGTTGGCCCCTTCATTCCCAGAGCCCATGGGCTCCAGCACCTCCACCTGAGCCCAGCCCTGAGCTGCTGATCGATCTCTTGGTTAAGGTGATTGTTATGCTTATTTTTAGCCCTGTCCAGTGCTGCCTCTGGCTGGCAGAGTCCCAGGGTCCTGGGGGTCCCTGAATGATCCCTGGACTTGATTCATCCCCAGGCATGCCTGGGCTCTGCCAGTGGAAATGTTTGCCACACGTGGCTTTGTTAGTCCAGCTGAGCCCCTGTGGGACTGTGCTGTGGAGGGTTAGGATGCTGTCCTAACAGCTCCTGCCTCATCCCCCATCGTGGAGCAGCCCTGCTTCTGCTGCCTTGGAAGAAGAAGAAATGCGTGTTATAAGCTTCTCTCCTCTTTCCACAATAAGCTGTCTTCAGAAAGAGATGGTAGAAACCAGACTGTTTTAAAATTATTTATTTGATATACTGCTACATTAGAATGCTGTTGTGATATATGTTTTAAATAACATGAAGAGATGGAAAACAAAATAATAAAGCACAGCTGGCATGTTTTAGTGTGCACTACTGTGATCCATAGTTCGCAGATGAAATAAGACCTCTGGGTGAGGTGTTTATATTAATTTAGTTTTAATACCCTTTTGTGCTTTACCATTTTGGTTTATTTTCCCCAGTTAAGTTTTGTGCTTTGTCACAATGTTCCTCGTCTTTCTCCTCGAGCTGTAGTCAGGAGTTTATTCCAGCAGGTTTTTCTACTGTAATTTTGCAGTTCTGCTCAAGCATTGAAAAACTAGGAAATAACTTAAAGCAAAACAACATTTCTCTGTATGCCACATACTAGCTCAATCTGCCTAATTAACAGAGGAATGGATTTCCATGATCTCCCCCAACAAATAAGAGCTATTCACCCCAGTAAGGATTTTCAAGACATTCTCTATTTATACACCTATAAAAGTATTTTTCACAAACTTCCACCTCCAATTAGAGGATCCAGAATGTCTGGACAAGATTGACTGTGAAAGTAAATATACCTGACCTGCTGAACAACATGGCTGTAGGGGAATTACACCTTTTTAGCGCTGAAGAGACAACTGTTTGTCACCAAGAGGCATGGTGTAATTCATGGCATTGGCTGCACCCCTGCACCTGCCACTATTTGCCTCATAGCTTGCATGACGCTTGCAATGGTGAGTTTTCTAGCTATTGCTATACACCAGCTACCAAAACCAATATATTTACTTCAAAGCAATCATTCAGTGCACAGTATGCAGGCAGGGTAGTGTCTGCACTGACAGTGATACCTGATCCTATCACAGAGCAGGGTCTAGCCTGGATGACACTCTTGGAATCTGTTTTAGTCTTGTGATTTGTAATGCAATAAGATGTACTCCATGCAACTGCTCATTACTACATCCTTGCTTTCCCAACAGATGAATCATTAATATCTATCCATATTGATCTATAAAACTAACATTTTATGTGACAGACACCATTAATAGAGAACACTCAGTATAAGGAAGAACTGCATTATATATCAAAAAGGTCTGAGATTTAGACATTAAAGCTACAGTGGATTCAAGCACGTTTTCATAGTTTAACAAAAATTAAAAGAAAAAGTATATTTTCCCTACTGTGAGTTTATCTTGATGATCCATGTGTTTTATTTCACCTCAGTTATGATCTCAAATTTAGAAACTAAAACTAATACAAATTTTGGTTGCTCAGTGTTTAATAAAATATTTCCTAAAATTGTGTTCTTGACTGGGATATGGGCAGCTGGCATTTCTTGTGAAGGATCTTTGCTAACTAAGAAAAATTTGATCTGGTGTCCTGTGGCTTGGATTTACAGACACCAATGCAGACATCATGCATAATTTTCACTCTTGTCAGCTCTTTTCTGACAACAGCTCTGAAGTGAGAAGGGGAGTAGATTACAAGGGATTCTCCTCATAGTTGCTGGTCTACTTTCTTTTGGTTACTGGAGCTTTTCCAGTCTTTCATGCACTACACACTTTAATAAATCTGACTCAGTGAAAAACAATGCACAGTGCATTCAGATGTCACTGTCATCTTGCTCTTTTCAAGCCTGTGTTGTAAAAATTATGGAGGAAACCATATTGCTTGCTTATAAAATTATCTCACAGATTTTTCTTTTAAATATGTTTGTACATATACATACACAACTCAGAAATTTTATTACTATGAAAAATTGATAATGTTTCAATATTTTTAATGATCAAAACCATGAATCCCTGTGGATAAGAGAATGACTATAATCATCTTCTATACCATGCTGGGCTGCTTTCCTCCTTCTTTCAACATTTTTGTCCTTAACTTTCAGCTTAGTTTCAGCTGCAGTGCTGACAAATATAATCTTGATTACTAGAGTTCTCTACCACTTCAACACCAAGAGCTGTGAAGTTGTATTATATTTTGGGGTCTGCTCTGCATGGGCTGTTTTGCTCTTCTATTTTAATTATGAATATAAGTATATGATAATACTACAGTAAGGTCCTTGTGAAAGTTCAGAATATTGGAAAGTGAAGAAATTATTCTAAGTCTACATTAGAAATAAATACATATTTTTACTAAACAAGACCTCAAACAATTAAACATTAGGGTGGGTGCTTTTTTCTCCTGAACTTACTTGGTTATTTGCATTTTTAGGGATCAGGTCTGACCCAGAACACTTTGAGTATGGGTATGCCTGACTAACAGGATTCATCTTACAGATGTAAACTAATTTTGGCTATGGGGGGTCTGACATTTGATTCTGCATTTTCTAATTTATTGTAAGTTATGTGCACTCTAGTTAGATGTGTGTGGATATGTGATTAATGCTTTCAAAAGTGGTATGTTTTGTTTAAAGGGCTATTCAAATATGTGGGGAGGTGGTATATGAACTACCTGTGTTTGATTAGAACAGATGGTGTTTCCTATCCCTTCTGTCAAAGGAGACTACTAAGCAAAAGTTTGCTGAAATTACTTCCTTAATCCAAGGATACAAATGTTTAAGAGACCTTAGGCTCCAGTTGCCTGGACTACAATATTGCTCTAGAAGTTATTGACCCAAAACCAATATAACTGCTACAGTACTTACATGAGTAAGGAAATATCACTGCCCTGATTTATTTCTTTTCCATAGGCAAATTTTATTAGATAATGTAAAGTTTAACAGATAATCTAAGAAAACTTCTACAAGTGTCAAGTTCCTGCAACCAAAGTGTAATTACCTAACTGCCTACAAAAATACATGCATAACATTGAGAACAATAGCAGAGAAGTTAAACTTATTCCGTCTTTTTAGAAGCCCTTCACTCTAACAAACAAGAGAACAGTAATTTGGTGAAGAAAAACTGTAAAACAGAACTTGTGAAGCTTCAGGAACAGGTAAAAAGACTTCTGTAAGATTTTTTGTGGAATCATTTAGATTGGAACAGACCTTCAAGATCATCAAGTCCAACCATTAACGTAACACTCAAGTCCACCACTAAACCACGTCCCTAAGTACAACATCTGCCTACCTTTTAAATGCCTTGAGGGATGGTGACAACCACTTCAGCTGGATCCGATGCTTGACAATGTTTTTTTCAATCTACACCTCCCCTGGTGCGACTTGAGGCCATTCTCTCTTGCCCTATCCCTTATTTCTCGGGAGAAGAGACCGACCCCATTCGGGTACAGCCTCCTTTCGGGTCACTGTAGAGAGCAGTGAGATCCCCCCTGAGCCTCCTTTTCTCCAGGCTGAACACCCCCAGCTCACTTGGTCACACCTCACAGGACTTGTGCTCCAGACCCTGCACCAGATTCCTTGCCTTTCTCTGGGCAGGCTCCAGCCTCTCCTAGACAAAAAGATCTTGTACAGCACTTCCACTTTCTACAGTGATTCTGCTCTCTAATGATCTCTTCTCCTACATAGGTTTCTTCCTGATCTTTACCCATGCAGCATGGCTGGGACAGTCCAGAACGCAAGGCCAGGTGTAGCAATGTCCCCCCTAAAAGGAGAGGTTTCTATTACATTGAAGCCTCCAAATAGGGGCACTTAGCTGGAATTTTCCATCTTCCCCAAGTTGTGGTTGGCTTAGCCCTCCCACGAGATCCCTACAATCTGACCTATTGGACCCCTGACCTGTGAGTTTTCCATATCTGTATCCTCACTGGACAACACTTCCTATAATCTCACCCATCTAACCTGATAAATACCACTGTTTCCAAAGCCACGTGCTTCCACATGCTTTCTCTTCTTGCCCCTGAGGTGAGTGCTGATGCCAGTGCTTGCCTCAGGTGCTTTTTGTTTGTTATTTTCACATTATTAAACCCGTTATTTTGAAAGAACACGATCGTAGCCCAACTCTTCTTTTAAGCCACTGCCTCAGCTTGCTGGAGAAGCCACCTTCGGGAGCCTATGATCCTGGGCAAAACTGGCAGTGCAACTAGGTAACAGCCAGGCATGCTCCAGCTGGGACTCTACTATTTTTAGCCAATAACCAAATCAGTTTTTACAAACAAAGAAATATCAGACCTCGTCACATGGCTAGGAGACAGCCGAGAAACACACAACATTACAGTAGTGGTTTTAGTGACTCAGCAGCTGGGACCCTTCCCTTCCACTTCACTAACAACCTGCTGATGGGCTGGCAGCTACTGTAAACCATTTTTTTTTCAAGAGGTCTATGTGTATTCTGCCTTTCTTAGCATGTTTTATAATGCCCATGACCAGTGGGTATGACTCGAAAGAATTTATTTCTTCATAAAATTGTTCCCAAAGTCAATAATGTTTCGGTTTCATAATTCTCCAGAAGTTTGTGTGCTCATCCGAAAAGAACAACCCCCCCAAACTATTACTGGGTTTAAAATTAGCAACTTTTTTTCTTCTTGCTATGAAAAAAAAAAAAGGATATTTTTGTTCAGGTAGGTTTCCATAGAGGCCCCTAAAATTTAGCAAACACAGACATTTTCTACTGAATTTTGTTACATAGAAGAGGTTTTAAATTAATCATTTTGGCCATAAGAACTCAGAGTAGGTGTCTATATGGAGGAATAAAATCGATTGTGTTTCGAAAGAGAAACAGTCAAAATCAAAAATGCTTTTGCTTCAGGGCCTTTTCTTAAGGCTGTTAATACAAAGGCTGATGGAGCTGTGACCATAGAGAATAAAGGAAATTCTGCCTCTAGATGTTTGGTTAGTAAATCCAAATAGAACTTTGATGTGTAAGATCATTATAGGTTACCATTTCCTTCTCAGTGTTTCAGAATATGTCTCTCTGTTTCTCTTGAGGTTACCCCATTGCTAAATATATGTTCTCATAAAGCTTGATTATGGTTTTATTAGTGCTTTTTGTGTTATTGTTCTTCATCCTGCTTAGGATCAACATTATGGAACATAGACAGTAATACTTCTAAAAGCAAAGAACAGGAGGAAAGAGACATGCTTTTAACTAATTTAGAAACCCCAGAAGAGATCTGAAAACTCAATCAATTGTTGGACAAGTGAAGGAGTCTGTTATTTCAATGTTTTAAAACCCAAGGGGGTACTCTCAGTGGTATATGTTCAGCATCACTTTCAATAATGGTAATATTCAGGAGGCTCAGAGGTAAAAGATTCAGATATTTTATCTGAAGTTGCATGAAATTCAAGGTTTGAAACTCTGATTTACTTGAAGCAAAGGTAGGCAATGAGGACCAACACTTCTAAAACACAAGGTTATTTTTATACAGTGCTTTAAACATGATTATCTGTGATTCCATATAGAAATACTACTGCATTTTTGTCCACATTTTGATATTTTCATTGAGCTTGAAGAGTTGTTCTAACAGAAATCAAATACTGTGACCAACCCCTTGCCTGGTTTACAGTGGTGTTTTTTGGATCTCTGATAGGTAAACCACAGTCCATACTGGATATATAATATTAGGGAAAGTTTTCCCTGTGAATAGATACCTTAATCTGATCCTGGAGAGCACAATCTTACTGTTTCATGTTTTTTGCTTTTAAGGAACACTTTCTGGGAAAAATGTATCTTTGAATATTCCAAATTTATTAATATTCTAAGACAGCAGAATAGAATGCAGATTTTTGTTCCTGTCTTTTAGGGGGAGTACCTTAAACTGTTTGTTCCTCCTTCAGTTTGACACTGATGGCCCAAAGTACTGATCATTGCTAATAGAAGGATATAATCTTAGGCAATATTTGGAAGTCAAAACCAGTAATTTTTCTTCTGTGGTGAATAAACTGAAAGAGGACATTTGTTTCTCTACTCTTCCTCATGGAGGGGCATTTCACTCCTTGTTGGCTGCCAGAACTGAGAAAGGGAGGTTTCTCTGAGATTGTCCTAACGTTTTATAAAGAATCACAGCTGATTTTCGTTACAAAAGGAAGAGAAGGAGGAAATACAAGATGAGTGAATTAGAATTGTCTAGTTTTATGGTTTGCCCTAATGTCCAGGACAAGCACAGTTGAGTACCATTGATTTTAAAATGCTTTTTCATTTTCTAGGGATTATGATCAGGAACTTGGAAGAAATGTTTGTAAATCAAAGGTGCCATTGGTTAGTTGTAAATTGGCATCTCTGTGGATTTGCATTTGAAGGGCAACAGAGAAAGAAGTGAGTATGATCATCCCTTTAGGATTACACACCTTAAAAGAGAATTTAAGATTATAGGCTAAATACTACCTAACGATAAAGTAACTCCCTGAATTTTACACTTACTGTGTTCTTATCAGTCTCTGGGGTTTAGTTGTGGGGGTTTTTTTTTCCCTATTTTAATACATAACTCTGCAGTATCTCTTGCTACCTGCAATATGTTTACATGAATCACTACAGGCACCAGATGAAGACTTAGACAAGGAGCAATGTTAGAAATCTGGCAATATTCATCATAGACTAAAAGAATGAGAAGCTATCTTTTTCTTCAGGTAATCATAGAGAGAATATGTTTCCATGTTTTCTGGATATTAAAGTACCAATTCTCAAGCACCTTTAATTTTTTTTAAGGGAGAATGATATGAAATTCCAAATAAACAGTAGCAAAATAGCCCTTTTTAAACCCTGGAAACAGCTTTATGATTTGTTAGTTTTATTTTATGAGAGAATAATAGTGTAAATGTCTGAAAAGTAGGTAGAAAAGCCAATTTAGCTAGAATGTATGCAGTTCTTTTCAAAACACAACAAGCAATAATTTTGTTTACAGTCTTATACAATGCCTTAATGAGGACATTTTCTCCTTTTTGAAAGAAGGAAAGAATAGTATTAATATTTTATTATTTAGAGTGAAGTACATTAAAACTGATGCAGTTAGTGCTATAGCCAAATACCCAAAGCCCCTGAAAATCACAGAATTTAAGTAAAGCTGTCATTCAGTTTTTGGCTATTCTCAGTATAACTAATGAGATTAAAGAAAAGTGCATTTAACTCCCCATATCCTCTTTTATCACCCTCTTGACTTAAACACTTTTGTTTCCAGATTTCCGAAAAGTGCACTCAAAGCGTGTAGAGCTTTTACTTTCCATTACATTTGATTTTTTTTCCTAGGGACTAAAAAGAAAACCCACCTCAATGTCATGTGGCTCTCAGCTGAATACTTAATCACTCTCTCCATATCCATTTAGATGGATCATAAATGCTGCCTATTTTCATGTTACAGCCGGTCCATTAAAATGGGTTTATCTTTTGACTGGTTTAAGTTGATCATCATTTTTGCTTTTATGTATATATCCTTTTTACTTTGAACAGAGTAGCTCTTAAACAGCAATATATTGGTCATGGTATAAAAGAATTCAGCTACAAATTCAGGATATTCATTCAAGTAATGTCAGTATGTGGCATTTGAATACTGTTAGGCATCTTTTACTTATTTTAGCTGTATATTCAATAAAGAAAAACATTAGTATTTCTCTTTTTTTTCCCTTATATTACTCATTCTTTAAGGGTTTTAATCTACTGTGATTTAAACAATTCCCTATTTTAAGTTTTTTGGGAGACTTTAGCACAATAAGAAATAGCTGTGAGTTTTCTGTAAGATGATTCATCATCACGAAATGTTGTTAACAAAATTTAAACAGTGTGTTTTAAGTGGGCATCAAGCTCAGACCTTTACTACAAAACAAACAATGTCTTAGATTTATATTGCTTCTATAATGAAGAAAAGTCATTGTTCTGAATGCTTTAGCAATAATCTTCATGCACTTACCACACACAGGATGAAGAATTTTGTATCTTCTCTTAATAATTGGCATGCATTTTGTTGGGTTTGACTGAAAAAGAGGAAAAAACCTTCTGAAGCCACTAAATTACATAACTCAAAGAAAAGGAAGCTCCACAGGAACTGGACACGAAGAAAAAATCCCAAGCACATTTACTTTATATAGGATAAGGTATAGTTGTGCTTCCAGACATAAGATATCCAGTCAGTGACAAGGTTTCGGAAGACACTCTTTTGTTGTTTAACTTTGGTCACTGCAGCCTGGGTATAAAGAAGGCCTTGACAATGACCATTGTCATCAGCAGGATGACAAGGAGATATTGTGGTCTTAAGGAAGGCATGAAAATTATTAAAGCCTCTGCGCTGTGCTGTAACCAAAGCTACTATAACCACGGTGTTAAGTCCAGATCAGATTAAACAGTGTCCTTTTAGTCCAGTTTGGGCTCTCACTTCAACTCCGTGATCCTGAATAGGAAATAAAGTATTATTTAATTGGCTGGAAATAGGACTGTTTCTCTGGAACATAACCTGGTGGCCATGGGAAAGAGTAACTTGAACGTTTGTGTGTGGCATGTGCAAGTGAGAGCTTTGGAGCAGCTGCTCACTGCCTTCTGAGAGAGGAGCCTGTGCTGGATGGGCACAAGGTGGAGAAAAATAGGTGGTCTGATAAACAGGCTAGCAAGGGGTTAATGGATAAACACAGAGGTTCCAGTGTGGAGAAATGTAACAAACTTTTTTTGTTGTTGTTTAAAATATAATGGTTTTGAGATTACAAATATGGTAATATATTAAATGCTTAATTAATCAGTTTGAAGATTTAGAAACCAGAAATGTCATCCCCAGCTGTTTGAAACCATAAGTATATTTCATAATCCTATGAATCAAGAACGAAAAAATAAACACAAATGCATATAAGATTAGGGGAAGCTACAGTTTATATATTATTTATTTATATATGATTACATTACAGCATTTTAAATTTAAGTCTTTTCTATATCAGGTGTTAATTTCATTTAAATGGAAATGGGCTACTGAATGGCATTGAGGAACACAGCTCTATGAAGAAGACTGGAGTGAAACCACACTGCTGCTGTTTCACTCCCAGTGAGCTGCTGCTGGCATTTTATCTGATGTGGCGTTGACTATCTTTTCACATCTTGTGTTATTAAACTGACAATTTAACAAAAATCAGAGAAGCTCATTATTCATAAACTGCTACGCATATTCCAGGATGTGAAGCATTTTTCTGGAAATGTAGGAAATCAGAGATATAAAGCTAAAGTATCCATTGAAAATGAGAAAGTAATAAGTAGAAACAGTACTCATTAAATGCATTTTATTAAAGAAATGTCTCATTATCCTTTTGTGTAACTCATGAAGTCACCATCAAACGGCTTGTAACCTGTAATTATATAACATTTCTCTGCCAACCTCGGGGGCGAAAAATCTATAGCTGGAATTTTATTAACTCTGACTCAAGGCACTGCTAAAGGATATTGGACTTTATAGTCATGATTTTGAAAATAACATAACAATTTGCATACCTTAATATTTGGATTTTCAGATGGGGATATTTTCAAGACAATTTTAGAAACAGCAAGGTTCCCACCTGTTGAGAGTCCATTTTAAGCCAGTTCAATGATTTCCAATTTTACTTCCAAAAGTAAATCTGTCGTAGAAAAATTCAGAAATTCTGTATCAGAAATTTATTGAACAACAAAATTATGTGTTTCTTAGCACTGTGAGGTAACATTTTGCTGGTAATAAACATGTAGTGTAACTATGGGTATTTTCATTATGCACATGCATGGCTATTTTTATTTAAAAGCATGATACACTAACCAAAATATACCTTTTTTCAGTCTTTCTTATATTTCAGATGCACTTTCCTCTGTTTACTTGGTTCACAAACTGCAAATGAGAACAGTCATCTTCTATTTGCTAATTTATGTTTTTGTATTGTTATTACTATCATCAAAGTTTCAAAGATCCCATCAGTTAATTCTTTTTAAAATACTGACTTAAGCCAAGGACCTTTCAATATTAACTGTTATACTTTCTCCAAAATGTGGCTTCCACTATTCTCTCAAAACTCATTCCCTCAAACATCCTCTCTAAATTACTTCCTCTCCCTCCCTAAACCATACCCCCAAGGAAATCTTTCACATTTCTATTTCAATATCTGATGACAAGATGAAAAGCAGTATGCAAGGTAAGGATAGAACACTAATTGATATAAATGTGAAATGACAGTAATGGTCTCTTTCTGAGCCATGGCTGGAGACTTCTGTGTAATGAAAAACCTTCCATAGTTAATACTTTTTGTCCCTCTAGTAATATTAGCTAAGATAATGTTTTAATAGATTTTTGAACAGAAGTCTTAGTTCTGCTGTGCAAAGTTGAAATACACTATGGAAGACTTTTTTTTAACCTTTGAAGCATTTCTAGGGATTTCTTTTTTTCCAGAACATGAAAAAAATATTGGCAATCTTCATTGTAATGAGTCCATTTCAAGAAGCGGTGAATGGTTTCTTTGTTATTCATTTCCAGCCTCTCAAGAGATTTCAGAAGTTTTATTCAAAATTAGAATTTTTTTCATGAATAAGACTTCGTGTGTGTATGTAATGGTAACACAGAAAACTGAAAGTTACCTTTCCTGAGTCAAGCACTGTGACTGTAATATGAAAAGAAAGGTGATGCAACATTAATTGCTTCTGTGGTAAGAAAAAATTGTTCTGGCAAGGTGTGAAAATAATGTCGTTTTGCCTTTTACTTTATATCTTGTTAGAAGAGAATTTTGGACTTTAAAATGTCCTTGTTGCTTGACATACTGCTAATGGACCATGACAAAATAACAGAGGTTTCTGCCATGCAACTCTGAGACATGAGAGACAAAGAAAATCACATCACACAATAAAAAGAACTCCCACTGTCAGAAATCATTGTCAATGAAGATGAGAATAGGGGGAACAAATAAGGGAAAGATAAAATTTTCAAGAGTCTTCCAGGTGACCTGCAAAATTTGGCTCTTTCCCTCTCTTGACTGCACAGCAGGGCTTTCTGCTTCTTACGGACCACCCAGGCCAGCCTGGAAGAAGCAGCTGTGTTGCACAGCAGCTGGGGATCAAGGCTCTCTCTACCTGCATGTACAGGCCTAATCACTGCTTCCCAGCTCCTCCCTGGAAGACTTTTAATTATACTTCATTTCAGGAGGAAGAAAGGGATAGCTGCTTCATAAGTTTCATAAAGCTTCATAAATTAGTTTAAAATACAACGAAATATCAATTGGTCCAATAATGGCGTGCTAAGGACATTTTTAAATTTGACAGTCTTTCCAAGTGATGTTTCTCAGACTATGCTTTAAAAGTTTAGGTTGGCTTTGAACAGCTGGGATTTTGGTTTTCAGATACTAACTAAATTTCAGTGGCCATTCGTTAGATTGCTGACAGGGCCCACATTACCCCATATTAAAAGGAGATGACCTTGCCAAATTTGAAGTCAGGCTTAAATATTTCAAGTAAACCCAAGAATTGTTGACCTCTCTAAAATGAGATCTTGCCTCCCTATTTTAGATATCCAGAAGAGTTTTCAGTGTTTTCAGTCTCCAAACAGACCCCATGGAAGAAACACAACCTGGGAAATTTCAGCCTAAATGCCTGAAGATTGGCAATATGATAAGAAACTGGAGAACAGCATCCTGCAAGGAACAGAATCTGGTAACATGAAATTACAGTTACTGTACCTGCACTGGCTGCTAAAGAAAAAGTCACATTCTCTAGTTATTTGTATGGAAGGTTTTACTAGTTTCAACTAAACCTCACTATTTAAGACTAAAGATTTTAAAATGTGTGTTAGGCAGCCAACATAATTAAAAAGCCCTCATGAAGAGATGTACAGAGAGTAAAAATGATCCTCCTCCTCCAACATTTTTAGACACAACAGACAAGAGCAGCCTTCCCACTCCAGAGACCAAAATTTCAGGCACTAGCTTAGCTATTACAAATCCTTGTAAATAAAATATTTATAAAATTGGCCTTTTCTTACCCATCTAGAATTAAGCATCAAGTGTATATATATACACATACACATATGTTTTGCTAAGTATTGGTTGACAGTCAGTCACTCAGGCAAGGTACTGACATTATAGGTGTTACTGTTTAAAATATTAACAGCGATGAAGAGTAGATTGGTATTAGATGTTTATATTTTGAACGTCTGAAAGCTTCACCAAGGTGTTCACATAGGTACATGTAATTTCAAAAAGCCAGTGAGTAAAAATGGATAGAGCACAGTTTTGAAGTGTTTGCAGCAAATGAAGCAAGGTAAATTCACCTCACTCACAGGGGAGCTTTCTGGATATCTGGGCTTAAGTACTCATCGACTTGATGAGTGTACAGAAGATCAAGCTGGAGGGACTTCTAGGAATTAGAAGTTATCTCTTCCTTCAGGCAAAGCCAGCAATGAAAACCAGTCAATAAGAAAATATTTTGAAAACTCGTGCCCCCTTGTGCTGTTGTATGGTATGAGACTTTAGGTTTTAAATAGCAGTTGAGTCAATCTGTCCACAAATACCTTGCTGCACACTCACTTCAACATTTCTTTGTTAGGAGGCAAACTGATGGCTGTAAAATGAATGTAGACAAGAATGTATTGCAGAGATGGCATGAATTTTACATGGAGAGGTAATTAAATGCTTACAGGTCACCTGCTGATGTAGTGGATTTGATTCCTATGGCTGCCCATCAGCCTTTCAGAAAGACATCCAGATCTATTACAAACCCTCTCATAGCGTAGGAGTCAAACTGAGAAAGAAGGTGTTACATAGGGTTATTTTGCTGGGGGGTTAGACCAAATGGCAGTTGCTCTTTTAGCTCACAGAATTCAAAGAGCTTTTCGGTGTTCCAGTATCAACTTTGCATAGAGAACATGAAGTGTCTCTAACTCTTCAGTTGTTGCAATTTGAAAAAAAAGGAACCACAAAACAACTGTTGAAATGCTTGAGCATAACCAACACTGATGGGCTGAAAAATGACAAAAGGAACATAAAGGGAACAACATAACTGAGTATATCAAAGTTTTTCATAGATACATCTGATATATTTATACTCAAAATTTGTGTTCTGTTCTTTAGAAAGTCTTTCCTAATACGCATGTTGTTTAATCCTCTCTGTGGCCCTTACAAACAAACCCAGACTGAAAACCAGGGATGCTTAACACACAGCTGTCCAACATAAATGAGGCTCTGCTCCTTTATTGCAATCTAACCCTGCCTGTGTAGGATAGACTGCAGTCTCAGGGAAGATAATTGATTATCCAGTTCATAAACAGAATCTCACTCCATACAGAAATGTAGAAAACTTTAGCTGATGACTTAAATGATGAACACAAATCCATCCATTGCACACAAATTTCAAGGGGTTTTCAAATCGAACTGGAGTCTGCAGCAGTGGTGTTCTTTCACTGCCCTGAAAGCAAAAAGCCTGGGCTTGCAGAACTGACATGCACTAGCAAACAGCCCCACACTGTGGACACTGCGTGTACTAGTAAATTCACTTGCAAATCCACTGTACTTGAGCTATCTCAGCTCACCAAGCCCCACCAGGATATACTGAAAATTATTAGGTTGTGATTAATTTAACGCTAACTTGCATACTAAATTTCCATAGACCACTATAAAGAAGAGGAACTTTTCGAAAAGATGGTAGACTTGGATTTTTGTTTTGTTTGTTTTTGTTTTTTTAGGGTTGGGTTTTTTTAGTTTAGCAGGGAAAAAAATCAAATGCAGAAATTCTGACAGAAAAGCAGTTGAGTGGCATGTGGTCCTGGCAGTCAGCTGGGGAGCAGAACCCAGTAGTGCTCTGTACTAGGATTAGTGGACATCCCACACTTGGTAACTGAGAACAAATGCTGTGCTGAACCATAAAAATAATTTTCCCTTGACTTGTTGAGGACAAAGGTTTCAAGTCCTCTTTTCTGAAAATGAAGGATTTAATAATTTTCCAGGGATTCAGCGCACTTGGATCCATAGTTCTTTATAGAACATTGATGAATCTTTCTTCCCCTTCTAGGAAGCTGCTTCTGACCTGATTCTGGATCATCTCCTTCCTTTCATTCTATTTTAAGATGGGAAAAAGAGGCCTTTATAGACATTTCTGCTAACATCCTTTTTATTCAGCTGTGGGGTGGAGCTGCTCAGGGCAAAGGGAACATCCTTGGTAGCCACCCCCTGTGCAGCACTGCATCTGGACCCTGAAAATAAAGGTTTCCTAATCTGCAACCAACAACCACAGGTTCAGGAATGAAGAAATACATACTCCACCTAATCCCATGAGCTTCCTCTCTCCCCTGTGGCCTATTTAAAGTTATTCTAGCACTATTTACTGGATGCCAGCTACTAAGTGAATTACCTTCAAACTTTAGGCCCTTCAAGCAAAGTGGTTGTAAGCAAAGCTGAGGAAAAACTGAGCATGCAGCAACCATTGTTCCTGGTGACTCACCGATTCATTTTCCAGAGTGACTTCACCACGGAGGTTCCAAGGCTCCTCCCTTTAGAGCAGATGGTAGAAATTCTTTTATTTGGCATTGTTATTGTGTAACACCTGCAATCAAGACTGTTTACAAGAAGCTATAGAGACAAGATCCCTGTCACAAAGGTCTCACGTTTTGTAAGAAAATCTCCCACTCTATGGACTTACTGTCTTAGGAGGCAGAGAAAGAATTTGTTACCAAACCTCCCTTTGCTTCTTCAGGAGCCACATTGCTTCTCAGTTAATAACTTAGCAAAACAGGTACCTGGACAAACTTGCCAAAGAGTAGCAATTCCTCTCTGGACTTTTATTATAAGTAGCTTAAGGGCAAGGGAGGTGTCTCTTAGTACAATTTACATGGCAGAATTTGCCTCCTTTTGAATGGAATAATTAGCTTCTTAGCCAGGATACAGGGCGTTCCACAAGAAAACTGTACTAATACCCAAGTGGAAAAAAGTAGGTTAGACATCCTTCCTTGTACTCTAAGCTTGAAGGACTGCAATTAAATAAATCAAATTTCAATGTGCACTGCCACACAGCCAATGATCCACTGCATAGTCCTCCTTATTTCCTAAACAGTACAATCATCACTCAGAAGTACATATATTTTATTTGTATGTCTACTTTTTGCATATGGGTCCATGTGTGACCCTTCGTTGACTGGTAGCTGGGAGAGGGTTATGAATTAATAAAAAGATTGTAGAAACTAGCAACATAAAGTTGCTTTGTATATTAATATTGTATAAATCTGATGTGATGTGTGCTTTGAAATGGGCTTGGGGATTTTTTTTTTAGTTATTGCAAACCATGTACTTTAGTTGCAACAACAAGAGGAAAGGTCTTGATAATATGCCTTAAATGGTTAGACTAAACAGGAATTAAATTCTGGAAGTTTAATAACAACAGAGGCATCTAGTGGAAGTGTTTGGGGACTGCAGAGGATGCATCAATGCACAGCTGATTTTCTTGCATTACTTCTTCCCAGATGGAATTTCATTAAGTGAAAGACAAAGGCCAGTGATGGTTAAGTTTTATTTAAGAAGAGGCAAAACTTAAAATTTCACGGTATTTAAACACTGTGAGGCAAACATGGTCTAGGAGCAAAGCTGAGGGCTTGAAGTAGGGAGTGAGTAGCCTTCCTCTCAACAACAAGAAAAGAAATATCCCATTCCACTCTCTTATCCAATGTTTTAATGGTTTGAGGACTCCACCAGGTCATAAAGAGAAGTTCAATCTCCTTCTGTGCGTGATAGCACACCTGAACATTTATTACTTCCTACTACTATAAGTTCCATGAAAGGAGAAGACAACTCAGCAGAAATCTAAATGCATTTCTCTTCTTGAGCCCAAGAAGAAATGCAAACTACAGCCATACTCCAAAGCATACAGAAAGCACAAAGGCCTAGGGCTTGGTGACACATTCGACTGCTTTTTAATTTTCCTTTTCCCTCAGGCTGTAGGGCAAAACACCCCACAGAAGCAGCTGCAGTAACACATTCAGAAGACATTACAGAAGTATTCGACTTTTACACACTATGCTGGTTAGACACTTAGCTCCTGACAGCTAGTACAGCTTGGGTGTCCGTGATAGCAACAGGTCCTGGTGATAGAGAAGTTATTCCTCCAAAACACTTCATGGTCTGGCAAGGGCCTCTTCATAGCTTTGGTCAATTTAGCTCTACAATATGACTAGAGGAATAAACCTTTCATTTCCAAGGTATGCAGGTGAGGAAGCAGCCAGGTAACTTCAAGCAGTTTACTCCTAAGCCCACGGCGTTTTAAAACTGCAATTTTTGAGCATGCCTGAAGTCTCTCCCTTTCCCATTCATTCCCACAGAAAAACATTAGGTTTAAACAGAGCATGGATCCTCCCAGTGAGTTTTCAATGTCTAGGCAAATATCACTTAAAATTTAGGTTAAAATACCAGGTTCATGTTTGCTTATTCTTTTCCTTGTTTGAGTGTAGGAATTGATCATAAGGCCTACCCTCAAAAATATAAACCTTGATTTTATGACTTCCTTTACTAACCACACTATCATTTATTTCCACCTCAATTTTCTTTATGGGATGCTGTCATAGATTTTTTTCCCGAAACTGCATTGTGGGCTCAGATATGTCACGTCTAATATTTTTGTCCTTTAATTGGTGAATTTGATTAATGATTGCGGGCTGCAACCCAGGCTTTAAACTCCAGAGTGCTGCCCACTGCCTTCTCATCGAGTTTTCAAGGAACTTTGTTTCTACACCTCTCCCACATGGAATTGGCATTTACCAGGGGCCTAAACGTCTAAGGTTGCGGGTGGGGGGGATGTAAGGCTGAGTGAGCCCTCACTCTAGTCATGGCCTTCACAGAATTAGGTTGGAAAAGACCTCTAAGTCCAACTGATGACTGAACATCCCCTGTCAACTAAAGTCTGGCACCAAGTGCCACATCCAGTCTGCCTTAAACACCTCCAGGGATGGTGACTCCACCACCTCCCTGAGCAGTCCATTCCAACGTCTGATCGCCCTTTCTGCGATGGAATTCATCCTAAGGTCCAACCTAAACCTCCCCTGGTGCAGCCTGAGGCTGTGTCCTCTTGTCCTGTCACTGGTTGCCTGGGAGAAGAGACAGACCCCGCCTGGCTACACCCTCCTTTCAGGGAGTTGTAGAGAGCGGTAAGGTCACCCCAAGCCTCCTTTTCTCCAGGCTGAACACCCCCAGCTCCCTCAGCTGCTCCTCACAGGACTTGCACTTCCAGACTCTTCACCACCTCCGCTGCCCTTCTCTTTATTTCTCAGCGACCGGGGGTCGCTGGCGCCTGAGGGCGGCACGGGCGGCTCCCCTTTCCTTTGAAACCACCCAGGAGGAGAACGTCGGTGCCGCGGCTGCTCTCCCCGAGGCGTGACGCCGTTCCCGGGCTCCCGCCGGCCCCTTCCGGGCGCGTCGCTGCCCGGGGCGCTGCCGGCTC
>VZRF01002170.1:833355-894701 GCA_013396875.1 Vireo altiloquus
GCTTCGCCGGAGCCGGGAGCGGGGAGATCATCCAGCTCAACGTGGGCGGCACCAGGTGAGCGAGGGGCAGCGGAGCGAGGGGCATTGCCGCGGGGCCCTGCCGGGGCCGGCCCTGCCGTTTTTTTAGAAGTGAGGGCGGCGGTGCCGACCCGTCCGGGACTGCCCCGCGGGGCTCCGTGCGCTGCTGCTGCCGCCGGGACGGCCCGAGGAGCCCCAGCCCAGCGCAGGGCAAAGGCCGGGGGTGCCCGGAGGCGGACACGGGGCGTGTTGGCAGCTCCGCGTGGTGTCTGCCCGCGATGCCAGGGCAGCCTACATACGTGCTGCTCTACATACTCCTTAGAGGCTCTGGGAATACTGCTTCTTCAGAATACTGCTTCTTTTGCTTTGCCGTCATATCCATAGGCTTCTGGTGAACAGTCTGTCCAGCTGCCTCAGAGACTAAGATATTGAAATCGCTGATATGATACCGCTGGTATTAGCGAGAATAAAGAACTGTATTGTTTTCAAATATACGCTGGAAGTGTGGAAGCTGGCAGATGTAGACATTTTGGCAGGCTGAGGCAGAGAATTGTGGGACAGCTGTGGTCAGAATCTGCGTGATAAACAGTGCAAACATTCCTGTCAAATGCTCAGCCGTGAAATCATTCGGATTACCGTAGCTAGTGGTAACTGAGGTAATGTGTTTTCCCAAGTAATGTGTACAACGTGGAGCCAAGCTATAAGTGGTAGGAACTACTACTGCTATTTTAAGAATTTTCTTGCATTACTCAGAGCGTGAACTTGATCTGATAACTAAACTATGTGCTGCAGCCTTTTTTAGAGTGCCATAGAAATCAATGCAGATTTCCTTTGTTTTAATAAGATGTTAAGAACCTGGTTCAGCCCAGAGAAACTGCTTGTAACTTACACAGGCAAAACTCACTTATAATGATGCTTTCACGATAACTTGGATGTAGGCTTGGACCAGCTTCATGTTAATGCAGAATAAGGTTCTTCAGTGGACTCTGTCTGAAATTACAGGCCAATTCATCTTTTAGGATTTTATTACCTGTGGAATCTAAAAGCTGCTTCGAGTTCTTAATTTTATCTTCCTTATTTAATGCCTCTGCAGAGAACTCAGAATATGTACAGGCCACACATCAGGGAAAAAATACAGATCCTCAGAGGGCTTGCCTACACAGAGAAGAAGGAAGAATGTGACAAACTAACAAGTGCATGTAAATAATTTCTAGCTGAAGGTCTAGATTCTGGATGTAAGCAGTAGGAAATGCATGCACAGGTATTACCATTTAATAGAGAGACCCTCTACTATTGTACTTCTGTGTGAGAAGTTTTGGTCTTTTGCAAGCTCAGCTTCTCTTGAAGTGCTTTTGAAAACTCCACCTGAGCCATGTTTTTCAGCTTGCAAAGACAGGTGACTTTTAGCTGATAGCAGAGTGGATGATGTGCGTGGCAAGTGGGCAAGAGTGGGGTACTGTACACATTTCCTCCTCTTCATTAATTCTCATTACTCTCACTAGAAACCTGAAACGCTTAGTTTTGTTTGTAGAACTGTATGAGAACAGAACTCCCCTCTGTTTCTGACCCAGCTATACTTTGGAGCACATACTACAGAGACCCCAGCTTTTCCATGTTCAGACATGAGGTCCCCACTGCTCCCTGGGACGGTCAGGGCTTGTCTGTTGCGTGTGATTGCTTCATCACTTCCTGGTCACAACTTCTGGGAACTCCTTTACTGTGAACAAAAGCCTTCTGCAAGTTAATGTTCACAGAAAGTACTGTAAAAAATTGGATGAATTCTTTTGACTCTGTATCTCCCTTTGGTTACAAGGTAACTCCACAAGGACAGCAGACCATGAAAATGTCTGTTTTATAACTGACACTTGGCATGTCTGTTTCCAGCTGCTTATATTTTCTTTAAAATGACTGGTTTGCCTAGTTTTCCTTATACAATGCCTGTCTGACCACTGCATGGAGCTGCAGATACACCTTTACATGTAAATGTTGTTGGCTAAGCTCCTTCTGCTTCCTGGAAAGGAGGACTCTGGTTGTTTACAAAGATTAATGTCTAAATATTGAAAGTTCTAAAGTATATGTTAGTGTGAGTTATTGCTTACTAAACTGGTACCATAGTGCTAAATTATAGACAGGAAATCCTGGTGCTGTCTAAACATGCTGATAAAATTGAAAAAAGATGATGGTGATGCTGCATCAACTCTCATAGTTGCAAGCAGTGTCTGGATTAATTCTGGATAAAATTCATGTAATTCATTGTTTTCACATGCTATAATATAGTAAAATGAATTATCCTTTACTCTTAATGTAGACAGCAGTAGTGATCTGTAGTATTGATAAGAAAAGCTGAGCAAAACTACTTAGAAGTATATTAGAGAACTGTTTTTTGGGTTTTTTTGGTTTTTTTTAGAAAAGACTGTGCATGTGTGTGCTTAGAACGCTGATGCTGTAGGTTTTCTGTTCAGAACAGATTTGCCATTGTGATGTTTGCAGTGAGCAGATGCACAATCTACGTTTCATGCAGGGTGGTAGTTCCACAAAGCCTTTGTGTTTCTGCCTCCTAGGGAACATAAAGTAATGGGGTTTGTTTACATTTTTTTCCTCTTCAAAACTGGAAAATACTAGCAGTGAAAATTAGATTAATTATGACTAAATAGTTTTATTCCAAAAATATTTTGTAATCCTGTAGTAGATGGAGAGTTGTAATGGAATTTTGCTTTTGCATATCCATTTTTTGTTTTCCATTAATGAAGAGGTCACCAGAGGTTTCTTAGTCATGGCACTAGTTAGAGGATATGTACAGCCAGAGAGTGATGCAGAGCATGAGCTCATTGTCCAAGCTGCCAGTTCAGTTGTCTTCCTTCATCTTAAATCAAAACCAGAAGTAGTATGAAATAATTCATAGTTATTTATTATGTAAAGCACTGTCTGGCATAGTAAGTAATATTATAATTTGAATTATTTCACAATGTGATTCAGAGTAAATGATATTTTTCTTTAAACTGGTATTGTTATTGCCCCTTCTCCTCCCCAAGAGGGGCCCAAATAGCAAAATGGCAAATAACTGAAATTCCTATAAAAATATTAACTCAAAGCTCACTGTAGTCTTTTGCAGAGCGTAATGTTGCACCCTTTCAGTCCTAAGTAAGAGCAGCAGAGTAGTGTGCAGCTATTGACAAATATTGCACACTGTTGATAAATTTATATTTTAGTGTTTGGATTTTGTGGGCGTTTTTTGCTTTTTTTTTTTTTTTTTTTTGCAAGCATTAATGTTGAAGTGTGAGAACCAGGAAATGCAGGATGTTTGGGACAGTGTGTTAGAAACACATAAAAAATGATACTTTTGGGGTCTCTAGACAGTCCTGCTTCATGCTGAAGGAAGGTGTGCAAAGAGTCTGCAGCTTCTGAGTTTGTGCAGATATTTAAAAGATCTCAAACTTCCCAGACTTGTTTGATATTAGCTTTGTAGGATAAATCAAGGAATTTTAGATAAAGCAGGCTTCTTTCCAACTTTGCAGCTGATTCTGAACTTGTAACTTTGTTTTCGTAGGTTCAGCACATCAAGACAAACACTGATGTGGATTCCAGACTCATTTTTTTCCAGGTATTTGTAATATATCATCACATTTAACAAAGACAAATTAACAGTCATTAAAAACTATTTAGTTCTCAGTTCTTAATTTATGTTGTAAATAGTATCTTTATTAATGTCCTTAATGCTTTACCCCCAATCTCAAGCAATGGGATGGATACATTTGAAATAAGCTGTTATCCAAGAGGCATCTTCTTGCTTCAATGTAGCCATGGCAGCTTATACCTGCTGAGGAGTCGTCACTTTTTAGAGGGAGTATTGTGGAAATAACCTCCAAATCTGCAGGAAAGGGACAAGCCACTGGCTGTGGCTCTATAACCACTTGTGATCTTACTGGCCATTAGCACTGCCTGTAACATTTTTGGTTTTGTTTGGTTTGGGTTTTTTTTGAGTTATTGCTCTACTCTGAGTTAACTCAAAGTTTTGAGGACTTTAACTCCTGAATTTAACTAGGTGCTGAATTACTGAACATCCTCCTTTTGTGTCACTGCCTTTACTACTTCTGCAGGTTGTGCTGCTAGGTTTGTATTTTGTTCTGCAGCTGCTGTACCTCTATCACCCTAGTTAATCCTAAACCCACAAAGGAAAACCTAAATGCTGGCAATTTTGCTTCCTTACATTTAATTTTTTGTATTCTGGACTTTTTTCCCAATAAAACCCTGGCAGCTGACATATGCAGCATTTCCTGTTTCTATTTTACTGAAATGTTCAGATAAATGAAATAAATCCCAGGGAAGTGTCACCTTCTCTGAGGCATGCAAGGAAAGGCACAAGGAGGAAGTCTCATGCTATTTCCCAATCCCTCAACACTAAATATGCTAAGGAGGTTGTCCTGAAAGTTATCCAATACTGGAATATCTCATATGATTGTTATGCAGAATCAAATGAAAGCTGTTGGTGTAGGTGTCCATCTTACTTCTAAAACAAGATTTTGGCATTGTGTTTTATGTGGGTCTGGAGAAAAAGTATTTTGATCTGATGGGAGAAAACTTTTGAAGTAAAATTGTGCAAAAATAGTTCATCCCATTTTTGTCCAGGAAGTCCTTGCAGACTGGGTTGTTTACTCATTCTTTTTGCTTCAGCAGCTTTTACTAATTTAACCAGATTTTAACAAACTACACAGCCCTCTGAGTGCCTGGGAAAACTTTTCCATCCTTTCAGGCTAGACCTTGTGTCTATTTTCTTTGGGAATCTGAAGGTCCCTATGATGCAGCTCTCAGCCTTTCCTTAGGTTTGCGTGCACTCCTCCTTTGTCCAGGAGAGGTATTTCACTCCTCCAGCACGCTGGCTGTTTGCTTTGCTCAGATACTTTTGGTAGCACAGTGTAACTGCCCCAGAGCGTTGCTATCCTGTGTTTGTGTCAGTACATTTCTGGGGGACATCTAACGAAGATTTCCTGTTTTTCAGTTTGCTGAGTGGAAGAATTTCGACACTAAAGGATGAAACTGGTGCTGTGAGTAATGAATGGGCTGTAACTCATTAAATCAATGTTATGCTTTTGGTTCAGTTCTCTCCTAAAGCATTTTCACTGTGAGTGCTGGTGGAATTACCACTGCCTGAATCAGGCTAAACTTTCATCAAAATTAGTGACATCTCTGGTTTTCTGTGTTCTCATCTTTGTTTCAAGCTAAGTGAAACTGGAACAATGTACATATTTCTATGCTAATTCTGCATTGTACAGGTAATGCAGAAACAGCAACTCTGCTTTTCTTAAGCAGAGAAAATGCTAATTGCTGTATTGTAGGGAGGTGTAACTTTCATTACATAGGCATTGCATATATAGTTGAGTAATCCAACATGGAAATGTAGCTTTTTTTTTTTTTTTTTTGGCAAAATCATATATCAAAATGGTCATTCTGGTCTGTGGATATGATATTCTTAAATGAGAAACTATGGTTACAGTAATGTTGTTGAGTGATAGTGAGACACACAAGTACTTTGCTAAAAGTGTAGAGGTAGTTTTAATGGTAATTGAATTTTAAAAAGTCTAGACCTCTCCTGAGATCTTATTACAGTTAGTGAATATTGAACACATGCTAGAAAGTGAAAGCATCCATTGTCCTTTGTGGAGATGAGACCCTAAAGAACAGATTTATTAAGTGCCATCTATTTGCAACAGTGTTTGTATATATGTCCTTTAGGTATGTTAAATTAGTGGGTAGTAGAATAATGGTTGGGAACAAAGAAGAGGCTCAAAAACATTTGTCTGTTGACTCCCTCATCTTCCACTCCTCTGTCCTACACTCAGCATAGAAAAGCATTTAATTGATGGTTGCTCCATAATAGTACTCAAGTACAGAAATTTTCCTTTGCAGATATTTATTGATCGAGATCCAGCAGCATTTGCACCCATTTTAAATTTTCTTCGCACAAAGGAGTTAGACTTGCGGTAAGAAGTTCTAATTATTCCAAGGGAAAATTATCTCAATCAGAAGCATTAGAAACTTTCAGATGAGAAATACTACATTTTACTTATCTGGTTGGGTGCCTGGTATACGGCTGAGCTCCCTTATAGATGTGGGGCCATGTCTAGAGTACATATATGTCATGGTGGAGGCAGAAATGGTGACATTCTATTTTTCTAGTAGATTCTTGTAATTTAGACCACTTCTTGCAGCGTATTTCTTTATTGTTTCTGTATCTTTATTTTAATGACTGCTAGGTCAAATTAAGATCACTTTGAAATCTCAAACATCAACAGGTTTAATGCACTTTGTGGTCATTCTGCAAACTGTTAGGTAGCTTGATATTTAGATTGTGTAATATCCAGTTATATGCAAGCATTTATATTCAAGATGAATATATTCATTGACTCACTTTGTTCTTGTCGATTTTTGTTTTGTTTTATTTCTGTAGGGGAGTGAGTATTAATGTTCTCAGGCATGAAGCTGAATTCTATGGAATCACTCCTTTAGGTAAATTTTTTTTTTCTTAATGTGAGTTCATCTTAAATTTATTACTGTAATAATGGTCCACTGACAAATCCTGAACAGTTGTGACCCTGAAGGGTAAAGGTTTTTTGTTTTCAAAGTAAAAGTTTTCAAAAACAGAAGGATATTTGAGATAATGTCATATTTTCAAGGAAGTGAAAGTTGTGGTCTTATCTGGGTTTCCTCCTTAGTGAGAAGATTGCTACTATGTGAAGAACTTGAACGCTCATCTTGTGGCAGTGTCCTTTTTCATGGCTACCTACCTCCTCCAGGTATTCCTGTATGCATGGTCTGGTGTTGCTTGCAGTCACTTGCTGCCTTGGTTTGTGGGGATGACAGGCCCAGGTGATCACCCTGGCTGTCAAGCTGTCCCGAGAAAGCCTTTCTATGGAAAGCTAAGGAAAAATGGTTGAATTGAACATTATTGTGATTCAATTCCAAGACTTGCATGTCTGTGCTGTAGCAAACAGCATGTTTAGAGTACTGGGCAGGGGCTGTGTTAGGCTGTACTGTAGAGCAGAGGTTCTTCAGGAGCCTTTCAGTTTAATGTCATCAGCATGAGGTGCTTTGTTCTTTCTGATCCTTGGGTGTCCTATTGCCTAGGTGACAGATCACCACTTTAGAGCTTTCCTTACAAATATGAGCACCTCTTAGACTTTTTTTATTCTCTTTAGAGATGAACACAGTTCATATGTTAACCTGAAGTCCAAAGGATATCTAGCCAATTATCGACAAGTTTTCTGAAGATAATGTGTAGGGTCTTTTGACCCCTAGATGTGAAGTTTTTTCTTCTTTATCAAAGTCCCATATCAGGAATGGAGGAGACGAAGCTTTTTGCTCAGTTTCTCAGGTTGTTTATTAGTTTTCTTATCAAGTTCTCAGCGCAGCCTGTGCCTGGCTTGTCGCTGTAGATTCAGAGCTACAATGGCTGCTAGTTCTTGTGTGGAGCATGGTTTTAAAACCTTGTCATCCAATAATTAACCACAACATATGATATTTTTCATTTTGTACCAATAACTATCAAATCTTTCTAACACGTTTCTTCTACCTCAAACCTATTCTACCAATCATTCTGTGCCCTCTTCAGAGTGGAACATGGAGAGGGAAGAAGGAAGTACCCAGGGACAATGCCCAAAAGTCTCCATCTAGTCTTTACTACATCTCTACTACTAAACCTTATGCTATAATTTTTCACCTTGTGATAAACTAAACTACAATCTGTGTCACACTTTCGATGCTTTCAATTCATCCAGGAATGTTTGAAGTTTTTTCCAGGGGCACAGATCAAAGGCTCTGTCCCCCTGGGGTGCTTGGGGGGGTCTGGGACCCCTCAAAACAACAGGAGAAGCTTTCCAGCTTTCCTGGACTCCAACAATAATGCCTTAAATTGTGAATGTCAACACAGAGAGCAAAAGCATTTTCTGTTTTGGTGTTACAGTGTTGCCTGTTTCTTATAGTAGATAAATGAAGCTTTTCATCAAAATGTACAGCTGTTAATCCTGTATTTTGAAAGTGAACTAATATCTGTTATATTGCTAAAGTTTAAGGAGGGAGACAGACAAAACTTTTTTTTTTTTTTTTTTAATAGGCATTCCCAGCCGTAAAATAAATAATACTACTGGGCCACCAACTGACATCAGACCAGGTCAGACTGAGAGTGAGATGCATGGAGGTGGTGTCCAGCCTACACTTGCTGGTACAGGGGAAGGTACAGTCAGACTAGGTGAGGAGTGTCAGTTTTAAAACAAAAGCCAATTGCAAAGATGATTGTCTCTGGCAAATAAGAACTGTGTGCTTGTATCTGGTTTAAATCTGCTATTCTGTGTTTGCATGATTAAAATTGCTGAATACTTAGTTAAACACTACTCCCTGTACAGTAGTGAAGGCTCACTGCTGCACAATCCAGGTGTGAGGCTTGAAAGAAAAGCAAATCAAAGTTCTTCATGCAGTCTTAGCATGGCCTCTTAGACAAATGCCTTACACTGTACCAAAGCCATAATGAAAAACAGAGAGCCACTCTGACACTTTGGTCTTTGTTCAGAGCCTAATTCCTGTTCTTCTACATCTTTCTTGCTCATGATGCCTCTCTTGCTCTGCAAGAGTGAAATTTTAAGAGTAAAGGTAGTCTTCACATAAAAATTGTTAGTGAGATAGAGCTGAATTCTGTCATTTTCCAGCTTTTGACTTTGCACGCAAAATGATGCTGTTAGAAGTGTCATATTTCTGCCATAATCCTGTAAATTGTAGCAGTGTTAGGGAAATCCCGAGTATGTTGAAGATATGTTGAAGGTGAATCTATGTAATATAAAATAAGGATATGAATTGCTGATTCTTCTTAGTAAGCTGCTGTAGATTTGGAAGCAGTTAGTCCTGTGGGAAATGAGGTAGAAGGTGCAGTCTTCAGGAATTAGTTCTTTAGCATAACAAGGCTGTGAGGAGCAATACTGCTAACTAGAATCTTGCTGAAAACATTTATTGAAAAACTTAACTATCAAAGTTTCTGTTGCACACCCTAGCAGAGAGCCCTATCCTGTTATAGATGTCTCTGCTCATCTAATACTTGTCACTTGCCTGACTTCAGCTTTGTTGTTCTCAGGATTTCCTGTGGACCCACGGAAAGTCCTAATAGTAGCTGGCCACCACAATTGGATTGTAGCTGCCTATGCCCATTTTGCTGTTTGCTACAGGTATGAATAGAGTTGCTTCTTAGGTTACGGGAATAATAAAAAAAATATATATAATCGTTGCCTAAGACCAAAGCAAAAAGTTTACTCTGAAATAGCAGTAGATAAATGCATTCAGTCTGATCCTATAAATATGAGTTGTGGTTTTTTTGGTGAGAATAAACTGCTTGATAGGAACTGAGATTTTGCTGCTTTGATGTCAGTTCTTGATACTGTTGAAAAAGTTGCAAATTGATTCTAATATAACTGCTTCAAAAGCCTGTTTGAAAGCAGGCTTTTAAATGAAAAATTCGTTTTCAAGATTTTTCTGCTGTGGGTTGGAAAACAGTCTGTGAAGTTACAGTATCAAGGAAGTTGAAACAGTTAATGAATATTTGCTACATAATTGTGCTACCTTGTCTTAAATTTCAGGGTTTTTTTCTGAGCAAAAACACTTGCTACTTCACTTGGATGGCTGAAAAATATCTTCAGTGTCTTGAAAACAAACTGACTATTTTTTTAAGATCAGATGAACATACGCAATGCCTCCATATTACAGAAGCTGTTTTTAGTTCACATCTCATAGTCTTGATTTAATTGGTGGCTGTCTTTTGGAGGGAAGGTAATGTTTTAACAAGAGTGGTTGCCCAGACCAATCTAGCAGGGCTGTCATACTGTGGTTCAGAAAGAGAAGGGAGAAGAGTGTAATGTGAACAGCTTCTCTCTGCTTAGTGCCAGGCTAAAGCTATAGTTTGCTGCCTTACTCACTTTCTAGAATACTAACTCAGTTGCTTAAATTTTGTAACTTAAATCACATCAAACTTGCATTCACTGCTGCAATATTTTGGCTTTAATTTTTATTAAATGTGGCTTTTCTTGTTCTGCTTAAGGTTTTTGTTTCCAATTTTCAATGCTTCATATGGTCTGACAGAGAAAGAGGCAATGATTTGCAACTGCTTTTGTGCTAATTGTCCCCTTCTTTGGATTTTATCTCCAACTGTTATCCTTGGCTGCTAGCTCACTTTAAGTGGATGATTCTGCCTCTTTCCTGCTTGTCAAACTACTTAACAAGACTTGTTGCCATTAAAATTATGTCATTATTTATGCTCTTGATGAACCATGTCAGACTTGAATGGTTGCTGAGAGAGAGTGCAGGTCAACATGCCAGTTAAAAGTGCTGCTTTTCTTCACAGAGACTCAAGGTAGCAGTCTTGTATTTTTTTTTTTCTTCCAAAACTTGAAGGAGCTCTAGGAATAGAGAATACAATGGTGGAATTTCTCCTCCTCCATTCTTCTACAGCAAAGTACAGTGCATCTTTAAGATAAATTTTTTTCTTTTGAAGTATGACAAAAGTTTTTAAAATTTGATCATAAAGTTTGCGAGAATGAATGCAACCAAAACAAAGTCTTGCTATTGCAATTGTGCTCTTAAATCTCTTCACTACAACTTCTGCATGTTGTATGAGTAGAGTATAGTGGTCTGGGGTGCCTCAGCTCTGAGCAGGATGCAATGCTGAAGTGAAATAATGGCAACAATGCTAAAATGTACACATATCTTTCTGGTTTTAATTTTAATATTTATATAATTTGACTGCAGAAATCCAGTCTGCTTTAGCTCCATTGCAAAGTATCTAAATTATTGCCCGAAGTTGTCAGATAAATTGTGCTGACACCATGTAAGCCTTTAAAATGCACAGGGAAATGATTCTCTAAAAATAAAACTTACAGTCAATTCAGTATTATCTGCTTACAGTATTCCATAAACAGAAATGTGCCTGGAGAGCAGAGCTTTGTGCTAAAGCACGATTGGGTTTCTTGCATGATATATAAGGATATTAATAGAGTTTTCTTCTAAAGTCTTATGCTGAACCTCATTATCTAGTGTTTGTCTGGCCTGAGCTTTTGACTTCATCTTATAACTTCTGTATCAGATGTGCTTATATGAAGAAAAAGCCCAGCACAGGATTCCAGTAGCTACAAAGCACTGAAATAATATGCACTATCAGACTTCAAAATGGGGAAAAATGCAGCTCTTGTAGACTGTAGTTCTTAACTAGAATTTGAAGCTTTGTAGGCTTAGAGTGTATGACTGAATCATCCACACTGGTTCAGGATTAGACTGGGCTGTCTGTTCCTGAGTCTCTGACATCTGCTCCCTGTTCTCTCCTTTGCCCTTGCAGAATCAAAGAGTCATCTGGGTGGCAGCAGGTGTTCACAAGTCCTTACCTGGACTGGACCATTGAGCGAGTGGCTCTCAATGCCAAGGTGGTTGGGGGACCTCATGGAGACAAGGACAAGATGGTTGCAGTTGCCTCGGAGAGTAGCATTATCTTGTGGAGCATTCAAGATGGTGGTAGTGGCAGTGAAATTGGTAATTATAATTACTGATTTTGTTTTTTCTTTTGTGTGTGTAACTAGAAAGAAGTCTGGGGTCTTGTTCTGAGGTATGTCTGATTTGTAGTGTTCAGTATTCACTTTTATAGATTGACAAAACAAGCTATAGTACAGCAACTTGTTAGAGTATATGAACTTTCTTCAGTTCTGCACCAGGAATCCTGTCTCAAAATCAAAGAGATGGAGAATAAAAGAGCACTCTGTTTACTGAAGAGATAGTAACCAATACTTACTGTTCAGTTTGAGGTTTTTGTGTAAAAATTCAAATGAAGAGTTATAATTTTCCTTAGACTTGCATTTGAATCTAGGCCATAACACAAAGGAATTAGGCTTTGGAGGTGGAATCCTACAGATACAAAGAGATTCTGTTCTTTCCTTTGTGATATTAAAGTCACATTTTTACATAGAGATGAAGGAAATACTTCAGTTCTCTGTCAAATGTAGTCATAAAAGGAGTTTGGAAGATGAAAATTTCTTGGGTGTTAGGGTAGGAAAACAGCCCACACTATTCCTTTAAGCATACAGGAATTACTGCTTACACACCTTGGCACTGAAGGACACGCAATTGTGAGCTTTGGAAACAGGAAGAAGACATTTCCAGAAGTAAATATTCCCTGGTACTGATCTGATGGCTTGTCTGAGTCATTGCTGTTCAATATAGGGCAAATTTGGGAGGCACTGAAGGGAATGGTATTTGGAACTTCCTCTAGCCTAATCTCTGGTGTTTGAATAACCACTGCTATGCCAGTAATGTCTGTTTCCTCTGGCAGTGGATACTGCTAACAAAGTATGACAGCAGCCTGGTTATGTGAGTGCTGTTCTCTGAAACTTAATGCTGAGCTAATTTGTTATTAGATGTATCTCCATAGTTGAAGCCTTGAGAATTATAGTGGCCATTAATTAAAGTCAAAATGACCAAATTCAAGTTTTGACCCTTGTGCCTTTAAAGAAGAGCTTACTTGACAGATCCTCAGGCAATTTCTAGCCATATTAATGGATGTTGCTTTTTTTTTCCTGCATGAATGTGTGGAAACACTAAGTCATATTTGAAGATGGGGAAAGGCAAAGGTCTTGTATGAGCGGTGTACTGCTCTTTTACTTGTGTCTCATAGAATTTTTATGTATAATCATGGTCAGCAAAATGGAAAAGGAGATTCCATTGTATTAAACCCCAAAAGGTGTGTCTAACAGTTGAATATGAAATTATCTCTATTAATCACAGCGAGTAATTATTGTACCTGAGAAGCCTTTTCTTCTCTTCTCCTGTTGGCTGAATCTTAAGGACAGGGAAGAGTTGGTGTGACAGCTGTACTCCTGTAACAGGCATTGCTTTAAGCACTGTGCCATTACATTCCTCCTGCGTTTTCTGGTTTCAATTAGCTGCTTGTGTTACCTTGGGATTTGCAGTAAGATACAAGATTGCATCTTGGATTTTTTTAAATCAAGTGCAAAGAGACACAAAAAACCATATGTAGACTTTTATTTAAAATCTAAAATATGCCAGTATTATAAAGTTCTGATAGCTTAGACTATGACTGAAAATGGCAACAAAACTGAACCAAGGACTTTTGCTAAACAGACTGTACTACATTGAAGTGACACTGGGAAACAGAGTAATTGCCACTTGAGGCAGGAGGAGGGGGAAAGCAGAGAGAAAGTGCCTACAGGATGAAATTCCCAGTCAGGCTGACATTGACCAAAATGTACTGCTGTTCTTTTGGATAATAGGTCATGCTGTTTGGTTTAAAAAAAAAAAAAGCTTGTGTTTGATAGTTATAACTTGAATGTAGCTGTTTTGTTTCCTTGTAGAGACAAATGCTTGCAGAGCTGCTTTGTGTTAGAGACACAGTACATTGCTGTTGTCTTGTGAAAGAAACTGCTTGTTCCAAACAGTTGCTGGAGCCTGGCGACACCATCCCCAGCAAATTGTGTGGGCTGGCATCTTTGTGATAGAGCTCTCCCAGAGCGCTTTCTTCCCTTTCAATATTACTTACACAAGACACTGCTGCTGGGTTGCTGCTGTAAGCAGTATTTTACTGAGAGGGACCCTTAGGACAGGAGCCTGTCATTACATATAGTGTTGTCTCCCTTGTGGACAAGTCTCAAGATTGTTGAGCCTAAGCAGGACTGACACTTCAAATTCCTCCAGACCATTCAACCTGTCTTCCTTGATTTCCTTGAACCTCATCCTTCTCTGGAGTAATCAATTCTAGTTGTTTCTGTGGATTTTTTTATTACTGCCTTTTTCATGTGGCTTGTACTGCTGAATCTTATCTGCATTGGATGATTGTACTTTGCCCTGGAAAATGGTTTAGCACCATTATTAAAATAACTTCCTGAGATTCCTTCTCGGGTGTTACAGAGGGCTGATTCTTGTGTGGGAATGGCACTCTGTTCATTTCAATTTGTCCAAAACCATGAGAAATTTTCCAGCTCTTGGATATTCTTGTTTTGACATCTATCTGCTGCAGTTAAGGTATACAAGTGAGAAGTAATATAAATATGTAGAGTGAGCAAGATGGAATAGGAAACTTGTGAGTGAAGCTTCACACTTTGGTGCTGTAATGTATCCCCAGTACTTTTGTACTTATTGACAGAAAAACATAGCCTAGAAGTATTTACAAACCAAGTTAGTTACAGTGCCAGTTTCCTGGACTTCATCTTTGGCAAACTTGGAAGTTACCTCAGACCTTTTGAGTTTGCTGTAACTTTTAAATACATGGACAATAAGTAGTACAAAATTTAGTATGCTATCCAAGTTTGCAGTTCAGTTAAAGTTATTCATGTTGGATCTATGATGAGACTTGGAAGCTCTAAAGAAAGGATCAATTTTGTGGAAGGCCTCAGATGTTAAGGTCAACTACAACCACAGCCATCAATGCCTGTCAGTCTCTGAACTGTTTTGATTTTTATAAAGTGAAATGTTGTTGACACATTTCCTTTACTTGGAAGGCCAGCATTTGCTGGTAAGGTTTGTCTTCCAAATTTGAATAGTATGTGATGATTGGTGAAACTGCTTCCTTATATAGCTTCAAGTTTTAATAACCTCTTAGCCTATACTCTCTGCTTATGGACTGCAACCAAACTAAAAGATCTGGAGATGGAAAGAGGAAGAAAGAAATAGGCTTCTGCAGGATGCTTATTTTTCTGGGTTCAAGTATTTCTGCTAAAAAAGAAATTAGAATGTATTCAAGTAGAGTCACAGATGAGTTGTTCAGTATTTTCCCAAGTATAAGGCTGAAGCCTTGTAGCCTTTTTTAGTTCCTCAGATACATTTTCAAAATATTTTTACTTGATTGGACTGAAAAAAACAATGGTGTTAAGAACTTGTAACCTTTTAACCGGTAATTGCAAACTAGGATTGCACAAATTTGCAAAGCTCATGGAATTACTTCTTCTTAAATGACTCTTCATAGTCACAGCTAAAAAAAAAAACAAAGCACAAAACAACAACAAAAATTCCTGTTTGCTGTAATATAATTTTTAAATTTATTTTAAAGCCATTTGAGAACTTGATGGCTGTAGAAAAATGTTTGTATATTTCATAAGAACTCTCGAGCTTCTCTTGCCTCCTTTCTCTTTCCCAAATAATGATGGTATTAGCAGAGATGACATCATACTGCCATTTAATGGAACCCCATTTGCTGCATGCATGGTGCCTCACCTAGCACACTGCAAACCCAGTTTTGGCTGTTCTTTACTTGCTACTGAAATGTGATAATAATGGAGACATTCCATTGTTACTGTATTTTCCTCTTTATTTTAGATGAGCTTCACAGCCTCTTCATTTTTTCTAGGAGTGTTCAGTCTTGGAGTCCCTGTAGATGCTCTCTTCTTCATTGGCAACCAGTTGGTGGCTACAAGCCATACAGGGAAAGTGGGAGTTTGGAACGCTGTGACTCAGCATTGGCAGGTCTGTTCAATTTTCCACATCACTTTGTACAAGCTGGTATGTCTTTCTAGTAAAAAGAGAATAAAATAATCTAAAAGCATATGGAAAATGCTCATCATAGTGTTTTCAGCCCTGACTTGTGTTATGGAGTTTATCACATGAGTATTGTGCCTGTGAGCAGAATGTTGACTTATTTGGTGCTACTATGAAGCATGCTTTTTAGGCTTTCAAATCAAAGGATGTGGTGTGAATTGGGGTAATAAATGTCAAGTGCCAATATATTTAAACTTGGATTACTAACTTTGTAAAAATTCACTAGGATCATAGGAAATAAAATTGTCAGGAATGTGTGACAGCAATTTCTGGACCATCTGAAGGAAGATGAAAACAAGAAGGCAGTCTGGTGTCTGGGGATTTCCAAAGCTGCTTTACAATGGGAGACTCTCCTTTAGCAGAAGAGCTCATGATTATACTTTAAAGATGTCTTGTCTTGTGTATGGATGCTTCTGGCTGCACTGATTTGATTCCTGTTGTCAGAATGCACATTATATGGAGAGATCCCTGGAGTCAGTATGAGTTTGAGAAACAGTTGAGCATTCAAATAACAAAGCTTGTAACACAGCCAGATGTACACCTTTGTGGCACAAAACTTGGATGCAATAACAATCCCAAAAATGCCTTGCAAATCTCAAGAGGCAGAACTAACCTGAGGCTGCTGCTCTGTTTGCTGACTTCTGTGAGCAGAAGTGAGTGAGTTCAAGTGAGTTCTGATTTGACTCTAAGTGACAGTACTGGTAACAAATAACACAGGTAACAGGTGTGGGATAGCACTGCTTCTGCAGCAGACATGTTAGCATGGCCTTGAATTAAACAAAACATTTAAAGTTCTACTGATGCCTTGCAAAATCTTCTGTTAAGAGACAACTTATATGTGGCAAACTGGTGTTTAACAATATTTTCTAAAGGAGCAAGTCATTAGAAATTAAAAACTGATCTCCCATTCATCATCTTTGTTTCTGGGGCAGCCACAGAAATCTTTCTGATCACCTGAATAGTTCCTCAGTTTGACTGACAATTCCTTTGGTGAAAACATTGCTTATTGAAGAGCAGAAAATCTTTGAGAGGCTTATATGCCAATATGTCTATAAAACATTTTGGCTGTTTTTTTTTCAAGGGGATGAGAATGCCTCCTTTTCTAAACAAACAAACAAAATCAACCAAACAAAAAACTAACAAAATCCACCCACATAAAACCAAACCAACAAAGAGAAAACCCCAAACAATACAGTTTCAAGGTGCTTTCTGTATCTTGAGCTCTTTAGTTAGTCAAGAAAGGAAAACAACCCACAACTGTCTTCCTGTAGATCTTCATCTCCCTTTAGAACACATTCTTTTCTTGGAGAACCCCATAAAGTGGCAGGGCTGATCTTAAAATTCCTAATGAGAATATCTGATATTTAACTGACTGCTTTCTATGGGTTGCCCACAGCTCTGGACTTAAGATGCAGTCATACTTGCTTCAGTGAGAAAGGTTATTGTAGAACAGAGTGTGCTGGTTCCCCATTTCAGAGCAAGAGCTTTGTCTTCTTTCAGGCTGATGTCTTTCTAAGTCCTGCTTTAAGGAGGCTTAGTTTGTGCAAATCTGTTCTTCCTTATGTGGTGATCTCTGATGTATTACACCCTGAAGATGTAATTCTCATCTCTGCACCTGAATGGTTCTTGCATCTTCTTCCCTTCTTGGAGATTTGAGCAGACTACTGAGGTGGTTTCCCCAGTACTTATTCCCCTGGCAGTGTTTCAGTTGTATGCTATGAGGAGGAGGAGGGTGTGGGTGCTAGATACATCAGCAATGAAATTCTTAGCAAAGAGAGCTTCAAGGAAGCAGAATATTAAGTGCTATAGATTAAGAGGTAACATAAAGCAGTAGAGCGTGACAGAAAATCCTGCTCTGCAAAGTGAGGATTCTCCCTGGCCATGATTTTTTACCAGTGACTGTTGTACAGGGTTGCTCTGTTTCCTAATGAAAGTTCACATCGTGGCAGATGGCAGCTACTGAACCACCTCTGGTATCTGCTGCAGAAGGAAAGAAGATAATGTTTAGGATATGTTTTTGGGGCTTACAGGTACCCTTAAGTTTGGAAGGGGTACTGGTTTAGAGTCTGATCTCTTTGGTATGTGGGGAGGTTTCTGTGGTTGGTTTGTTTTGCTTTTATCCAACTGATTAATTGTAAGTATTTTGCAAATGATTTTTGAAGTCTCTGTAGCAATTAGAAGGATGCTGCTGGTCAGAGAGAAGTGATAACTTAGGCTGAAAAGTCCATGAATTAGTATTCAATGTACATGAAGTGAACTGACTGAATGAAACATATAGAGTACAGGACAAATACCATGACACTGTGCATGTTTGAGTATTCTGGATAAAATGGCTTTTGGATTTTTTTCCCTGGGGCTGAAGCAAAAAAGAATTACTTGAAATAAGAGATCTTACCTAGGGTAAGCTAAACTTTTTCTTTGCTTGAGATCTCTGTCCCACTAAAAGGAATAAGCACTTCTTTTAATGCTGGAGGGCAAAGAAAGGGTATGTGTAATCCCTCACCTTGAGTTGTAGACCAGTAAGTAAAATATGACAGGGCTGCCTTCCAGTTTACTTGGTGTGGTTTTGTGTTGGAAGTGAGAAACTGTAATGGAACAAGAATTTTTACCCTTCATTATATATCTGCTAGAGGCAGAGATTCCCACAGTTTGGCAGAGGGCTACAAAACCTGGGATGGAAGAAAGTGTACGGCGGTAACATCTAGTTCCTTTCTCCAGAAATCTCCTAAAGACTTACCAGAAATGGAAGAAAGGAGAGGACAGAAAGGGTGAAATACACTCACTGGCACAGAGGAAAAAAATCCACTTTTGAAGATGCAGTTTAGCTGCAACTCTCTAAGCTCTGTTCCTTCACATGGAGAAGGATCTTTCAGAGCAGTTGTGCTGATTTGTCTGCATGTGTCTGCTGAGCTCCAGGACTTCAGATCCAGTTTGGTAGAGGAACATGCAGTCCCTCAGGAATACCATTGTTTGTGCAAGTGTGTGCACAATGGCTTCAGTTACTCAAGTGATGTTCAACAAAATATGCCAAAAATGTCTGAAAACTGAGGAAGTAGCAACCTAAAGTCTTGATGTGATTATTTTTTCTTTTCTGTATCCACTAGGTTCAAGATGTTGTTCCTATTACAAGCTATGATACTGCTGGGTCTTTCCTGCTGCTGGGCTGTAACAATGGCTCTATCTACTATATAGGTAAGAAATGGGAGCAGGGTGGAATAAAAAGGAGGTGGTACTGATCAGCTTTTTTGTTACAGTCTTTAGCTGATTTGAGTTGCATCAGAACAACTGTGTTTATTGAGAATAATAAATGTCTCCTCCCCACAGACATGCAGAAGTTCCCACTTCGAATGAAAGACAATGATCTTCTTGTGACAGAATTGTACCATGATCCTTCCAACGATGCTATAACAGCTCTCAGTGTCTACCTCACACCTAAAACAAGTCAGTATTCTATCACTGTCTCTTCACTGAATGTCTGTTAAAAATGTGTGCTTTTTTTTCATAGCAGGATTACAAAAGGTAGCCTTTACCATAAACTAAGCATTTTTCTTCATTTAATCACCTTCAAGCTAATGATGAGCACTCAGCATAGCTGTTTTCCCTTACACCTGTACATCTGTATAAATAAGTACACTTACAGGTATTCATCTATTAATTCTTGTGCCTAATGTACTTTGGCTGGTTTTAAGCCTTTTGCACAAGAGAAGCACTTAGATTATGAATTGTATTTGCTGAAATAGTTTGTGCTGAGCTGGGTAAGGAAGAGACACAACCTTGCCTTTGTGTCTGACTTTATAGCCAATATAGTAAGAAATAGTTCCATACGCAGTTGGATGATGCTTGGCTATTGTTTCTGTGCACCCTTTGATAATCATGGTGCAGTTATCTTTTAAATTAAAAGAGAAACAATAGCAACGACAAAAACCCAAAGCGAAGTAAAACTCAAAAAAGCCCAGACTGGGAGAAAGTGGTTACTGACATAATAATATTGATATCACAGTGACTTTTTTAACTGTAGTTCTTCCTATTTTGCTTTGCTTTCCCATTTGCCTCCAGCTACAGCAGAAAAATAAATATTACGTGGCACATATAGACCACATACAGAAGAGTGCCAAAGTATTTGATCATGTGATTTCTTTTTTCACTTTCAGGAGGGAGGAGAGAATGGGAAAGAAGGCTTTTGTTAAGACCATGTTGAAACATGTAGTATGGAATTGCTACAAACCTTAGGGTTATTTTAGTTGCAAAATGCCCTCCCTGTTTATGGGAAAATAATGGGTAAACAGTGTTTAAAAATCATAGCTTTCTTCCTGTGGAAGCTTGGAAATACTGTTTTTTACTGTCTCCTCCCTTGGCCCCCAGTAAGCCAAGCTTTCGTTCCTGGGGAAACAGCTGTGTTCTTGCTTGTTTTAGGTGTAAGTGGCAATTGGATTGAGATTGCATATGGCACCAGCTCTGGAGCAGTGAGGGTGATTGTACAGCACCCTGAGACAGTTGGGTCTGGCCCTCAGCTCTTCCAGACCTTCACGGTTCATCGAAGCCCTGTCACAAAGATCATGCTCTCGGAGAAACACCTCGTGTCGGGTAAGGTGTGCACAGATGGGGATTGGTGGTTCTCCCCTCCTCCTGAGCAATGCAGTATTTGTATGCTATGCTCTGTAACTTGCAATGTTCCCGCATGTAATAGAAATAAGTTGGACAGATTTGGGGGCAGGGGAAGGACTAGTCTCGCTTGGATAGTCTTTTTTAAAGTAAGCATTCTTCAAAGCTTTTAGCAGTTGAAAGGCACAAGTTTTATTTGACCAGCTACTAGAACAACTCACTCTTTCATTTGTGTCTTATTCCAAGGTTGCCGTTTGTGGGAATAAAAGGGTTTGTAAACAAATGTATCTCTGTCAAGTTGTATTGTTGTGCATAGGTCCTTCAGGACTTGTCTTCTTTTAACAGCCTTTCAGGAACTTTCTGGGCTGCAGCAAAATGTGCACCATCTCCTCCTAGGCCCTAGAAAAAGCCTTCCTGTGACTTCAAAGGGCTGTCTCTGCTTCTTTTCTCAGCAGTCTACCAGTGTTTGTTGTGCTGTTCTGCTTGTCCTGTCTTACACTCTCATCTTACTTGCAGAGAAGATGCATACACTCCTTCTTCTATAAAAATCTATTTCACCCAGAATCCAGCAGCCAGGACATGGCAGAGAACTGATTTACATCTTGCTGCTATCCCATTATTTTAAAAAAAGGAACAGGAACATGGTGTCCAATTATACTGCAAATAAACAGCCCAGAGGTCATCTGTTCCCCTGCAAGTTGCTGCTAAACTCTCAGTACCAGGAGAGGGCATCTCTTTGTACAAAACTGAGTTAAATGATGACTAAATGGAATAGGGCTATTGTGTGAGGAGGGTTCTGCTGCCAGGCTGCTTTCATGGCATCTTGTGCACACAGGGGATTGAAGGGGGCTGTAGGCTATTGGTGCTAAACCAGACCTTAGTTTTGTGTTGCACCTGTCTCTGTTTCTTGAATTTCTGAGGGAAGATACAAAACTAATTGAAAAGTAGGACATCAGCAAGAATCTGTAGGCTGTTAGAAAATTGTTTGGAGACACTGTGTGACCTCACATTGACTAAATTCTTGATTGCTCAGACTTGAAAAACTACTATATAGATAATCATTAGAGAAGTTTATCTAAATGTTTTGTCATCCTTTGTAAGTGCACATCTTTTCCTTTCTAGTTTGTGCTGATAACAACCATGTACGGACATGGACTGTGACTCGGTTCCGGGGCATGATTTCGACTCAGCCAGGCTCAACACCTCTTGCATCATTCAAAATCTTATCCCTGGAGGAAGCAGAGAGTCATGGCAGTTACTGTTCTGGAAATGACATTGGTAGGATGTCTCTTGGTTGTGCTGTGCCTGTACCTTCACTAGTCTCATAATGGTTTAACAGACCTCCAGCCCTGTAACATGCAAGTCGATGGGTGTAAGCTTTTATACACTGCTCTCCCCTTGAAACGATGGCAAGGATCTGTAATATTCACTTGGAATTATTATTTAGGCTGTAGAGAGTGAGTGCATTTAAAAGACTTACTCTGAATGACAGAAAAAGGGACAAAAACCTTTGGAACACAGAGACTATACCTCTTCCTTGAGCAAACTGATGTAGCATTTCAATTCTGATTTAACTAGAGAATGAGAGAAAGCACAGGAGACTGTATTAAGCAGATGAGCATAGCAAACATTTGGACTGCAAATTCCAGTTCACTGTTCAGCTGGGGTTAAACAAAGCATGGAAAAAATTCTTAAATGACTTCGAAGTTGTGACAAAGTTCACTGAAGCCTTGGAACTGCAGAGGCAAATGGTGCTGATGCATTGCTGTAGTAAGGTACTGAAGGAATGTGTGGGTAAATAGGGCTAGACAGGTAGTTTAGATTCCTTGGTGATCTGAGCCTTGCAAATGAACTTTCAATGAATAGGGTGCCCTGTGAGCACAGGCTGGGTTTGGTACTATGGCAAGAAATCTGATTAAGCCTTTAGACATCTAGGAGCTGCAAAATAACAAAGTATTTATTGTTACTCTAGAAACATAATGTAGGGCTTGTGCTGACATAGCAATTCCTCTAGGAACACACAGCAAACTTAAGAATGTGTGTCCCTTAGAACAACAAAAACTGATTAGGATCTGCAGGGACTGCTAACCATTGGATGGCTTTTGCTAGCTACTGATTGTTTTTGGCTCCCTGCTCCTGATGCTTTAAAACTACAGTGATCATACTTATATAAGTCTGGGTCTTCAGAACTGTTTGGGGAAAAAGGTGAGGGAATTGAAACAAACAAATGTGATCTTTCTTTTTTCCTCTAGGACCCTTTGGTGAACGTGATGATCAACAGGTGTTTATCCAAAAAGTTGTTCCCATTACAAATAAGCTGTTTGTAAGGCTGTCTTCAACCGGGAAAAGGTACATCCATGCTGAGGGTTTTAAGTGTGAAAGGAGCAGGACTAGGCCTGTTCAGGTGGCGATGTCGCCCTCCTCCATGCTGGGTGCATGCAGTTGCACATAATAGCCTTCTACTGTGCTTGACAGCTCTGGCTGAACTCTGATTTGTGTGCTAGTACCAGGAGTGTTACTTAACCATTATTGTAACCTCAAAGCCAAAAGGCTTTTTGAGATGTGTGGTATCAGAGACTCACTTCATGATGGCTAACCCTAGTGAGTTCAAAAGCAAACATTTCTGTGCCTCTAAAGAATACATGACTTTCAACCATGGTACCATGCTAACATTAAATTTCAAAACTAATGCTGAAGTTGATGGTGGCAGGGATTGTGCTGCTCACAAAAGTAGACAGGGTGTCTCTCTTCCTTTGCACTTGGCTTTGAAGGTATTAGAACCTTTAAAACAGAGATACTGTTTTCTAGGTCATCTATCTAATTATTTCTTAAGCTTGACTTCATAATATTCTACTACACAGCTGTCAAATAACCACAGCTGCTTTTCTTCCTGTTAAACTAGGAAGATGACAAGAGATCAGAAAAGACTGCATCTCAGTTCTATGCTGCTTTATTTTTGCATCTCTGGCCTAATTACTTTGAATCTGGATGAAAACATTAATGCCTCAACACTATCGCTTATTTTCACAAATCTTGGGTAAAAAGTTCACTACAAAGGGCCAGTAAAACAAATTACCCAGAGCATGAGCAGCTTAGTTTGGAAGTCCTTTTTTTTCTCCTCACTCCCCATAAACTTCTAAAATAAAGGGGGGAAAAGCAATGGAGATCTGCCACGACAAGTGAAATTGCAGTTGTGATATGACAAAAGTTATCTTTATAGATAACATTGGATGTATGAACTTTGAATTTTTTTGCACATCTTTTATGTGGTTATACGTTCGTGTTTCTGCAGATTAGTTTCCTAGAGTGTCTAGCATATGAGGTGGCTGGTTTCTGTCATTCTAGTGAGAGTGTTAGCTTTCTAATCATTGCAAATAGAAAATGGACATAGAACACATTGGGTGTGCCCAATAAACAAGCAGTAAGAGTGCAGATGGACTGGGGGGTGGGAAGGGATTGTCTGCAGCTGAGCTGTGTGCCAGGCATGCAGGGGAAGGAATTTCATCTGGAGGAAAGGTCTTTTCCTGATGGCAAGTTTGGTGCCTTCTCAGAAAATTGAACCAGTTTACTGGCCAAACTCTGCCAGGTGCAATCGTTCTAGTAATTTGGGGTTCCTCTCCCTGTAGGATCTGTGAGATCCAGGCAGTTGACTGCACTACCATCTCATCATTTACTGTGCGAGAATGTGAAGGATCCAGCAGGATGGGCTCCCGGCCACGCCGCTACCTCTTCACTGGACATTCCAATGGCAGCATCCAGATGTGGGACCTGACCACAGCTATGGACATGGTTAATAAGAGTGAAGACAAAGGTAAGCTGTATTATGCTAGGACTGTCTAGTGGTTCTTTTTTGTGTCCTCAGATATGCCTGTAAAAAAAGCAGTAAATGGACTTGGCTTCTACGAGCTCTCTCTCTTGCAGATGTTGGTGGCCCCACAGAGGAAGAGCTGCTCAAGCTGCTTGATCAGTGTGACTTGAGTACATCTCGCTGTGCCACACCCAACATCAGTCCTGCCACCTCAGTAGTTCAGCCAAACCGGCTTCGGGAATCTAATTCCAGGTAAGTCACCAAGGGTGGCACAGACTGCAGACACCAAAGGTTTTACTTTTCAGGGAGGCAAAGGGGTTTGGTGACTTGAATGCTGTAGCTAAGCCCCTGAATTTATGTCCTTAGTGACTTGAACTACACCCACATACTCCTTGATTTCTATTGGTTTGTATTCGTGCAGACTGAAGTATCCTCTGAGAATCTGAAGTGAGCTGGAAGCCTTTATGTGGTGGCTGTGATGAGTGTATTGCTATTGTAGTGGGAATCACAGTGGTAGGTGGGAGCAATGTGTGCAGAAGAACTGGCTGCTATTCTCAGCCTAACATCTGCTCTTCTTGTATTTTCTGAAGCCTCATATTGCAGCACCATGAAACAATCCACGAAACTGCCACGTATGGTTCTGTGCGGCCATACAGAGAAAGCCCCCTCTTGGCAAGAGCAAGGCGGACAGAGAGCTTTCACAGTTACCGGGACTTCCAGGCTTTTAACTTATCCAGCAAAAGCCCAACAGAAAAGGCAGCTGCTGCAAACGGGAATTCAAGCCAGACAGAGGCCAAGAAGGCAACAGCTGAGGGCAGTGCAGCTGAGAGGAAGGCAGTCCAATCAGCAGCACTTGAAGTGCGAGGCACAGGCATGACAGATGCAGGTGGGTGTTGCAGTACAGAGGTTCACCGCCTGCCAGAGAATTCTCTGGATCTCAAAAGAAGAGGACCAGAAGAAGAGAATGAAACCAAAGCAGAAAGCAAAAAGAAAATGGGATTTGAAGGAGCTGGTTTCCTGGGAAGGAAGAAAGTGCCTCTCCTGGCCTCCGCACCAGTCCTTGCTGAAGGTGGGCCTGAATTACCTGGTGCAGCTTCTCCATCCCCTACAAAGACAGCTGCTTCACCACGACACCGGAAGAACGACTCATCCTGCCAAGACTACGGCTTGTGAAGATGCGTCTGGTGACAAAAACAAGGTGCAGGTGCCCTCTGGCTGGTAGCAGGCATAATGTTATGTGCTGTGGCTTGTTCCTTGAATGGGATTTTGTTCTGATACCAGAATAAAATTTGTAAGGTTATGAGAAAGTACCTAGCTGCTGCCAAAGCTTTGAGGGGTTGTCCACATCAATGTGTGGCTCTATGTAATGCTCCAAAATGTAGTACGGTACTTGGTCCAAAATATTGTTGTGCATTCTTGCGTAAATGTGGTCAGGCATGTGATATGTTGTGATTATTTTTGTCTTGGGGAAAGGGACAGTGCTAAAGGAAAACTTGGTTGCTGAGCAGAGGATGCTCTTCACAGGTTGCTCTACAGAGCTGCTACTGTCTTGGGTGGAGGATTTGCCTAATTCACAGAGCTGCCTCTGTAGTCTTGTTTTATGAATGGGATCCTTGCTCTGTATGCTGCTGTCTGATATCCAAAATGTTTTGTGCAGGTTAAGGAGGAAGCTATTCAAAATAGCATATTATTTTGCCTCTTAGTCCAAATAAATTGCCAGAGGAGTGTTGCTTGTACTTTCTGAAAATGTGTGGTATCAGATGATGGATTTTGCTGATTGTGACTGAGAGAATGCATAAAAATATGCTTGGCAGAATACACAGAACTGGCAGTCTCTTGAGGGCTTCCTTGTCACTTTCCCTGGAAAAAAGACAGAGATTAATATGGGAGTAGGTTTACTGTCATGGTGTAATAATTCTCAATTACAAGTGCCTTGACATGGTATTTCATACCTGTGTCGCACTGGCTGCTTGCTGTTTGCACCTAGTTTACTGTGGATGGTGAACAAGTTTTATTGCCTGCGGATTAGTAATACATAAGCAGAAGGGAAGGGTGTGACAGCAAGTGAAAAAGTGTGCTTGGTGTTCAGCATTTCTTAATGACCTCTTTTGTTGGGTTTTTTAACTTGAGCCAAGAGGGTGGGGAAGAGGCAGTGAGAGAACACAGAGGCTAGAACAACTTCATAAGAACTCCTTCAGTGCTGTTTATTCACCTGTGCATGAACACAATTTTGTGGTGGAGCTCTGTCAGTCAGGAGAAAACATAGACATCCTGCCATGGAGGCCCCTTTTAGCCACATGCTGATTTTTGGACATGTAAAAGACTTTTCCTTACCAAACATGCTGTCACCCCTCCCTCCCTCTCCCACCCCTACAACCCTCCTCAGTTGGGAAAGCTGGATGAGAGACAAAGATGAGAGCCTCTACCTTCACAGTCTTCTACTACTGTATGACTTAGGGATCTTCAAACTGTTCTCTTGCCTTTCTGAGGTGTCAGTGCTAGCACACAGTTTTTACTATACAGTGAAAGAGATGTTGAAAAAAAGACCAACTTACCCCCCCACACATCCCCTCCCAAAAACTAGTTTTATCTTTTAACTCCAGGGCATGGGGTGGGGAAACAGCAGCCCTATCCCTGCCTGCAAAGGCCATGCAGGCTGCTTTTGGCAAGTTACCCACTTCCATTTTCTAGAAAAATTGGTTTTGTTCTTCAGAGGTGGGTGTCAGTGAATGTGGTGTGCTCTTTGGTGACAGTGCTGAAGCCTTTGATGACATTGACAAGATCCTCTTCATCTACATACTGTAAGGAAGGGAAAAAAGAAGCACGTCAGCCAAAGTTGTACCAGACTAAAGGGGATTCCTTAATTTCTCTTTCCTCCTACCCACTAAAAATAGTTGTAATATAGATAAATAAGTGCATTTCTAATGTCTTCCCTTTCCTCCCAGGATGAGATAAGAATCTAAAGCATTCAAGCACCTGAATCCAAGCCAATTAGATTTTCACAGTAAGCAGTAAGTTAAAAAAAATACAATCAATTACTTCAATTGCTCTATATATCTGACAGATGGTCAATAATACGGTGTTTGTTACAGTGTACTGGGAACTTGGAGCCATGAAAAGAAAAAAATACATATTTACATTTTTGTTTTGTGTAACAACCACATCACATGTGATTTAGGTAAGATTTTGTTCTTCAGGCTTCCAAGGGAGTGTCTGAGCTTCCACCTGCACTCCTGCATTAGGCCAGAGACAGTTGAAAGCAGGAGGGAAATAAACTGTTCCCGTCACATAAAGAGGGCACTGGCAGTGTTACTGCAGATTTGTATCTGGGCCACTACAGCCATTCGCTACACTGATTTGCAAGCTGGACAAAGGGCTGAACCAAACTTTGAAACCACCATTCCTAAGCTACTGAGTGTAATAAAGAAAAGAACTGAGTCAAAAGCATTGCAGGAGGTTTGTTTGTAAGAGAGCTGAGCAACACAGGAGCAGAGACTTGGGTTCAGGGCAATGTAAAGCAATGTACAGACGATGGACAGAAGAGCTGCTGACTTGATAAAGCAGCTGAGCTCAGGCTGTCAGGGTTTGTCTGCCACCAAAAGGAAATAAAAGTTTTTGTTTTCCTGCTCCTGCCACTCCTAAAACTCATTGGAGTATTTTTAAACTCAAACATGCATATGGGGGGGGTTGCAACCTAAACTTAGTCATGGTGTCAGCCCAAGATAAGTGGGTAGAGCACGAGCTTCCTCTCAGCAGCAGGAAGCTTTTCTTTCTGCTAATGAGATCATAGAGAGGTACACCCTGGATGAGTTGTTAGTCCCCAAGGAATTAAATCACAAGAATGTGATAGCTCTTGAGAAAATGGCAAGGCTGATTCATGATACCTTGGAATCGGGAAGTCTGTGAGCTGCAGAGTGCAGGCTGAAGGTTAACCTGTACCTATAGGGGTTTTGCCTAGAGTTAAGTTATCCCTACCTTCTTAATTAAGCCTTATCAACTACCTTGGCCCTGCTTTTGGGGTCTAAGTGAGTTTGCAGTGATGAAACCAACACCCCTATTCTTTGATAAGCCCCTATTCTTGGTCCTTTTTAGGAACCCTAATTTTCATCTTTTTCAGGAAGCAAACTCGTGTCTCACTGACCCCTGAGCCACATCTCATGCATTTGGTCAGGGAAGGGTGGAAGTTAAAAAACCTGTTTCCTGGTGACAAAGAGAAAGGGAAGTTATCAGTGTCCTTGGCTTGAAAATCATAATGTCTTGTATCTGTGTGTTCAGATCCCTGTTGATGATACTGTCTAGTCCTGCCCTATATTAAAAGAGAAACACTTTGTCTGCCCCCAATATCTTTCTGGTCCCATGTGGGCAGAGTTTGAATTCATTTGTCACATATGCCAGGAGATCTGAGCATTCACATAATCTCTGCATTGTGCCTGAGCAGAGGACAGAGAGCAGGTCTCATCAGCAACTGAGTCCCAGTTAACAGACCAGGAGTCACTAGAACACAAGCTCCTGCCTCTGGCATTAAATGTGTTAAGAATGCCTAGACATCCCACCTCAGACATGGACATTTACTGACATGCATGGAAAAAAAGGCCCACCAAATAGAAGGGAATTCTTCAAGGTGCATTTCCTTGGTAGACCATGGAGTTAATAATCCAGTGGAAACCATAAAGAGATGCACATGGATCCCTTGCATCCTGTAAGAGCGGTGTGTGATCACCTGCAACTCTAGAAGAGAGCAGCAGACTTGAAGCATTTTGAGGATCTAACCTCTGCCCATGTCCTTCTAGGTCTTTTGGCTGTATCTCCAGGAACTTTAGATACTTAGGCCTATTTATGATTCCAACAGAACAGACAAATCTCTAGCAGGTGATGTGCAGCAGCGTCCCCGAGGAGCAGGAGCCCTTACCAAGCCACGGCCAGTAGTGCGGTGGTTGTGAAGGATGGCATCCCAAGGTGATTCTTCAAAAGTCTTCTTGTCGTAGAGGTCGAGCAGCTGGCTGACACTGCGATGCAGGGAGGCAGGGGAATATGTGCGGCTCAGCTGGCCCTGGCTCAGCCTCCTCCCCCCCGGCGCCAGACGGACACTGCGGTTGCTCGTGGGAGAACCAGCCCCTGGAATTTTCGTATCTGCTAGTCCCTTGTGAGGAAGACACAAAGTAATAAATAAAAAAATAAATGGGCATGGTTTTAAATACTTTATCTAAACAAAGCCGGAGTGGAGGAGAACAGAGAAAACCATGCCTCAAAAATCATGCAGTTATAAACAGAAAAAACCCCAGACCTTTCCCCACTCTAGAACAATCATATCATTAAAAACAAACAAAAAACCCGACCAACGCAAAACCAGGATTTTTCCCAATTTTTTTTCTTCTTCCAAATTTTTTTAAAGTACCAACAAGCAGAAGTCCAAAGATTTTTGATTACCAGAATGATTGCCCAGACTTGCACAGCAAGGGGATGTTTGAAGACCTTTCATGATCAGGGGAAAAATCATTCACCCACCAGGAGAAACATGCAGTGTCAGATGCCTTTGTGCATGCTTGGGTCATCTGACACATCACACGTCTGGCCACTCTGCAAGCTGAGGACTCTACCTCAAAGTGCGACGTGTATCTTTTGAGAGTGACACTGCTGGATGAATCGGACGTGTCAGCAATAGTCTCAAACTGAGATTAAAGAGAGGGAGGAAAAGCATTAGGGCAGGGCAAGGTGCAGTGTGGGTGTACCTGACAGAGGGTGTGAATTAGCTGCAGCTCTGTGAGGGAGAGCAGTGTAGCAGGAGTTGGGGCAGAAGGGGAACTGGCAAAGACCAGGCACTATTTACTTTTAAGTGGTCAAGTACCCTGTGGACAGCACTGCTCGCCATGACCTCACTAAAAATCGTAAAACAAGCCATTTTGTCACTCCATCATAGCTCTGTCCTAACTGCTCAGATCAGTCCTTCAAGTGCTGCACTAAAGAATCCTCCTTTCTATTAAGTTCATGAGCTTCTGGAAAAAGAAAAAAAAAACAAACAAAAAAAAAAAAAAAAAAAAACAAAAAAAGGAAATAAAAGAAAGGGCAGGAACATGAAAGGGAATTGCAGGCATGCCAACAGCAAAGACATTTTAAAGTCAAGAGGAATAACACAAGATGACAGACTGTAGAGGAAAATGAATCAAAACCATGAGACCAAAAAAAGAAGTTTCTTATGCTCTTAGCCTTTGCCAGGAGAAGGGGCACACTGGAAATCCCATTGTTTCCAAGAGCTTCTTGGTTGAGGCACAGATGCAGTGTCTTGGCACTGAGACAAGAAGGAACAGAATGCGTGAAGGATGCAGGAGTCACTATGCTGCTTGATGGAGCTCACAGGAAAAAGAAGCTGAGAAGTGACAAGAAGAATCATCTCAAGGCCTCTGCCTGGGAAGAAGCATGGAAATGGAAGGCATGGCTGCTCCCATTCTCAGTCCTATAAAAATTGCTATATTTTTTTTGTTTTGCTTTTTCAAGGGGTAAGATAGCACTACTACTCTGCTACGTGATGGAACATGTTTTTTATGCGGTTTTTTTTTCAGAATTACAACTTTTCATCATAAAAATTATACAAAGCCTTCCTCTTTATCACTCCCCAGTAGTCCTCCTCCCACCTCTCTGATGGTCCCACCGTGGGTCTGCGTGCACAAACACACAGAAGCATTTTGTGAAGTTCCCTAGCTTTTTCCCTGATTATTCTCACTCTACTCCAAACCTTCTTGGCATGCAGCTTGTCCTAGAGCAGTCCAGCTGGGTGGTAGATGGATACTGGCAAGAAATAATGCATCTCCCTAAGACTTGCTCTTTGCAGGCATATCTCCTGGATGCCTGACAAAGACTGTCAGATTGATCCTGGTTAGGCATCCACAGCAGGCAGCTGGGAACACATGAAAGGTTCCTCTGAAAAGCACATTTTATCACCTACCTTCTCACAGCATGCCAAAGACTTCTCAGCTCTATTGCAGATGTCAGCTAACATGAGGTGACAGCAGTGGCTTTGCATTTTCTGTGACTCTAGATCCAAAGTTTGTCTTAGGCATCAGAGGCATTTCAGGGCCTGCAGACCAGGTGCCCCAGAGCTCTGTTTGGACTAAGCACCTGTAACCTTGCTCTCCGTGCCCACGTAGATATGGCCCATACGGGACCAGACGGTCCTTTCCCTACACTGAACAGCCTCCATTTGGTAACCAAGTGTGCAACAAAATGTTGGAAGGAGGAACAAAAAGTCTGTGTGTGTGTGTTTGAAGGGACAGATAGAAGTATAACATCATGGCTATACAACATTGCATTTTTCCAAACGTACCGGATGGGTTTCGCCTGATGAATACACACTCATTGGTGATGTTCTTTTCTGGAGTGGAACTAAAGGAGGCCTGTCTCGTGCATAGGGTTGCTTGTGGACCTTCCTCTGAAGAATTAAGGAGAGAAGAATAGCCAAGAGGATCAATCCTAGAACTACCATCAGCACTGCAAACCACAACTCGTTGTAGAATTTTGCATGTTTGGACTCCGCTTTGTCCTTTTCTCCAGGTGTTGTCAAGATCAGACCTGTAAAAAGAGGGATTAAGGGAGAAAGGGACAGTTATTTCAAGAAGCATTTAACAATATGCTATCCCTTTCCTCGCTAATAAATTAGGCAGAAATTTAAGTAATTTTGTCGTCATGTGCTTATTTGCACTTATGTTCAAGGTGGCATAATGGTTCAATATGCTAGCAGGCTATAATAAAAAACTTACTACCCTCAAGAGACCCTGCTTAAAGCTCTGGCATTGCTGCTTAGGCTGGAAATCACCACTGCATCAGCAGCTCTTCTGAAAGGAGGTGGTGGTGGTGGAATGTGAGGAAAAAAGGGTTCTCCAAGTAACCTTGAAGAGTGGCAATTACTACAGTAATTTCAGAGCAGTACAGAGGACATTCTCTCCAGAACAACTGTGCAGTTACAGGCCTGTGCAGTTAACAAAAGAGAGGGAGGAAGGCTTTAATATATTAATACAAAAGCAAGCCACATGAAACATTTTACTACTCCTTTCACCCATCTGCTAGAAAACAAAACAGTCACTTGGTTGGCTTTGCTCACACACAAGTGTAAGAAATCTCAGTGACAGGATTTCTGGTTATTTGCAATCCTACATGTATAACCAAACTCTTGGCCAAGGAATTTCCAACCTTTGCTTGCAAGCCTCCTCTGCAAGTTGCCTACGGTGCCATTCAAATTTTCAATAGACTCTGGGTAAAAGCAGCAACCGAAGAACAAAGAGGCAGAGGGTGGAAGGTGGTGGATGTAGAGCAACTGGAAACATTTTATATTGCCCTTAAGGCAGCCTTGCCTGAAATTCTGCAGGATAATGGAGTGAAAGCATGAAAAGGGATATAAGGGAAATGCAGAATAAAGAGTAATTGCAAATATAAGGCAGATCTATTTTAAAAAGCTTGACAAGATGCTACATGAAAAATAACTTAATTAAACCAGTTAATTAATTCAGTTAGAAATGGTTCGAACTTAGCTTTGGTTCACAGAAATCTAAAGACTTAAAAAACCTGGAACCTTTTACTGTTAGGCATCTACTACTCAATGTACAAGAGGATGTCACCACACCAAACTCCCTTGCTTCCACAAAACAGGCCAAAGCCTTGTGGACAGAAGGGAAATGGTAGGTGTTATAAACTGGGTCCTGACAACATCTAGTTTGACATTCTCATAAAGTGGCTAGGGGAACACATCCCAGGTGAATCTGCTGGTTGGTCATAGGAAAGGAGCAGGTGGATGTCCCTTACTGGGGTGGGATGCTGGAAGGAGAGATGATGTGTATTTTCACTGTCAAACTGAGGGGGAACTTCGGAGGACAGGACTGAAATTCAAGATGATCTAAATTTGGAAATTAAATCTGAAAGTGAGCAGATTCTATTTAGCAGGAGAAAACACAATTTTGGAGCAACAGACTTAGGTAAAAATAAAATAAAAGATATTATATACCTGAGGAGAGGATCTGAAGCTAATTGTGAGAATTGTCCCACCCCTGTAAGCATTCAAGGCCAGGCAGGATGGGGCTTTGAGCAACCTGGGCTAGTGGAAGTTGGCCTCCATGGCAGGGGGTTGGAAGCAGATGATCTTTACAGTCCCTTCCAACCCAATCATTTTATGATTCTAGGATGGTTGGACTCAATGATGTTTAAGGTCCTTTCCAACCTAAAGGACTCATGATTCTATGATGTGAAGGAACAGAAATCCACACAGGGCAAATAAAGCACATTACACACACACCTCATACACAAGGCACGAAGGAAGCCCCTGATACTGCAGTGAGATGCCATCGTGCCTGGCATGCACTACATGTCAAATTTCAAGCACAAAACACATCAAATGAACAGGTGCTTGGTAATTTCTTCACTTATTTACCAACTCCCTCTCCAGCGTTGTACTTGATGACCGGTGTCGTGGCACTCCCTTCATCGGTGATGCAGGTCACTTGAAACAAAAAGGCTGAGCAAGAAAAATTAGAAAATACTGTCACCAGCAGAAATAAAAATTCAGTAGGTGCTGCTTTTTAACCATGATGCACCGGCAAACAGCCAGCTCTAAAAAACCAAGGCAGGAATAGCACATAACCCATCATAACCCACCTGAGTCCCAGACCAGAGCTTCACAGTTCTTTACACATGGGTATTAAATTTCCAAACTATGAACCATGGCAGATCATAAGCAATCGTCACTATGATGTTGCTACAAGATGTGTTCCTCTCTCACCACTCAATTCTCCCTCTCCCAATGTAACTGGCAACTTTCAATTTTTTCATCACTTTGCCCTAAATCCCTCATACTTCATTCATAGCTAAAAAAAACCGTATTAAGAACATTTGAATTTAAAAAATAAATGTATTAGCACCATAGTAATCAGGAAGATAAAAAATAAATTACTAAATTCTTTGATGTACAAAATCCCAATGTCATAAAAACAGAAATAATTTTTCCTGATGTTTATTCTCTTCCTTTTTTTTCACCCTGTTGGTAGTTTCCTTGTATTTTAAAGACTGCAAAAGGTTCCAAGAGCTACTGACTTAATTTGATTCAAATGAAAATTCAAGCTTCAGTCTTTACCGACACTGAAGATTTCTATACGTTTCCCAGACCGTAGCCCTGACGGACGGAATTGCAACACAGCTCTAGAATTTGGGAAAGCTTGACCCTCACAGTGAATCAAAACAGTCTCACCCAGTCCGGTATAATGTTTAAGAGAAAGCTCAACCCCATGGATTTTATTTCAAGGATTTGTTTAATTACATTTTGGCATGCCTGTACACTCCTTTGGCCTTAGCTTGGGATTGCAATGAAGAATTTTTTTTTAATTTTAGCTCACACTAATATTAACTTAGCTCAACAGACTTTCCCAGAGAGGAAGTTGTAGGCAACTGACTTTTGTCAGACGTCCTTGGCAGGTAGAGCTCGGTGTCGAAGCCGCTGTAGATGCGCCGCGCGCTCTCCGTCAGCACGAACTCCTTCAGGCGCCCGTTCAGCACGAAGGTGCGGCTCCAGTCGATGTGGATGGTGGATAAATTGCTGACCACCGAGAATGGAGCCATGTACCGAGGTGCTACAAGACAAGGAGAAAGAGCTCGTTTCCAGCCAGTGGGCTAGAAGTGATTCAGTGAGTCGTATAACGAATAGAAGGAGATTCTGCATCATACAAGCTCTGCCACGTGCACTCCCTCTCTCACATATCCATGTGTATGATTAGGGAAGATACAAGGAAAAAAGAAAAAGCTGCTCTAGCATGCCAGCCTGTGCACTGAGAAAGCAGAAATATATCCTGAAAGCAAATACTGAACTCCCTCCCTTTGCCTTTGTGTATGTGGTACAGACACTAAAATGGTATGAATTAAGGTAGAGGACAGGGAGACACAGGAGGCTGTGCAAGCCTGACTGCAGCAGGCTGGGCTGCAGCAGTGAGCCTGAAGAAAGTTCTTTTGCAAGCCCCAAGAAATTGTCAAGATCATCTTTAACACATGTGCATACATGAAAACATGGGGTTTCAGAAAACAAGAACAGATGGCAGGCAGACAGAAAAGAAACCCAGAACTCACTTCAGGGAGGAAAAGTTCATCAGTTGGGCTCAACAGCTTGCTGACAAAAAACTTCATTTAGGTTTGAGGTGGTCCTTTCTTGTGGTGTTGCCATTAAGCCATCTGCCCCGTATTTGCTGGTTTGTTCATAAGAAAGCTGCTTGTCCAGCTGCACTTGGCTGCTAATTGCCCACTGTCACTAAAGCAAGCCTTGGAGGCAAGAGGAAGCAGTCAGAGCGACTCAAGAAAGGAGACAGTGAGAGGGATTTTGGAAATCTGGTGTGAAGAGGTCAGCAAGGCAAGAAAAGCAAGACTGAAAGAAGAGGACTTTGGACCTAGTGGGTGGGGGGCTAGAAATTGCTTTCAAATTCTTTTGTTCTATGTGTCTCACCAGTTCCTTACGAATTTTCTCCATTTAGAAGTTCATAATCATGTTCCAGCCTTTTAACTTGCAATTTAATAAAACACAGCTTTGGAGACAAGGGATCGTTCTTTTGTTAGCTTTGTTTTTTGTTTGTTTTTTTGGTTGGTTTTTTTGCATTTTTTTTTGTTATTCTGGGTTGGGTTTTTTTTTTGTTCTTTTCTTTGTTTTTGGTGTGGGGTTTTTTTCAGGGGTGACATTAAAGAAAATCTGGGCCTGTTCCACCTGAAATTTTCAGCTAAGGATGTATCAGATTATAGATTTTTAGTAATTACTTGGCAGAACTACCAAATGATGCAAAAGGGATTTTTAGAAAGGTGATTCTGAAATCCTGACATGAGATAAAAATTGAACATTGTCTTTGCCCTGACCTGACAGACTGAGATGAAATGCCCATCTCATCTGTTATGGAATGACTCTGGCTACAGCACTATAGATCTTTTTAATAAAAGCTGATGTTAGACTACTACAAATTCAGTTTTGATGGCAAAATCTATTCTGCCTGTAGGCACAGGTCCTGCATATTTAATTTCCGTGCATACCCCCACATGGCCTTAAAGCACTGCCCGCAGTGGTTGGACAGCAACGAATTCTTACTTCAGTGTTCACAAGCATTCGGTCATTCAGATGACATCCAAGGAAAACTTTTATGACTCCTAGCAGAAGTGTGGCATGAATTAGGACAATAAGATTGTTCCTGAAAACAATCACCAGGTCTCTTTCAAAATCTCCACTTTTCCAAAGCATTATTTATGGCAGTATATTTATTACTACACATCATCCTTCTGGTAATACTTGAATATTTTATGTTCTGCAGCTTTGCTGCCCATTTTCAGTAAAATAAAATGTTTCCAGGCTCCCAAGATAGAGGATGTGACATCAGATGATGAGCAAAGAAATATTTTGAAGGAATGAGCAGTTAAGCCCCAGAGCAGAATTTCAATGAATGTGCAGCAGAGACAGTGACCAGGGACATGGAAGAAGAGATTTCCGGGGACCTCCTCTTTCCCAGAGGTGGGGAAGTCATTTGGCTCTGTGCAGCCCCCGGCCTCAGAAGCAGGCATCACTGAACTATATCTCATACTCACGCTCCTTTTCTGTAGTGAATCCGATCCATTCGGAGGCGCTGCTGCCAACAGAGTTGTAGGACACAACTCGCAGGTTGTAAGTTGTGTAAGGCTCCAGGTTGGACACGTTGGCACTCTGTCCTTTCCCTGTGTACTTCACCTCAGTCGGGCCAGGACTGCAAGCCTTCACTGCTGGCTGTAGGTTCAGAGGACATGCCACGTACACGTGGAGCTCATAGCTGAGAGCAGAGTTGAGATTTTGATAAATGAAGGGCCTTAATAATATAAAAGACAATCCTACATTTCACCCCAATTGCTGTCTGGCTACCAGAGAAGAATAGACCTGATCCCAGTTACTCTCTTGGAGATTTTGGTCCTAACTGACAGATAGTTGAGCAATTGTGGTGGTCCCTAGGTCACACTCACAATGAAACTGTTGACACCTGTTACCTTGCTGCTCACTTCAGCAAGCCAGGATTTTTGCCTAAGTAACTCCAGATTGCAGCTATCTCTTTGCTGCCAGTTGAACTCAGAACTATTTGACTACACAACCACAGCTGAAAACAAATCACCTCCACACAAAACAGCTCATCCTTTCCACCTTCATCCTCCCCAATATCCTGCTCAGGAGAAAATACAGTGTATGTAAACACTTCCCAGATGGTGTTCAGGCCATAGGGAATGTCACCATCAGCATGCCAAGGAAGGAAGACAAGTGCCACAGCAGTTCAGTGCTCTCAGCCACGCAATTCCAGCTGAAATTGTTCTGGCACCACCTCCAGCCAAGGTTGAGCTGGGCGGCAGCTCCTACCTGGTGACGATGCCGTTGGGTGAGTGAGGTGCACCCCACTGGAAGGAGGCGTTCCTGGAGGTCAGGGTGCGGATCTGCGGCGGAGGCTGCTCTGAGGGCGGAGCCGGCGGCGTGGTGAACTGAGCCATGGGTCCTTTGCTGCAACAGTTGAAACAGGTGCAGGCCTCCACGCCAACAGAGTATGTGGTGAAAGGTTTTAGCCCATGTATTGTCTGTTGGGTGGCAGTCCCTTCTGACAGCTGTAAAAATTAAGAGGGAACTTGTCACAGCTTCAAGCACCACAAATACTAAATAAAAGTTATGGAGGTGAATTAACACCAGAATAAGATGGGCAGAAGATTCTGCATGTCCTTTCAGTCTGACACTAATGCAGCTGTTGTGTAATGGGAACTGTGCATTTTTCTCCCATTATGAAGTTAAATGACACTCTTCAAAGGAAAAGACCATGCCATCAATGGCCTCAAGATGTCTTAAGCTGAGCTGTGACCACTGTATGTCAACTGCAAATGTCATTCTCAGCAACAGAGAAGCTGAAAACCATTAAAGAAAGACTCTGAGATAAGTGGTACTGAAGCAGAAAAGAAATTAATGTGGAAAATAAATCCATGATAAATGTGCTAGCAAATCATCATGCATATCTCACACGCTCCCTCAATGTGGAGAGAGGAAACAGTGCTGGGCCCTGTGACACCAATGTGTCTGGTGGGTCAGGTCACTCCCAGACAGGAGAATGTGCTCTCCAGTAGGTACATCTAAGTCAAGGGCCAACATGATGCTGCTCTGCATTCAAACAGATATTGTCCTGGGTTAGCCTGTTAGGAAGCCTTCCTAAGCTCAGCAAGAGAGACCTGGAAGTTCTGGCAAAGGAATCAGTGCCCTGTTCTGAAACTGCTCACAGGACTGCCACTTCACCTTTCTGCTGTAGTCATTTGTTGGTATAGCTTTTTTTTAAGCCAAAGAAATAAAAATATGTAGAAAACACCAACAAGGGGCAACATCTGCTCTCATTTGGCAGCATGTGATTTAGCAGAGTTCAGCAAAAAGTGGGAAGGAGAGCATCAAGCAAGCAAAGGGAAGCACTTGGTACTTCTTGATGCCAGAGCCAGAGCTGAGCCAGCAGCATGGCAGGTGTGAGGGAACGGAAATGGAAGGCCATGCAGGCACCAATGGGACAAACTGGCTGAATCCGACACAGACACAGCCAAGTGCACTGGAAGGAACAAATGGGTAATGTGAAATCAGTAGACAGCTTAAGCTCACGGAGAGGACAGTGCATTGCAGAGTAGATAACAATGGGAGGCCAGGAGAGGAAGGCAGTCTGTGACCAACAGTAGCAGCTTGTAAGAACAAAATTGTTAAAGCTAGAAAATACAAGTGGAAATGGAAGTACAGAAAAAGTGCTGACAATACTCACCACCACATCAGTCCCTCTGGTATCATTAGAAAACAGCCTGTAGATACTGACCACCCCGTTAGGCTTAAGAGGGGGGCTGATGCTCACCACAGCCACAGTGGACGCCACGGTGTTGAAGAGGGGAGCTCCCAGGCCCTCGGGAGGGGCAGGGCCTGTCCGGCAGCGGGACCAGCTGCTTGGCGTCCGGCCCACGGAGTTTACTGACCACACCTTCGGCACGAGAACAAAGAAACTGTTACCAAAGGACTCAAGCCTACAAAACACCTGCTTTTAGCCAGAGGGGCTACTGCAGCCCTACTGACATGGGGTAAAACATGGTGCAATGGCACCCATGGGAAATGTCCCCTGATGGCCACTCAGCACCTGTGTGTTGATCCAGTGATTTTTTAACAGAAGAGTGGAATATTTCCCACTGCCACACTTAGGGAAAAGAAGCAAAAGTCATGTCTCAGGCAGTGTGTGCTCTTGTGTCTTCTTCACACCTGATCCCCACACTCTGAATTCCTACCACTGTCTGTGTCATACCATACCAAGAGAACTCCTGGAGGAGTTGTGATCAACAAGGACAATATTTTCAAAGACATACTGATATCTGGTCCTGGCAATTTTGTCTCTTCTGCACACTTTCTTCATGTAGTATACAGGCAGCCCCAATGAATTCAGCCTGGCCTCGGGTGGCACTTAAAAGTTGCTTTCACCTTGACTGAATCACACTAGCCAAACTCAGGTTACTCTTCAGAACCAGTGAGTTTTACAGGAACATCCTTCTCTTAAAAATATTAATGTATCAGTTGTTTGGCAACATTTTCAGTAACTCATAATATAAATAAAGCCCACTGAGGTGTATAGTTAATTCAGCATCTCTCATTTATTTTCACAACATTTGCTTTATTGCATGAGCACAAAGGCAATGACTTCAGTTCCAAGATTTCAAAAATTAGCAGCTTGAATTAGGCCTGATTAAAACCCACATGTCTCTATGAACTATGCCTACTGATTTTGTCAGCTACCCAAAACCAGAGTGATCTGCAGACTACATAAAACTCAGCACTTATTAAACACACTCTCCAACAAATCTGCATGAAAATTAAATTTTGCTTTCATCAAGGACTGAATAAACATATGGAAGGATGTATAATCTTATTTATCAAAAAGCATTTGTATAATTAAACACGAATATCATAAAAGGTTGCCTTAGGTCATCATTTGCATGAGTAAGTAATTTGTAGAATGTCAGGTACAATAGACAGAATAGATGGATGTGTGAGCTTATAGGGTTAAATTAGACTCAATATTAACCAACCACATAGTGATCAATCAGAATGATAGATCTAAATGGCAATACAAGAGGACTGTCTGAGCGATTTTTAGTATAAGTATTCCTTAGTAAGCTTTCATGTCGAGCAGTTCTAACTACAGTAAAACACATTCTTATGCGATCTACTTTGGGCACTGGTCCTGGGGAAGGGAATGGTGTGACTATGTCCTGAAAAAAAACAGGAGGTTTAGATGTAAGAGGTCTTCAAAACTGACCCTGAGTCCTTCCAGCTTGCAATAGTAATTTCCAAGAACAAAGGACACTTCACAAGGAACCTAGGGAAGGAAAATGGATAAAAACAACTACAGTGGCGTTGAAGGCTGTGGTTCTGCCAATTATGAACCCAAAGATCTTTCCTGATTCCATCAGTAATGTACAGAATATCCTAAGTACAGATGATGCCCTGCAATAAAAAGCTCAGCCAAAGCATTTTCATTTCAGTGGAATCAGTAATACATCTCTGTTGTGAACTATTCATAAAGTCAAACTCTGTTCACTTTATTGCAGTAGGTCAAACCATGTATCTCAGTTCAGCTCCAGCTGCTACAAAGATTTACCCACAGTCATTCATTTCAAGGGGCATATTTCTTTGTGGAAAGAATAAACCACATATGGAAAGAGCAGCTCTGAGTGTGGCACTCTCATCAGCTCAGCACTTACCCGGGCTCAAAGGCTCCATTTATATCCTGTTTGTGGCCTTAATGAGCACGGAGCGTAACAGTGCCGGACCCAACCTGCTGAGCAAGCTGCCCAAAGCTAAAGGTGATGAGTTAGGAAGAGAACCTTCCTGTGTAGCACAGGAATTCAGCCTCAGAATGGCATTCTCTCAGAATTTTGGAGGAGAGAGGGATGCAACTCACTTGGCAAGAAAACACTTCACCGAGGGTTGGATGGAGAGAACTCCCTTCATCAATCCCTCACCTATCATAGGTGCCTACACCTTGTCTTTCAGGAAGAAGTCTTAAGTCACAGAATCACAGAATAAGATGAGCTGGAAGGGATCTACAAGGATCATTGAGTCCAACTCCTGGCCCCACACAGGACCATTCCCAAGAGTCATACCATGTACCCAAGAGTGTTGTCGAAATGCTTCTTGAGCTTTGCCAGGCTTGGTGCTGTGACCACTTCCCCAGGCAGCCTGTTCCTGTTACTAAGAAAGGGCCAGGAGCCAGAAAAGACCACTGTCACAGAACAGAGTGAGGATTTCTCCCCCATCCCAAGCAGCCTGTGGTCCTCTTGTGCCACAGGACTGGGAGATTTATAGCAGAGATGAGTCCCTCTGACCCTGGGACACTCTGTTCCCCATTACCTCATTTTCTCCTATATTTTGCGCAGGACTGATGTGCATTTTGGAGGAAGTAAAAGAGCAAAACAGAAGGCTAGGAATTCCCGAGTGTTTCTACTGTCACAGTAGCCCAGTCACCCCTGGGAAAACCAGAAAGAAGGATCATGACACCGGGGAGGCCACCATTTGTCCCAGTGCCGATTTTTGCTTCCACAGCTTCATCCAGAACTTCATTACTGGGTGCCAGCAGCTATGAATTGCTTCAATAGAGATGAAGACACATCCTGCCCTGAATACTGTGGACAAAATAATGGGAACATGAGGTGCATATGAGTGTGTGGGTGCTTTGAGCCTGGGAATGGGCTGAAAACAGGAGAAAAGCAACGGCAATGTTTTTGGAGAAGCACTGCTGCCTTCCCTCCTCACCATTGTAGTGCCCTGTATCAGACACCACGGTTATGGGCAGGGAGCCTGACTGAGGAAGGGATGTCCTGCTTGTGTGAGCAGGGAGGTGACAGTGACATGCAGATACTCCCTAGCTGGCTCCCAGTGCACTTAATCTCCTTCCTTAGGTGAGAAAAATGTGGCAAGGCCTCTTGTACTTGAGCAACCTTCAAAGCATCTTCCTGAGCTGATGGTGCTGTCCTCACACACTGCAGTTTATTGTCACCTCATCACCAGATCTGGGGTCATGAGTGTGGCTTGGGGTTCTAATAATAATCTTGTAAAAACAATCCCAATCTAGTGCAGCCTGGAGGAGGCTGAGGGGACACCTCACCACGGCCTGGTGCTTCCTCAGGAGGGGCAGTGAAAGGACAGGTACGAATCTCTGCTCTCTGGTGACTGTGGAGCTGACATTCGATGGGTGTTAGAGAAAATTCAGCAGCAAAGCCTGCAAAAAGATTTTTCTTCCCAAAAGAAAGTTTCTTACTTTCTAAAGAAAACAGTTCTATAAACATTTCATGTTTTCAAGAAAAAATTGATAGAAGTTTTGTAAACATCTCTTGTTCTCAAAAGAACAGGTGGTGTTTTTTCACTTTAGTTTGTTACTCTCTTGTGTTATGTTTTCAAAATATGCTCTCTCTATCTCATCCAATAGTTGTAGAAAAGCATTGTACCATTTCGCCTATCAAGTGGCTTTTTGCGAAAAACCATATAAAAGGAGTGTTTGAGTTGAATAAAAAACCTTCTAATTCTTTAAATATTAGAGTCCTGTCTCTTCATTTCATGTGCAACAGTGACAGGTGACAAGTGAGAGGACTCGAGGGAACAAAGCAGTGTCAGAGGAGCTTTAGGTTGGATGTCAGGAAAAGGTTCTTCACTCAGGGGGTGGTTGGGCACTGGAACAGGCTCCCCCAGAAACTGGTCACAGCACCAGGCCTGGCAGAGCTCAAGGGGGATTTGGACAACACTCAGGGACATGGTGTGACTCTTGGGGTGTCCTGTGCAGGTCCAGGAGTTGGACTTTGGTGATCCTTGTGGTTCTCTTCCAGGTCCGAAGATTCTGTGATTCTTTGACTCTGTGCTCATCCCCCTCCATACTACAGTGAAGTATGGACTCCTTCAAGAGTCAGGAAATTGAGGTTCAATCACGTGCTCCAACAGAGGCATGCCTCTGGAGTGGGCATGCCCAAGTGGATGACGCATCTCTGTTCTCGGGATGCTCCCAGTTATCCCTTTGAAGCTATTTCATTTGCATGAACCAAGGCTGGCTGGGCAGAAGAGGAACAAGCAGGAGCAGACATGATTCCCCAGCCCAGCATTTCCCTACAGAGGTCAAGGGGGGCTTGATGTCCACTCCATACTGCCACATGCCTGTCTCTCTGGAAAAAAAGGCTGAGGTCAAGGCCATGTTTGTGTGGGCCTGACAGACAGACATGCTCTGAGCCTGCCTTCTGGACAGACACCAGCTACTCAGCCTGGCCAAGACATGTGTTCAGCAGAAACCCCCTCAGTGTCTGTGAGTCTGTAACACCAGCTTCTGAGACAGCTGTGACAGCTAAACAGGACTTCTGAGGCTCTAAATTCGAGATTTAAACTGACCTAAGCTGGATTCTCTTAACTCCCTTTGCTTCTGCTCAACCATCTGTAAAAGGATGGATGGTTATAAAAATATTTCCCTGTGAGAATTGCTGTCCAAGTAAATCCTGGTCAGTGTTTGGAAACCCGGGGCAGTAAATCCCCAAAACTGACTGCAGATGGAAATGCTGGTGTTTAGCCACTTCTTTTCAGGAAAAAAATTGGGCAGCATGGCAACAAAATCCACAGCGAGTACTGTCTTTAAAATCAGAGGTCATGGCTTTTCAAAAAGTCACCATTAAATACTCATGGATGGAAGCTGTTGCCTGCCTAGACTGGTTAAACTGAACTTTCACATGATTTAGACTTTTCCAAAAAGCTTTTTGAGGTAAAAAAAAGATCTTTATAAATTGCGATATGATCAATGCCAAAAATATTCAACCTCATTCACAGGGAAATAAAAGGAGCTTAATAGGCAGGAGTATTATCTTCTTAGAATTATGAAGGACAATACAGAAACACGGGGAAAACAAGAAGCAATCACATCTTAGGGATGTATTGAATGACAAAACATAGACAGCAGAAAGCCAAGAAAAGTTTCCTTTATCTTTACTTTCTGAATATTCTGCCTTGACAAGCATTAAGTCTGACATCATGGTACATGGCTCAGCACCCTGCCAAAAGATGTGGTGTTGTTAATGGCTGCACTGCCCCCAAAAAACCAGGAGAGGGCTCTGAAATCAGCTACCAAGGGTTACTAATTAATGTTTTATCAATCTGCTGGCCCCTGGCTCAGACTGCACTTTGAAGTGGAGCCAGAGAGAGAAGAGAGGGGGAAAACTCTCTGGAGACCATATATTCAGAGGACTGAAAAATTCCAGTTACAGATAACTAAGCTTGGTTTTTTCCATCATAAATTGGGCCTTCACAGATCTCTGCTCCTGGAAGAAACCTGTGATCAATCACTCAAAATGATCACAAGACAACCTCAAGGTTCATGAGCACAGCAAGAAGGGGCAGAACCTATGAGGAGCAGGATGGGAAGTTCTGAGAAGAGAGTCACCATACCACGATGAGCCTGTTCATGCTTAGGAGAGCTAACAACTTCTGCTGTAAGGGCAGAAACAGGGGTACCAAAATCACTTTGAGCATAGAAAAATCATGTTACTGTAGCTGCTGACAGTGGAAAAAGTCCATGAGATTATTTCCACAGCGAACCACACAGATTCATCTGCTGCAACACTCTTGAAACTCCAAACCTGTAGCGAGGAATCTTTGAACTCAAACTCCTGCAAAGGGGACCCTTGAGCAGCCAACAGCCTATGGAGAATGTGAAACTCTCCCTTATTGGAGAGATCTTGCTGGGCAGAAGGGTGCTGGGGGCAGCTAGCCTCAATGAAGGCAGCAGCCCTGAGCTGCTCCTGACTTCCCAGGTCAGGAAGAGCTGGGATATTCTGCACAGCATGGAGGCCAGATGCTTCTCACCCCTCCTGCTTGCAGGGGAGCAATCCAAAGAGCTGATTACCAACCAGCAGTGGCTTCTGGCTCCCTCCAGGTCCAAGAGGCACTGCGCCTTGTGCAGCTTCACACTGATCTTAGTCTGCAACCCATCACAGGTGCCTCTCTGAGGGACGAGAGCTCAGCTCCGAATGTGTCAGCAGCTTGCACCAAGTTCTTACAGGCACTCAGAAAACAGCTTTTTGCCTTAGAAAAAGTCTCATTAGTGAGTCACTACCTCTCCTTGGCTTTGAGCACTGCTGAGAGCTATAGGGAGTTATGTAGGGCTGTAGGTGCTGGGGAACCACAAGGTCAGACCAAGTCGGCCCTTTTACACATGCATGTAACTCTACTTCTGTGTGTAAGAGTCAGGTGCAACTTGAATTTCTGCTCTTACGGTAAGCAAAGACATCACACACCTGTGACTGCTGGTCTTTCCCAAAAGGATTCAATGCTGGCACTGCCTGGCACATGCCAGGAGAGACAAATGGTAGCAGTGGTGTTTGTACCACTCCTCTCTTTCTAAAGCTGTTTCATGGAGACCTCAAAGGCCCAGCATTACTTTGAGAATTTGCTTCTTATTTCTTTACTCATATTTGTTCAATTTCTAACCCTTACATAAATGCAGTTTTCACAGTGTAATTCTTTTCCAAGATAGCAAGGTATTTTAGGGTCATACAAGATATGACGTCAGTAAATTCAGAAACACAGCCCTCAGGGTTTTGTTATGTTCAAATAGCAATCTTCAAGAAAACTGAAGAGACCACAATCTTGTCTGGTTGAAATTAGAGAAAACCAAAGGACATCCCTCTCACCATCAGTTGCAGCACCTTTCATAAGTCTTTGTGAACTGACTGCTGTACTGGCTGGCTAATTAGGAGTTACTTGTGTGATGTCAGCAGAGCTCAGAGCACAGAGCTTGTCTACCAAAATCCTGCATTCAGTATTAGGATAATATATTCACATCTGGGCACTTCGGTGTCAGGCAGGTATTACAAAAGCAGGAAGTTTAAAAAGGAGGTGCAGTTTATGGTGGACAGAGCAAAGGCAAGGAAAAGAAAGTATCACATCCATTCATGAGCAGGGGTACAAGAAGGTAGTAATTAAATGTGCGTTTTCTGATTGCTCCTTCTCAGATCCATTACTTTTCCCTCTTCAACATTGTTAGTCTCCTTATGGAGGTCATAAACATATAATGGGATAGATTTCAGGTCCAGACTTCTAGCACTCTTAACACTGCTATTCATCTCCACTGTTCAAATGCTAATAATAAAACTACTAAACCCCTTCTGGAGAAGGCAAAGACAATAGGCAAAAACTTTGGGACTTAAAACAAAATTACCAAATTTTAAAGGAAGCTCATTCCACATGACATAGTACAATGCCCAAAATTAATGAGAGATGTAAAAAGGTTTAACTCTAAAAGATAGAAAATTAAATAATTTGTTTCCTATGGGTATATAATGAGATAGTTACCAAGTTCCCATGAGAGAGATAAGCAGATATTAAAAGGTCTTTCCAATACCTGTAATGGCTAAGGGCAACAGCTAATTCAATAGATTCGATCAAAATCACCACTTCTTTCTTTGCTTCTGATTTATTACTTTGGCTGTAGTTAGTCATCACTCATTTTAGTTTGCTTTTCAGCAGTCATAAATTATGCCTCATAAATAAAAAGATACAATCAAGGAAATCATATCAAGCCATCTAGAGCCCTGGAGTATATTTTCCCCCGGTACTCACATTAGTGTCTTTCTAAAGGATAGCTTGCCATGGTTTTGAATATGTCAGAATCACAATTTACTGAGAAGGGTCTTGCAAGAGTGGTGGTAAATCTGGATGCCAACAAATCCAGTTTAATATCTGTATTTAATTTAATGAAAAAAAAAATCAAGCTTTTGTAAAAAATCAAGCTTTTGTTGCATAAACACACCTGAATTTAAGATTGTGTTGACAAGAGAAACATACCACCTGAGCAAAATTACATGGTTTCAAATGGCCCTTTTCCCTATCCTGTACCTTCTACAAGGGGAAAGGAAGTATCTCGGTCTGCAAAGGGATATTTAGGGTAGGTATCATCATTGCATCAGTGAAACAACATAGTTATGTCTGCTTTACTTTTCAGAAGCTGAGGTCAAGCTTGGTAGTCTAATGCAGATGTAGTATGAGAAACTCTCTTTAATTGAAAGCAGAAACCTTGTAAGAACAAACAATCTTACAAACAAAATAAAAAGCAGGGAATGGAAGAAAGAACTACATTTTTTTTTTAATGTCTCTGCTTTGCAGTGCATCTTTCTGTCAGAGAGATGAGAAGAAATGGGGATTTAAAACAATGAAGAGGAGCCAGTCACATGGGTGACTATCCATCATTGGTCAATCAGAAAACCAGTTTTACCCCATTTTTAACCGCAGAAGTCACTGACCTGTTTTTCAGTAACTAAGCAGCACAAACTGGAGCTCAGCCAACAATTTGACAGATAGGCTGGTAAACCAAGTGTCCTTCCTGGCACTGGAAAGTGACCAACAGGGCTAACATATTCTGCACCCCATGTAGTTGGTCCTTCCTGACTCTTCATGACTTTGCACCCATTTTTTTTTCTCTTTATCTCTACAAAGTCAGAATATGACTTGTTTTCTCTTTGAGAGGACCCAATGCATATTTAGCCTGGTGTGTCTCGGGGCAAATGCAGCAACAGGAGGTGAGAAGGAGGGTGAGAAGGACTCTCCACACACAGAGGGAATGCCGAACAGTGGTCGGAGGCAGACAGCTCCAGCACTGCAGATTCTGTTTGGTGCATTGAATAGTCCTCTTGGAGAATAAACCTCTGCAGGGAGCCATAAACCTTTCTGAAAAGGGACAGTTGTAATTTTCTGTCTTTTACATGTTCTGTGCCTGCCAAATAGATATAAGGATGTGTCCTAAACCAGGAAGACATTAAGCCATTAATCTAAAGAAGCAGTTTCAAGAACACAATTAAGTGCAATCGTGGAGGAGTGATACTGCATTTGCATGGAAATCACACCATACTGTGACAGCTCTGCTTTGCTCTAAATGCCACAAATTCTCTGCTCAGAAGGGCCTTCCCTTAGCTGAGAATAACAGGTTTGACTCTATAGGCTGCTGTATGGAGCACTGCACACCACGTTCAGTGGTTCCTGAGGAGGGCTTACACACTCTGCTTCAGAAATATTCAAGGAATCAAAGGATTGCACTTGCAAACTCATTAGGCCTCCTGAGTTATAATGTTTCTTTAAGTCAGGGGGTTTCAGGAGATCATGCAAGAGCACATATCTAATAGAGTTGGGGATATCAAGCAGAATTCCAACAAATACCTAAAAGATGCTCTAGAAAATGCAAATATCTAAATGTATGACTCGGCCAACAGAGGGAATTTCAAAGATCTAAGTGTTTTGTAGCATGGAACAGTAGGCACTGTATGCCACTTAAAAACCCACTGAGACTTAGCAGGATCTGCTAATGCAAAACTGGCCCTTAAAGAATAAATGTGCTTCCTTGAAGAACAGTGATCAAGCACTTTGGGGCCATAGTCCCTTTTGTCATGAGCTTCTGAACCCACTTCATCATTTCTGGAAGTGCAAATTTTGCACCTAGTTTTATAAAACCCAGTATTCAGTTGAAGTTTCCAGGAAATCAAACAAATTAAAAACCAACAAAAGAAACCAACAAAACCCAATGAAAAAAACTCAAAAAAAGCCCCAGATTCAAAAGTCCTGGTTTCAAGTCCAAAGAAGCTATTAGAGCATTGAACTAAATCTCAATATCTCCAAAAAAGCTGGAGAGAGTCCCGTCACAGCACTTTGATTTTATCTGCATTCTGCTGGAGGAAATTCAGTTGCATTTAAAGTTTTATGTCCAGCAAACAAGCCTCAAATGCAGAGACAGGAGAATCAATATCCAGTTTAAGTGAAATATAAATCTGGATTTCATCAGCATAATAGCAAAAGCCAAGCCCTACACTTATGAATAACTTGTCTCACAGGCAAGATATAAATTGTCAACAATGGAGAGGCTCAGAGTAGATCCCAGAGGACTGCTGCAAGTGACTTCAGCAGAAGACAAACATATGCATTGAAAAACCTCTCATGGTGAAATAAATGGCCACTGGTGAAAAAAACCAAAAATGATTTAGAGTTCCAATCAAAATCTGAGCCTGGTTATGGAGCAGAACCAAGATAAAAAGCTAAGTCTTGAATACAGCACAGTAAAGCACAGGAATCCAATCAAGAGGTTTCTTTTTTTTTTTTATTTGTCACTGATAAGTCATTAAAAATGTTGGCTGGAGAAAGTCTCTGTGGTATCAACTTCCAAAAAAACAGCTTCTGACTGAGATAATTAAAAGTTAGTCCAGTTGAGAACATCGCACAGCCAATATCTACAATGCCCAGCTTGGAGAGTTTTTCTTCATCTAAGAAAGATTCCTAAGATTATGGTTTGGGTCTTCTACCAATGCTTGCTGTCTACTCAGCCCCATCTGCACTTGAATTCACATTCCTCACAGATCTTGCCTAAAATAGCACAGAAATCTGGTCTAACAATACTTCTGCCGACACAGGCTGCACAATCTCCATTCTTGCATCTGCAAGGAGGGAGAATGTGATCCAAAACTCAGCTGGACACAACCCTGAGAGCCTGCTCTATCTGGACCTGCTTCAAGCAGGGAGTTAGGCTAGATGCCTTCTGGATGTCTCTTCCACACTGCATGACTCAATGAGTCTACGACACCTGTACATACAGCAGCTGGACAGACTGAATTGATGAGGCAAGTTTTTAGGTTTAATTCTTCATGATTTCTGTCTGCTAAAAATGAGAAAGCAACAGCAGTGGAGCAGAGAACCTGATCTATACAGAGCATTCTCATCAAGCTTTCAGATGATACCAAACTGGAGAGACCAGCTGATATGCTGAAGGGCAGGTCTGCCAGTCAGAAGGGCCTAGAGAATGGGAATTTCAGCAAGATAGATGCAAAGTCCTGCTCCTGGGGAGGAATAACTTCTTGCAGCATCACAGGGTCAGCATTACTGACCAACCAGGGAGCACCTCTGGTGCTTCAAAGGACCTAAAGGTCTTAGTAGATAGAAAGCTGAACACGAGCCAGCAGGGTAATCTGGAAGCAAAGATGGCCAACAGCCTGAGCCATTTAACAAAAGCACAGCCAGAAAATTAAAGGAAGTGGTTACCTGCCTTTATTTAGTGCTGGTTTTGTTTTGGCCCCCAAATACTGGAAAGGTATTGATAAATTGGAGTGAGTTCAGTGGAAGGTCACCAAGGTAATCAGGGGGTTGGAAAAGTGCCTATAAGGTGGGACTTGGGCTTGTTCAGCCTGGGGAGGAGATGGCTTTGGAGAGAGTCGATTGCAGGCCCCCAGCACCTACCCACGGGCTAATGAAAGGGTGGAGCCTGTTTCTTTACTATGATATGTGGTGGGAGGGGACGAGAGAAAACAGGAGTAAGTTCAATCAAAAAAGGTTCAGACTAAACATAACAAAAAAACTTTTTTGCAATGAGGACAGCCAGGCACTGGAGCAGACTGTCTGCAAGGTTACAATTTCCTTCCCAAAGGTTTTCAAGATGCAACTGGATAAAGCCCTGCAAAACCTCATCTGACCTCTTTACTGACCCTGCTTTGGGCAGAAAGTTGGGCTGCCTGGCCTCTTGAGAGCCTTTCCAACCTGAATTATCTTGTGATCCTATAAAGCAAATGAGCCTGTAAAAGAAAGATTGCTCCGCCTTGCTCAAGAGATGGAATGCACTGCTTCAGGTATATTGAAACAAAATAAGAAGAAACACCAACCATCAACAGCAAATTTGCTTTTGAACCACCCAAAAATGTGCTTGTCATTCTAATGACTTATTTAAAGAGAAAACAACCTCAGTCCCTCTTGATGTAAACTCTGTGATCATAAATTAAAAGTTAATTCATAATAGACTGGGGGAGGATGGAAAAAGAAAGAAAAAGTAATGAAAAAAAGCTGCCTTCTAAGAACTAGAATTTCCCATAACAGAGACTTGTAGAGGCTCTGGAGGGCACACAGACATTTAACATATAACAGGCACCTTCTACTAAACTAAACAAATGCTGAATGAATATATTGCCTGTACGAAACTATTTTCAGGTTCTCAACTCTTTAAAATACATTAATAATAATCCTTCAGGTTTCACAATGCTATTAACATTAGAATTTAGACGTGTATGTTCATTGTAAGTGTAAGGTAAGGTTCTCAAAGTGTACCGAAATCATAATCAGAGCTGCTAAATAGCTTCAATTCCCACCTGATATTCATACTCTGTGTAAGGCAGCAACTTGTCGTCTTTGAAGGAGGTTGAAGAACCATTGTAAACAAGTGAGAGGTCTAAATTTATGTGGGCTTGAGTTGTTCGCCTCCTGTAAAGTTCATAGTACAGAATCTTCCCGTTTGGGTGCTTCGGGCCGGTCCAGAGGATGGAGGCAGTGGACTGGAAGCCGCGGGCTGTTTGTATTTCGATGAGAGGGGCAGGCTGCGCTGCCGGCGGCGCCTCCAGCGTCTGCGCCCATGCCCACTCACTGCAGGCACAGCCCAGCTCCGTGCAGGCCTGCAGCTGGACCTCGTACCTGCGGGAACACAAAGCAGCAGCAAGGTGGTTAAAACACTGCAGATACAAATACAGACTGTGCCTGAGATCTGGCAGATTTCTTAATCTCCCCCGGTCTTTGGAAATTTTTAACAGGAACGCAGAAGAGGAAGAACACTGTCTTCTGGGTTTTTCTTTGGGTGTGGTTTGGTTTTTTTCAGAGCACAGTTAACATCTGCAGGAGTCAAGTGATCAAAATAATTTTGATTTTGATGATATAAATCAAAATGATGATTCATTGTAAGAGATGATTTGGGTGTCATTTGAGAGCTGTAGAACTCCACTCTATTATTCTCTTTGGATTTAGATTAGTTATATGTAAATAGTAGACAAACTTATCAACTATGTAACACACACAAATTATGCCTACACAAATATATAAGGAAAGGTCAGGTAAATAATCAAGAATTAGTGATGAAGGTACTATGTCAGTACCAACTGTGCTTCTGTAGCAGAGTCTGGTACCCTCTCTTAAGTTTTCGCTTTCACTTAATCACAAGTCCCTTGTTTCCAGCTCGAGGGTTCAAACACGTTCCTGGTGTGACTCCATTAATATCAGCTCAGCTACACTGTGAATGGGCCAGCTACCATGACTTTGGTCTCCTCATCCGAAATGTTGTCAGCTAATGCCCTATTTATTCTCTATAGTAGACACCACGTGAAAGATACCCCAGTACAAGATTGCAAGTTTTGGAGTCTACAGCAGAGTGCTGAATTACTCCTCCTATTAATTATGACCTAAGTCAACACTATGCACTTTGTTAAAAGGATATAAAGCTGGTGTTACTATAAATTTAAAAAAATCCTTGTTTTATTATTTGCTTTTCAGCAAACAACCCCGTGGGTCTGACTACCTGTTTAAGCAAGATGGCTTAGTTGTCTGCCAGCCCACTGCCCCACCTCGCAGCATTTATTCAACAAATGAGCTCTTTCAGACTTACCTGCTGTAGGGCTGTAGCTGTGCCACTATGTATGACCGTCTCAGAAAGGAAACATGAGAAGCATCAAAGTCAAAAGACTTCTTTCCTGTTTCACCAGGCTTGTGGATCAAGACTGTGTAGTTTCTAATGTCACCGTTTACTTTGATAGGAGGATCCCAGGCCACCAAAATCTCACTGGAAGACCATGCCTGCAGCCTAGGAGGCAACATCCCAGATGGAGCAGAGGGGTTGGTTTTTATCTGAGCTGAGGGGCTGCTCACGCTGCCCTGGCTGTTATTTGCTGTGACAGTGTAGCTGTACTCCATGCCTGGTGTGAGGGTGAAATCAAGATACCGAGTTTCCAGACCAGAGTAAACAAGCACACCATCCCTCCTCAGGTCGTAGCTTGTGATTTTGCCGTTGGGTTTATCTGGGAGTTTCCACGTGATTTCAATTGACTCCGAGCCCATGACCAGCAGCCTGGGAGCTTCCATATTTAACGGTGGAGCCTCCATGGTCATCACAGATTGGGACGTACTAGAGGTGCAGCCCCCAGCAGTACAGGCGACCAGGGCAAAATCATACTGCGTGTAAGGCTGCAGGTTAGAAACCAACATTTGCAAACTTTTGCCAGGATAATACTCTTCATTGCCTAATTTCAATATGTACTTGGTGATATCCCCATTTTGTATCTGGGGAGGTGCCCAGGATGCACTGATTTGAGTGGCACTGACAGCCTGCAGAGATGGGGGGTCCACCAAGGCAGGAGGTGCTTCCAGGGTCCGTATTGCAGCCGGCTCACTGGTAGAGCAGCCCCCCATGGTACAGGCAACCACTGCATAGCTGTACACCGTGTAGGGCAGCAAGTCCTCATCCACGTAGCTGAGAGTAGCGGCGTCGAAGCTGAAAGGATAGAGAACATCATTCTTCAGCAGCCTGTATGACTGCAGAATGCCATTGGGCTGTGCCGGGGGCGTCCAGGATATGAGCACTTTATGGGGGTTGGCTGACACCACGGATAACCTGGGAACAGCAAGACTTTTTGGGGCAGTTTGACTAGTCTTTGCCACTGTCCAGGAGCTGTCAGCGTAGCCTGCTGCATTCCAGGTGCGTATTTTATATTCATACCTCGTCCATGGCCGTAAACCTTTATCATTATATGTGAATGTATTACTTTCAGTGTTATATTCTGTGAAAACAATTTTCTCATCTTCTGTTGTTGCTCCGTGCCCCGCAACATTCTCTTCTGCGCGTCTGTGAATAACTTCGTGGCGAATTATTTTTCCATTCGGATTAATTGGCGGCAACCAGCTCAGTTCAACATTGGTGGCATTCACTGCCTGGATTACAGGTGCCATCTGGGACACTGGGGGAGCTTCGTCTGTCCAGACTGGCTGGGGTGGAGAGCGCGTGCAGCCCGCGGCATTGCACGCCTCCAGCACGAGGGTGTACAGCGTGTACGGCTCCAGGCGCCGGAAGAGGAACTGCCGAGACAAACCACTGTACTCCAGGTGGTCATCGCTGAAAACATTGTAGGTCTGGTGAATTAGGAAAGAAAAAGAAAGAAAGCAGGCAGGGAAGAAAGGACAGAAGCCAGGAGAAAAGGAAAACAAAACAAAACAATTTTTGTCAATAACCAGTAGATGAGACCCTTAATCTTTGCAATAGGGAAAGGACTATTAGCCAGTGATTCAGAAACTTACTTCCTTGCTAGTAACAATCAGATCATTGATACAAAAGGAATGTTTTGATCCAATTTTCATGATTTTTTCATTTTGAATGCAGTAATAAATCACTTAGCGACAGTTTTCATTATATTTGATTGTTATCAAGTTTCATTGCGAGGCTCTCACAGGCCAGCAGAAAGCTTCTCACAGACTAGCTCTAAAGAAAATCACCTAAGGAAAAAAACCTCCAGAATAGCTGCAAACCTTGCAGGTAAAGATTTACACTCAGTTGAAATCACTGAGCTAAAAGAAGTCCCAAATTTCAGAACATTCTATCAAACCCAGGTTTTTTAGAAATATATTTTGGTGATGTCCAATGTACAAGAAATAGGATCATGAGCTTTCATGTGAAGCTTTCTATGCATTAAATGAAAAATTTCGTTCAGTGTAAATGAAAATTTTCAGTCACAGAGCACCACAAGGACGTTAATATTCATTTTAATATAGTGAGAAGCATAGAGAACTCACAGAGTGTCTTGTGCTTACATAGGACTTACATCTCATTTTAAACTATAATGCATTCAGTTGAGTCTTTTTCAGCAAAAAATATTTTAATTTGATATTCAGCATTTCCCTTCACTTTTTTAATGAAGTGAACTGTCAAGATGAAGATTACCTTAATCACGCCATTGGGCTGGGAGGGCTCTGACCATTTTAGCAGCAGAGCCCTGCCATTTTCTTTCTTTTCCACAGTGAAGTTGCTCAGGCCACTGGGTGAAGCTTCCAAAGTGCGCACAGATGTCCAGGGGCTTGAAACCTGCCCGGCGTTGTTTACAGCTACGACATGAATATGATATGTTGTGAAAGGTTTCAATCCAAATAAATGAGCCTGATGCTTTGTTCCCTGAAGCAAGAATACAGATGTTTGAGTTAGTTAAAAAAGTAATCAGCATCTGTGGTTTATGTCACTTGGAAAATGAGGCCTCAGCTCTGGGTCGCTTCTGACTGCTTTGCAGAATACCCCATCTGGTTACCAGGATTTTTTTGGGTGGTTTTTCATGATTGAGGCTCAAAAGGAAATTAGGGTTTAAAAGTATTATCTATCGTTATGGTGGAGCCTTTGGACCTAATTCCTTGGGAATCCTCCACAGACTGAATCTCAGCTAGGACATAACTTACAGTTCATTCAGCATGTGCCTGAGCTTGCTCAGTGAGAATGAGACCGCCTGGAATTGGATTCAAGCATGTAAAAACCTGTGGTACATGAGTGATGTCTGCCTCTACAGAAATCTTACACATCTTGTGTGCACATGTGACATTTCACAGGCATGCTGTCCTGTTCTAGCTACTCATCAGGGCATTGTAATCTGGATAAACAGTTTGTGAATCCCGCTGGGCTCAGCCAGGGCTGCAGGGACCAGGGCTGACCTACTCCCACACCACAACACAGCCTAGCAGAGGGGTATGGTGGGGACTGATGTATGGTGGCAGGCTGATGGACATCAGCCATGGCCAGGAGGGGCCACTGGCATCCCAGGTCACCCCAAACAGCATCTGACATAGACCTGGCACTGCTTGGGCAAGGAGAGCCTCAGCACAAAATCTGATCTAGGCAGGAAGGTGGAATTATTTTGAACAGTCACAAAAGGCACAGTGACCAACAAAGAACAGGAGTAACATGTTCTAGTGGGAGACTGCAGATGTATCTGATCAGAGGAGCAAAGAAAAAAAGGACTTCAGCTGATCACTGATATATTTAATCTCATTTTTAGCTGGACTTTGGCATGAATTATATAGTCCACAAGAAAGAGAGTATAGGAATTCAGTTGCCTTCATGTGATAGAATGAGCTGAAGTCAATTTCCCTGTGTAAGGAAGTCGTATTAAGTTGTTAAATGCTAACATTTCCAATTGTTTAATATTTAAACATTTGTTAAGCTATCAGACTCAGAAACAAATTTTAAAGAAATATTAATTTCTTTTTTTAAATATTAAAAGTTAGATCATACATATTTAAATAGTTATTTCCTCAAAACAATGAGTTAGTCTTTTAGATAAATATAGCACAGCATTTGAATGACCATTATGAATATTAAATCTGAAGATGCCACAAGTACAGATTATAAACATACTTTTCTGATAAATGATTCCTTTTTTCTGTTAAACAGGGCAAACACTAGCAAGATTAATAATGCAAAAAAGTATAATTCTTTGTTAGGAATTCTCAGTCATCACTGCCAAAAAAGCATAAGCTGAAATGCAAATAGCAATCACCTCGAACAGATTATATATAAAAAAGCTCTGGCTGCTGTGGGACTTTCAGAGATATCTTTTGTCATAAGAAACATGGAAAGCATGTGGGCTATAAAGCAAAAACATATGTATATTGTCAATAGCAGCACCTGTTCAATTACAGTTTATTTCAGTATGGAGAATTTCGTGCAGCCCCTAGATGGCAATACTATCAAACACTTTTTGTAACATGAGTACTTAATGATTAACAACGTGCGTTCAGTCATCCAACATACTCAAGGCAGCCATTAAAAAAATAACAAACCTGATTTCATTATAGATTCTTTTAATAAACATTTATGGCTTAGATCCTTGAAAGTGGAAGCGTTTAAACTGCCATAGCCAAAAAAACCTATACAGTCGACTGCAAAATTATGAACTGCAGGTTAAAGAACCACGTTTAAATCGAGGCTCATGCTTAGCATAAAAATCTGGCATCAGAAATTATGTTGGCACAAAACATGATTAAAATTAGCTTTACAATTGGATGTAGTCTGTATTAATAGTTTTTACGAGGACAGTTATCTATTAGGTTTTCAAAACAGAACTTTTAAAAGCCTAAAATTTACATTCTGTGGTTCGGGGGTGGGGATGGGAGGAAGGGAGCACACAGCATTAAATTACTGCCCCAGAACTGCTACACAGAGGCTCTCTGAAGGTACAAACACATTATTAAAAACATCAGACAAAAAGCAATGGCTCTGCTTTTTAATGAGCTGCATCATTGGGTGGCTTTTTGTGACAGCAATGCTACAAAACACTAGATTTCTATTTTTTAAACAGAAAACTGGCATATTTTTCATCACCCTCTACCATTTTCCCACTAAATCCCAAGATTTAATTATTTACAATCCTCACTACACTTTGAAATGAAACAAGGATGGAGGGATTTCCTTGCCTGCAGTTCATCATGTTCTCTGGAGACTGCTAAACCATTCCTTCCAGGGATGACTTTTATCCCTGGCTCCTACAGATACTTCTTGAAGAGCAAACGGTTTACATGTATTTTTGTTTTGTTTGGTTTTGAAGTAAGCCCAGGGGATGTACTCCCAGAATACAGAGCCACGCTTTCTCCCCCTGCACTGCTGCCATTGCCAGTCGTGAATTTGCTCAGCTCAAAGGCTGATGCTGAAAAGAGGATGGATGGCAGACTTGGTGATTCATTTTAAGAATCACTTTATGTCCTCTTGTGACATTTTCAGCCTAGAAATACTGTCCTGCTGGAATGGTCAAATATAAATTGCTAAATACACCTTGCACTGATAGCACTGTAACTTTGGCTGCAGCGGACAACGACACAGCCTTAAACAGGCACGAGAACAAAATCGTCTGGAATATTCTCCCAGTCTTCCTCTGTAAAGACATAAACTCATATATCCCATGTTTACACATGCTAACAGTCTAGATTTCATTCACCACTAAAAGAAAACCAACAAAATAAAATTTTAATGTGAACATTACGATGTTCATAGACTGGCTGACCATGAAATCCAATGGACTACAAGCCCATGCCTTCCTTCCTCTGCCTCCAACAGTGAAGCATTCTCACTCCATCAGTAATTAAATTAAGAATAATCCAGCAAACATTTAAGTATGTACAGTCTCACATTCCTCCTCTATGGCCCTTTCATTTTTTCCATGTAAACACTATAGAAATGGACACCTGAGGGAGGAGGGAGGTTGTGATGAGCCACAGTGACCAGATCATGCCCTGTAGCCCAGAGCCCAGCCTTTGACATGGCCCTTGCTCTTGGCAGCTTGGTCTCCTCTCCTGGTGCAGCCCTGGTAGCACCACTACTCCAGGCAGGACCTTTGGTTTTCCTGCATAAAATGCTTCACATGCTGCCAGTGGCAGCACAAGATGTTAACAGCAACAAATACACTCCTCCACTAATTCCAATCTTCTAACTGTAAATTAGGATAAAAGATATTTAAAATAAAACCTTGTTTTAACTCATTTTTCAAAACATAAAACAAGAGAACATGAATCATGAATAATGTATCTGTCAAGATTTGCTTCAGATTGCCTTTTTTGTTTGTTTATTTTTTAATTCATGAACACAGAAGTCACTTAAAGTCTGGAAGCAAATTAGCATAGTCTTTCATGCCGTTCAAAGGCAGTGGCATCCATAATGCAAGGTGCCTGCCTTCCTTGCTACCTCTTGGTCCTTCTCCCAGGCATGGGCAAGGCTGTGCAGCCTTCAACAGCCTGATGATTTTACACTGCCTACTGTGATTGCTTTTGACTACTTGAAGTGCCCCTAAGGTGGCAACAGGGTCAAGAGGTCTTTGTAGGTTGAAAATGATCAAAAATTAGCATTGATCTGTAGCTGTCAATAATACTCTGCACGGGTGGACTCCCTGCACAAATGTTTAAACTGCATACAACTACACAACCTAGTCATCTTTGAATCTATCGATCTGATGAAGCAGCACTTTCCAGGGGTGTCACTCTGGGCTTTTCCTCTTCTTTCAAGGCAGGCCAGCTTACCCAGTTGCCTAGGTCTCAGGGCACGAGTTCAAACTGTGACAGACACATCAGAAGATCTGTGAACCACTGAAGAGCTGCCCAACAGGCAGCTTGAGTATCTGTCCCTTCTTCAGGGGTAATCATCAAAGCCCAGCAAGTCATCACCAGTCATGTTAAGGTTAGGCTTTGGTTTCTTCTCTCTCCCTATCTTCTCTTTGTACCATAATCTCTACTTGGCAGGTATCTTTTACAGCTGAATAAAAAGCTAGCTCATTCTTTCTGCAAGCCTCTAACTAAAGTGTCATCAGACACTATCACACTGTTAATTGTGGTAGTGGCACAGAGATCCAGCCAGCTCTTTCATAACCCATGGACATAAATGATGGGAAAGCAGTTCAGTGGAACATCCCCTTGTCTAGAGGCAGAGATGGAGAACTCTCCTTGTAAAAGGGAGGAGAAAACTGTGGTCTCCTGACATCAACCCCACCAGAAAATCAATCCCACCATCCTCTGATGAGAATTTACAAATTCTCCATCAAGGAAGTCAAACAGACTCCTTCACACGTGACAGAAGCGAGGAGGAGTGTTTGGCGATCAAAGATACTCAGTTGATCCTCACTTTTGTCATCATCTTCTTATCCGGTTCCCTGTCTAATCCAGACTCTTTGCCATTTTCTGCAAAGAACTGGATGCACTTCTGCCTCGACTCTGATGTTCACTCTTATTTCCCAGACTATTCTGCCTTCACTCTAAACATTGCACTGAGCTCCTATTCACATGCAAACACTAACTTGTCCTTTGGGCTGCCTTCCCTCTCGGGCTTATATCATGCACACTGTGTCTTTTCCATTTAAAAAATCTTCTCTGTTCCTAAAGCCTTATGCTCAGATTCACAAGGATATAACTTATGGATACACAAGTAATCTATGAGTCTATTCCTGTAGCAGTGCGGACTGGAATATAAATTATTCCCATGGTAGTACTGAAAATCTCAAAGGTTAGTCAAACAGAAACCAACATATTATTCATTTAACCAGAAATTATCTTGCCTACAGGTAATCAGAATTTCCATTTTTTACAATAAATTGATTTTGTACTATTTATCTTCCTCTCAATTTGTATAAAAAATTTAGATTTTTCATTAATTTTTAAAAAAAATTTACTCTTGAAATTTTGTATTTTAAGAACTTTGCATTTCATTTTAGAATTTTAGAACTGCCTTTCAACAGCTATTTTTAATTTTAAATAATGATTTGGTTATGTGATATGAACCAACAGGCTTTCAATAGCAGCAGAATGTTTCACCACGCGAGTGATCATTTTTATGGCAAATAAAAACCCAAAGAAATTATAAAATAAAGCTACACAAATATTCAAATAAAATTTTTAAGTTTGCAAATCCAGATAGTCCCTTTTTAAATCTGAAATAATTTAAAAACATTTTTGCCGAGGAAATGTTCATCCAAATTGTCTTTAGTTGAGATGAAAAGACACTCTTCTTTTCCCAGACCTGAGATGGATTGATGCAGTCTTTTCTTCTACAGTGAGTAGGAAATAACATTCAAAAATTAATTATATTTGAGCCTGCTTTTCTATAAATAAATTTAGGAAATTTTAGTTTAAAAATGCATTAGAATAAATTCAGCCCACAAAGTAAAGCACATAAAGTAGTTTCTTATTAAAACATAAATGTTGATTATGGGATCATAAATTCTTTCTTTGAGATTCCTGGCAAAAGGAATGCTTTCTTTTTTTTAATTTTAAGAATGTTCTCATAATTTACTTTTAAGACAAATGGTAGTTTTGCCATCAACACCAGAGAACACAACTTTCCTCTCCTCTGTGACCCCACGTTCTCATCCTTTCCTAACGGCACCATGCTAGCAGCACTTTTAATAAAAACCCAAATCTGCACACCCTGTTTCACTAGCCACATAACTGAATCATTTCCTATGCCAACTGTCCTACGTGGGCTTGCGGAAGGTACTGGGAAGAAACCTTTAAAAACACCAGTAATCTAAAGGCAAAATATTCTGCAAATAACAACAATTAATACCTGATATAAAAATACTACATTGCAATTAATTTTCCTCCTTCCTGGCAGGGCATGCAGGGAACTGTGAATTGCATATAGCTGAATCTGGCTCGTGGAGTTGCTGCCTCTTTTCACAGTAGATAGTTTTCTTTCCTGGCACACCTGGGACCTGCTGCAGTCTCACCAGGCATCTGAATCCACAGCTTTGTCTTGAAAGCAAAGCCACACAAAGAAAACTAGGATGCATTGCACACTAAAATGAAATCAAATAAAATCAAGTTGGCCTTTGGGTAGCAGTACATTTTTAAAACACCAATGATGTTGCACTTTTGATGGTTAAACCTTAAAGAAAGCTCTTTAGGCAAAGTCAACATTGCAGTTTCAGTAAGATTCCTCTCCTCTCCTCTCCTCTCCTCTCCTCTCCTCTCCTCTCCTCT
>VZRF01002170.1:895023-990023 GCA_013396875.1 Vireo altiloquus
TTTTCTTTCATAATTATTTCTTTAAAATTCATCAAACATTGCTGAATGGCACCTTCTCAAAAATGTATTTCCATCTGTATTTGTCTAATTTCTACTAAGAAATATTGAAACCCAAAAAAAGATTCCTTTTTCTGCATGACTAAATAAATCAAATAAACCAAAATATCAATGACATGACATTCCACTATAGACACCATCTAGAGGACGATGTCAACATGTTTTCCTAACATTAATATTTTAACGCTAACAACAGTCACAAGACCTACTGTATAATAAACCATAGTTTTTTGCCTTATTTCCCCCCCATATTTTTCCACTTTAAACCACGTTTATTATTCCTCATAGTGATAAGTGAGGTAGAAGGAAAGAAGCAGCTTTATTTATAAACTAGACAGATGATGAGACAGTTTCCCATAAACCTGGGGTTTAGTCAGTTCAAAGCTGACATCACTACTTATCCCAAATGGTACTTTTTGCTTTTGATAATCATGTTGAATATGAACAACCAGACTAAGTTTCTCTTCGAAACAGGACAGGCTACATCTGAAGGAAAAAAGGAAATTAGCACTATTTGAGACACAATAGAGCATAACATAAAATACTTAAATCCCAACAAAAAAACAATTATGCGTCGCCCTTGGAAAAATGCACGTATCTTGTATGTCGTGGTTTTCAGCTGAGCAGGGCGAGCTTTGCGGAGAGCTGGTGGGAGTGAGAGAGGGGAGGGCAGCTACATCAGCAAAGACTTGATGGTAAATAAGATGCAGCATGATATTAAACCAATGTCAAACCCTACAGAACTGAGTTGGGAGATTTGTGTGCCATTCCAAACTCGCACACCACGTGTGGAAGTTTGGAATCTGCATAAGTTCATCAAGGTACTGCAGAACTTGCAATTTGTTGGGCCTGCCTCAGTCACAAGGGGAATAGGAATGAAGCATCTTTGAGGTGGAGCTTTACAATCTGAGATAGAAACAAGTCTTCAGGGAACATAAAAAGCTAGGAAAGTCAAGCACACAAAGTCTGGTTGGAGTTTGTGCCTCTTCATTACAACTGGTGCACTCATCCAGCTGAACTCCAAGATCATGTTTAACATAAGTACCACATGCAGTGCTCCCGATGAGCAATGACTTTCCACCCACTATTTGTTAACATTTAGGAGTGGAGTTTCTCTCATGGATTTTAGCGTCTCTAGACATGGCAAGAGAAAGAAAAACCACTGCTGCTGTCAAACAGCAGCCAGAGCCTAAGGGCTCAAACCTGCAAATGGTAGGGGGTACATCCTTAATATGGAGCATTAGGGGGTTAATGTTATATTTTTTCCTAATGCCATAAACTGTATTTTCCATTTGATATTTTGGCTGATGGCCAGAATCAGAACAAACAAAATCTGGACTGCCACATCAGTCTTCTTAGTCTCAAATATTTTTTTAAAATTAAATTTAATTTAATCTAATTTAATTTAATTTTTATTTTTCTCTAATAATGTCCAGAGTGGCAGGAGCTTTATAAACTAATATAATGAAACCATGAATGTTATTGTTATCCATAAAAATGGCTAATTTATGTCCATGAACTTTGCAACTCGAGGTATCTTACAGCACTCAGTTTTATGTTGTTGCAGAAAGAATGTGCTTTTGTCATAATCAAATTTTTTGGCTTTTGGTTTCATTTGAAGTTTTGTTTTCCAAGAATTCACACTGCCCCTATTACATTTGTGACTTCAAATATGTATGCCATGAGACGCCTTCTCCATCTCCTTCCAAACAACATCATGTATGATAATGTGAGGAATAGCAGCTCTGAACACTGTAAAACCTTTTCTGTCTGATCTTAAAATGTGATCTTAAAATGACCTGGGTGCAGTATCTCAAAATTTCTATTTTCTGTAAAATTCGAAAAAGAGGGTTTGGCTGCAGTTTTAGTGATGGAAAGCAGAGAGCAAAGACTCCCTGGTTTTCCCCTATAAAAGCAATTATTTTCAATTTTTGCCTTTGCACAGCTCAACAGCCATAACAGGGAAAGAGAAAGGTAAAGAGAAAAAAAGAGTTTGAAGAAAATCTTTAAGGGGACTTGTACAAGGACAGTCTGAATCTTAACACAGGTTGCAGATGAACTCCCACATCGGTTTCCTTGAAAAAGCCACTGAATGCCAGTTGTGTTTCATAAAATTAAGATTTTGCAGTTATATATGACTCTTCATCATAGGATCTCACATCATGTTACAAACATTAATTAATTAAATCTCAGGATACCTCCCTGTGTTCTTGTGTGCAGCTTCGGGAAATTTGTTATTTGTTTAGATCCCATTTTGCACAGGTACAATAGATGTGTCATATTGTTGTTAAATGCAAGCTTAGTTTATTCCCTTTTCTCAGTCATTCTGAGTCCTTGTCTCTCTCACCCAAGGCATGCAAAAAAAGAGCAGTTCTAACTGCTGCTAAGTAGAGGAAGATAGCACAGCCTCCAGGCAATTCACAGCTTTAAATCCCTGCTTTCTGCCAACACAATGGAAAATAAAAGAAGCATTTTAAAGGAGACTAAAAGGTTTTTACTTCCTGGTTTTTTATTCCTTTTCCTCTGCCCTGTACTGAACAGTCCTAGCTTTTCATTCAAACTTTGCCTGCTCTGTATGTAATCACTTTTGAGAGACATTAAACGGCAAGCATAAACAATTTACTTGGACATACATTATAAAGGCCAAAGTTTAGTCTGAGTATGTGACTGAACTTAAAATGTCACTTTTAAAATGAATTGGGTGTTTAAAAAAAAACAACGGGCCAAAAAGTACAAACCTGCGTCTCTCAAAAGGCTTTCCTTCACCAAGTTTTCCATTCCTTCCCTCAGTGCTTTGCACTTCCTACATGAAGACAGCTGCTCTCCAAGCAGAGACTGGCTGAGAGCAAAGGAAAGCATGCAGGGAGCCATTTGGGAATGGTGCAGTCCAACTATGCCAGTATAAGCCAGGAAAAAGAGACCTGCTCTGAACCTTTTTGTACAGCACAGGCACCATTAGCAGAAGGCCACAAGTTTATGCTGTCTATGCAGGGAGGGATGCCTCCTCTCTTTTCTGTGCCTAGACGGAAGTTCGACCTATTTTCTGAATATTAGCAGGGGATATTGATCAGACACACATTTAGGTGTACACTTCAGGGACACGCTCCTCAGAGAAGCACAGCTTCCCATCAAAATACTGATAGGTTGAGCAGAAATCTGACACTTTCCTTCCAGATCTTTATGGGATGTTCCCCCAGTTTTGGAGTAGGGGATTTCTACAGGGGATCCCTGCCCCTCTGGTTGTACAAGCCAGTGGAGAGCCTCAATGAGCAGCCTGAAAAGCCCCCAAATCACATGATGGCAAAAAGGAACACAAATCTTGTTTCCCCATTGCAGCTGCTATGGACTGCCCTGTTGATGAAAATAATGAGGTCCAATAAAGAACAAGTTACACATTTCTGTGTCCCTTGGCAGCTGTGTCTTCCCATATGAAGGCTCGGAATCAACTCCACACTGAGGAAAGGCTTGAAAAGAAGACGAGAAAAAAGAGTGGTAATAGTGTTTGGTAGAGTAACTGGAAGAGAATCTGCCATCAGGTTTAAAGGCTTGAAACCAAGTAAACCCAAATGAAAAGGCATGGATGAACATCCAGATCCTCCTAGGATCACATGGCCACAATTCCCTCTACTTTAAGGTTATAGGGTGCAGTGCTGGGAAGAAACTCACCTTGACATAGCATATGAAGCTGTGCCTGCAGACTGCCCATTCCCATTTTCTAAGATGCCAAGTGAACACTGAATTCATATTGTCCTGGGACGACTGCATGATACTGCATTCCCTATCACCTGCCCTATGCCAGGCACGAATCCTGTGCCTGGGGTGACTGTATGATACTGCATTCCCTACTGCCTGCCCTATGCCAGGCATGAATCCTGTGCCTGAGGTGACTGTATGATACTGCATTCCCTATCGCCTGCCCTATGCCAGGCACAAATCCTGTGCCTGAGGTGACTGTATGATACTGCATTCCCTATCGCCTGCCCTATGCCAGGCACAAATCCTGTGCCTTTCTGTACCTTTAAGAGAGGGGGAGCCTGTGGAATTCTTTGGTGGCTTGTGTTCAAAACAGAGATAGCTCATTCCTGTGGCGGAGTGAGGAAAGAACCTTCCTGCTTTTCCCAGCTCTTGGTTCCTTTTCTTGGGAAAGAGAGACAAAGAGTTAAACTCCTCTGCTCCCTGGGGACTTTGGTTTTCCTCAGAGGAATTTCTTCTCAAACCTGGTGGGGGAGAGGTGACTGAAACCTGCCTTCTATCAGAGGACATTTTCCTCCAATTTGTCTCAAACTGGGTGTGGCAGGAGGTCCCCTCTCTCTCATGGCCAGGGCATTTGGAAGAGATAACTCAGGCCAGATTAATGGCCCAGCAAGGAGTCAGAGAGCCCAGCAGGAGGTCACCTCCAGGCTCCAGAAAGTCTGAGCTCCAGCCCAGAGTACATATCTTGGTATGAGAGCAGATGTGGAAAGAGTTAAAGGAAAATAAACATCGGTGACTCAAGACACATTTCTGATGTCTATAAAACCCCACACAATTGTCACAGAGGCAGAAGTCTCATACATGCTCCTTGGGAACGTGTGAGAAGATTTCTCCTCAAAGCTTGGACACAGCTTCAAGACTACTTTTCTGGGAACTGAGAGTAAGGATTTTTCGATGTGTACTCCATCAAGATTGGATGGTAAAAAATATTGGATCCTAAGTTGTACTATTTCTTATCTAGCTGTAAGTTTAATGGTACCTTTAACCCACATGTATAATACTAGTATTCCCTCTTTAAGTCTTATGTCTGTTAATTTTGTGTCTATAAATAAATAATTCATTCTATAATTGACTGAATCAGCCATTATTAAAGAACTTGTGGATAAGAGTGGATCGTTGGGGTGGTGGACACCTCAATAACATGACTGCCTGCTGCCAGAGGCCTGGGCAAAAGGCAAGAGATTATTTAAATGTACATCATCCATTCATAATACTAGGACAAGGGTGCAGTGTTGGGAAGAAACTCACAGAACAGGAAGCTGTGGCTGCAGACTGCCCACTCCTATTTTCTATGCTGCCATAGAACACTGAATTAATATACGTGAACAGCAGACAGCTCTGCCTGCTGCAGTGGGAACAAGGAGAGCAGCTAACTAAGCTCCCCTTCGAAACGCTAATGCATAAATAAAACAGAGCCTTCAGTCACATCATTTCCTATGGTCACATATTCATGAGTCCCTCCTAGTGTGGGCTGGGCTTCAGAGTGCAAAGCTCCTGCTCAAAGAGAAGAGTCTGAGGCACTTTTGGCTTTCAGCAGCAAGATGAAGCTGTTAGGGAAGACATGAAATATGTAAATGCTGAAATATGACTTGAAAATTGAAGCAAAATGAAGTTTAGTTCTGATTCTGTGTTTTGCTTGGCTATTTAAGATACTTGGGGAATTAAACTAGATCCCATAAGTTTAGCAAAGAATATACTGTGTTGATTTCAGAACTGAAAATGTCTTTACAGCCCATTATTGACTCCAGCATATAAGGCTGTAAATCCACTAGTTTCACTGCCTCATCTATCGATGAGCTGCAGGTTTGCATGTTCCAAATGAGCGACCCAAAGGGAAATGACGGCAATTCAGTCACTCTGGGACAGACGTGCCAATGGATCTAAGTGCCCAAATGTTAAAGGTTAAGAGTTAAGGTTAGGGTTAAGATGGGGTTAGTGTTAGGTTTAGGGTTAGGCTTAGGTTAGGGTTAGTCTTAGTTTTAAGCTTAGGCTTAGGGTTAGGGTTTGGTGTTCAGGTTAGGTTTAGGATTTCGGTTCGGGCTAGGGTTAGGGTTAAGTTTAGGCTTTGGTTAGGATTAAGGGTATGGTTAGTTTTAGGATTAGGTTTAGAGTTTAATTTAGGCTTAATTTTAGGTTAAGTGTTAGGGGAAGGGTTTGGATTAGGGTTTGGTTTTGAGGTTAGGGCTAGGATTCAGGTTAGGTTTAGGTCTAGGGTTAGTATTAGGGTTTAGTGTTTAGGATTAGGATTAGGGCTAGGGTTAAGGTTAGGATTAGCCTTAGAGCAAGAATTGCAGTTAGTCTTAGATTTAGGTTTAGGCTTTTCCTTAGGTTTAGGCTTCGGCTTACGTCTTTGTTAAGGAAAATTTTAGGCTTAGGGTTAGTTTTAGGGTTAGATTTAGTCTTAGGGTTAGGATTAGTCATAGGGTTAGTATTAGCTTTGGTTTAGGGTTATGTCTATTGTCAGGGTTACGGTTAGGTTTAGATTTAAGGCTAGGCTTAGTATTTCTAAAGCGAAAATCTGATTTTTATGGTTAACCTCTAGTTGTAATGGCCTGTCAGTTAAGCTCCACTCAAGACAGATCAGGCAGATGTGTCTACATTTGCTATGCAAAGCAACTTCATAAATTTCACACCTCTGATTTTTTTTTCCTAAATTCACTTTAAATTGGAAGAGTAACAAAGCTAATGATATCATTTTCAATCAGCAGAGAGGAACAGATCATACACAACTACTCTTTTTCATTTCTTAAAATGGAGCAGGTAACTATGCATAGCTTTAGAAATTTAACTGTAGTGGTTTCAAAAGTCTTTGCAAGCATTGCAAGCTTCCATTTCTCTTTTCCTGGATCCTGAATCGGGGTCTTCATAAGCTTAAAACCAAAACTACTGGGTGAATGTAGAGGGCACCCAACCAGAACAGGGATTTGCTTTATCTAATCTGAAGCAAATATCCATTTTGTTAATATTGAAGTGAATGGCCTCCTGATTTCCATACACAGGCCAGCATGTCTGAGATGATTTTCGGTCTGAGATGATGTAACTCAAGTGTGGTTTCAAGTTTCCATTAATACCCTCAGACCAAATATCAATACGGGGTTTGTTAACAAACAATTCAAGGTGTTGTGATGCTTCTATGTGGGACCACAGGAGGAAGGAGAAAGGAGAAAAACTGCAGCATAATAAAAGCTGTTGGAAAGTTTTGTCTCAGAAATGTCCTATTTTAAAAGCCCTATGTTCTCACCTCTATTTGTCCTCAAAGGCAGTACTGTTTTTGACATCAGGGCTACAAGAGCTCCAACTGTTTGTTACCTGGTAGAAGAAGGTGATGTTTTCTTTCCCATTTGCTCTCAGGGCATCTAGTCAGTCTTTTTAGGCCTGGACTTCCCAGTAACATTAAACCCAGCACTTAAATATGTCACTGTCTTAAGCTACAACTATAGTATAAATCTCATGATCTATTAGTACATCACAGGTCTAGCATTTCTAGCATAGACTAGTATTAGAGAAAATCTAAATTATCATCTGTCTTGAACCTCTGAAGAGAAAACAATAAAAAATAATTTTATTATACCATAAGGACAAGAATAATACTTCATCTGGGAGAAGATGTCTTCTGACTTCTCATTAATTCTTTTTTAAAGCCTGTTGAAATATAAGAGCTCTGCAAAGTTTCATTCATTTTGTTTGTGCAGCGTAAAGTTTTCTTTATAGCAAAAATACAGAAGATTTATAGCTGCAAGGAGTCTACTTCCCTCACTCTCTTGCAATATTAAAGGTGCATTTGCAATTCTGATCCTGTGGGACAATTGTAAACTTGATGCCTTTTTTTTGCAGCCACTAGAGTAGCATCTCCACACTGAATGGAATATTTGTCTCACACTAGGAACTCTTCTTTGAATGGGAAAAAAAATAATTGATGCATTCAAACCTGCAGGAAGTGGACTTAAAAAATAGCTGGAGCAAAATTCAGAACCAAAACAAGTAATAATTTGTGATATGCCCCAGTAGGTTAACTAGATCCTGGGACCTCTGTACATCTTCCTGTTGTGATTATACTATTCCTCAGTGTTTATTTGGCACACAGACAGCACACTCCAGGGGTCTCCCTGAGACGGAGCAAAGCCCAGCAGTCACATCATCTCCACCTTAGGGTGATCTGGGCATAGAACTGTTGAGAAGACAAACATGCTACTGCAAAAGAAGGTGGAACAGCCATAGATTAGTTCAAAATCACAGCCACAGCCACAGCAGAGTTGAAGAGCTTGAGGATGTCCTGCAGGTCCTGCTGCTGCTCTTGCACCCACCATAGGTTGCCTTAAGTGAACATCTAAGTGGTTGTCTCCCAAAGCTTTGCCTGCGTAGCTACAAAGCCTCTGATAATACAAGGCCTTTACAGGACACTGCCTTACTGAAACAGTCCTGCCTGTTGTAAGGACTGCAGGACCCTCAGAGCATCTGGAAACAGAAACAAGTTCTTATGATGTCTTAGGTTTTAACTTTTATATTTTTCAAATCCTGTACTGCCTAGTGTGTAACTCTGAAGTTTCTTGTGGTCTGTTAATTACTGTTCTCTCATGCTGGTTAGATACGGCAGATCTCTCTAGGTTTGCTCTTCAAGGACATCTTGATCTTCCCAGGCCTCAAAATGTGTAAACTAAAAGCCTTTGAAGAGGAAGGCCAAACCTAGGGTAATGACATCATTAATTGAAGTTATTATTGGAGAATGAACCCTGATATGCAAATGGACCAAACTCATATAAGTGTGAAGAACCCATGACCCAGGGTCCATTTTGGGTGCAGCCCCTCATAGGCTTTGACTGCCCAGGGTGTACCTTGGAAGGCCCTTCAAATAAAGACCTACTTTTATTCTTGTCTAGGCTCTGTTTTCAGGTAGCCACTTACAGGCCTCACCTAACAAAACTCTGAAAAACACAGAAGTTATTTTCTACTAGGCTCTCAGGATGGAAACTCCTGCTTCTTAGTCACTAACTGTGCTCTTAGGAAGGAAGGTTGGCAAAGGGAAAAGAAGGGAGGAAGGAACAGTTTCTACAGCAGGAGCAAACAAACCTGAAGGTGCCAGAGGTGTAACAGATGACATTTGATTCCACAAAAGCTGTAACACGGCACCTACTAATATCGTGAGAAACATTACTCTGAATCTACCAGCAACTTTGGTTGGGGTTCTTGCAGCAAGCCCTCCACTTCATGCATAGAAATCTTCTTTCCATGCTCATAGTTTTTCTTGGCACTCATAAAGCAGTTAAACAAGCATATCCTTTTCAAATCATCTGGCCTGTCAGATGCTGATGGAGTGACATCTGTACCAATCTCTCTCTTTCTTTAAAGACCAAAGAAATTTTCTTTAAAAAATGCTAAAGAAACAGACTTGAGAATACAATACAGTTTTTGCAGTTAAACAATAAAATCCATCCACCATGGGTCCTTGTGAGTAGAGTATAAATACCACTTGGATGCTCCAGACTTTGGTCAGATAAAAATTGCAAGGTGCTGAGAGAAATATTTGTAGTTTATGAGGGGATAAACTCATAGATCGGACTTTGCTTCCTCTTAATAGAGACTATATATGTAAACTACTCCCACACATTGCAGCTAAGTTTTCAGACTACCATCCTCACAAGAGTCTACTATTTTTTGCTTTTCATTTCTTTGGAAAAAAACCAACCAACCAGCTACGAATTACTTATGTTTGGATGTTTTCATTTGTGATTGTACTGGTACTGAGAAGCAAGAAGGACAAATATGAAGACTGTTGTGAACTTTATTGAATCTGATTAACTGTCTGGTTTGGGCTCAATTTAAATTTGTCAAGACTAAAAGTCCCCTGTCATCTTTTTCCTGCTCCACACACAAATGAGATCTTCACACAATTCAGAAACTGTGCTAGGTCTGAAGACAAATACCAGAGCTGCCTGTATGTCAGCTCCTTCAGCAACCAGCCAGCCCAGACAGCTAACTTGCAATCTTCCTTCCCTTGTCTCTTTGACATTGCTCAGTTGTGCTTTCAACATTGTCAAAACGCATTTCGACCGGCGTGAAGATCCAGCAGGAACTGGGTGCCCTTGCAAGGGTGTGGGAGTTCCTGCCTTCAAAGGGACACAGAAGAGGAGAGCAGCAGCTCTGCCAGCACAGCAGACCCAGAGCAAAGGGAGGCAGGGGTGGCAGCAGTGGTGCTCGGGACCCCTTGGCTTCCAGCACCCACTGAGGTTCAGATGGCTCCAAGTGCACCTCTGTCTTGGGGTGACTTTATGATGTTGTATCATCCCCTGTCGCCGTTCTATGCCCAGACATGATTCCTGTGCCTTTCTGTGTCTTTAAAAACTGGGTGTGAGGGAGAAAGAAAAAAAGCCAGATGAACTTCTCAAAGCAGTTTTGTGCTTCAAGGTCATGCCACTCCTCTGGGTTCTTCTGCTGCGCTGAGAAGAGCAGAGGAAGCACCCTTCTTGCTTTTCAGCCAGCTTTCAGCTCTGTTTCTCTGGAGAGAGACAGAGTTAAACTTCTTTTTCCTGGGACTTCGGTTTTTTCCTTCTTCTCTTCTGGACTGTTTCAACAACATCAGGACACACCAGGAGAACTTTCCACTGAGGCCCGCAGTGGGGGGTACCCACGCTGACCCAACTCCAAAGAGGAGAGAGAGAGAGCACACCCAAAGAAGGACTCTAAAATCTTACCAGGTTTTCTCTCCACAGCGAGAGGTTTTATTATTTAGCATTATTATTCTTTTCCTGTGTGTTTGTTAAATAAATAGGTTTTTTTCCCTTTCACTTTCCTCTGAGGAATATTTCTTTCTCAAACCTGGTGGGGGAGGGGCAGCTGTAACCTGCCTTCTATCAGAGGATATTTTCCTCCAAATTTGTCTCAAACCAGGACAACATCCCCTGAAGGGCTGATGTGCACCCAGACAGCCTCATCCCAAGCTGGAACATGGCTGCACTAGGATGTTTTACCAAAAGGGCTGGCATACGTGAACTATTAAAATCTGCACATGGTTTAAAGCTGGAGGGGTCAAACACAATACTCCAAATAACATTTATTATGAACTTCTGTGATTTTTCCTCTTTGAATGGCCATCTCAGAATTTTCCCTTCACAAACTTAGTCGCTGTATGACTGTTTTGAAAATGAAATTATATTGGCTAATTATTCAATTTATTTAATTACAATTTAATTCCCACCTTGTAAGATGAATCACCAGAATCAGTCAGTAATGCATCTGATGACTGGATAACCACTTTCATTGTGTTTTTTATTTTTCAGCGATTTTTAATAAACCGATTTTTAAGACTGCCAACTCTGTTAGTAAAATCTCACAGAGCTTTTGAGATTTGAAACCATTTTAATACATTGCAATTCTCCCAACAATATGAAAAACAACAGAAAGTCCCATTATGATCCAAAAGAATAAAAAGAATACTGCACTTTGAAATGACAGTCACATTTTGGGTTTCTTTTTCATACCCAGTTAACTTTATATACAGCTACAGTATAATGTGATAGTAAATTTATACCCCTCCATTGTCACCTGTTCAGAATACATTGGAATATTCAGGGTTTTTTTTTTTTTTTCAGTTTTTAAAGTCTCTATCAGGGCCTGTATGAGAACTGGAATAAATAAGCAGCCACATTTTTCCATACTGGAAAAGTTCCAGAAGGGAAAGGGCTCTTGACAAAGCTAAAGGAGTTTTCAAGACACTTTCTATTTCCATACTCTTTCTTTTGTATGCTAGGTTGCCTGCCATTATGTTTATGTAATTCTGACAGTGTTCTTAATGACACACTAACAGATTGTAAAACACGCTGCTGGCATTTACTTGTTTTTTATATTTTTAAAACAATGTCCTTCATGTAACAGTAGTTAAGCGCGGCAGAAGGACATCATTAGAGCCATGGTTAAACTGTAATTTACACCATTAGGAAGGCAGGAGCAATTTTTATTGCCTGGCAATTTTCTTGCTGAAATATTTGGACCATATGGCTCAATTTGTGTAATAACCTTAATTTCAGCACCCTTCAGGTCTGCCTCCATCTCCTACGGAATGGTAAAATGCGGTTTAGCAGAAAAGGCAACTGTCTATACTTAGAGAGTTGAGATTAATAACATGTCACGTCCTGTTTTTGGTGAAGGAATTCGAACAGCAGCCAGATGGTATCTCTACAAATAACTGTCAGGGGTCTTGATCTAATCAATACAATGTATTAATACATCTCCCTTCGCTGCTTCTCGAGGGGCTAGCGTGCAACATCTGGAAAGATTGGGGGGACCGCCAAGTAGAAAGCTGATCCTTTTCAGAATCAAACTGAGCCCAATTAATTTTTCATGTATACTTGATAACTGTTTCATAATGAGCTATGCGTCTTGACGGAGTTAGGGTTGGCGGCATGAGCGGCTTGCGCTTCCTATCCCCATTCAGTCCACTTACAGAAACCAAGCCATTAATCAAACTATCTGGCATAAAACTGAAATCTCAGCTCAGCAAGAGATCAATAACCATCCTTAAAAAAAAAAAAAACAAACCACAACCAGAGCAACAACAAAGACCCCACCACAGAAAAGGGCTTTATTGGGCAAAAGTATCCAGGCATGACATTAGTAATTACTTTAAGAAAAACCAAAACTCAGAACCATACTCACCTGACAGGCACCTAAAGCACAGAATTTAATATTAGCTTCCTGTCAAAAAGTAACATTTAAGTCCATTAAAATACACTGCCATTCTGCTTTCTAGATACAGAGGCCATCTGGCCCCTATTCACCATAATTGCTATTACAGTCTCAAAAATAATATTTATATAATGCTGTAAATTAACAGACGGACACCCATTCCCACTCCCAAAGAGCTTTCTGTTGATAAACTCATCTTTTAGCACCATGCAGATATTAGGGTCTTGCTCCCTAAAGAAAGAGGGGGCAAGATTATACATGCATTCCAGGGCTTTTTGTGAAGTCTGAAAAGAGGAGAGAGAGAGGTCACTTGGCAGGCAGAAAATGGGAAACTGCAACAAGCATAGGGGAGATGAGCTTGAATGAGGCTGTGAAGCTGAGTGATGGGAATGGATTCAAAGGGGAGCAGTAAAGAGAAAGGACAGGAGGTCAGCTGAGAATACTAAACTTATCTTGCATAGGACACCCCACGGCTGTTTGATGAGAATGACTTTGGTGACTGTAGACCTGGATTAGATTCAAATGGAGTCCCCAGTGGTATGAGGCTCTGTGTTATATTACCAATTCCCATGAGTCCTATGCCTTTTGCTGCCTTTTTTTTTAAAGTAGGATTCTCTGTTTATTAAAATTACCCTTTGCTTGCTAAAATTCCCTATAAAATATAAGCATGTGACATAACACTTCTCAGCCAATTTGAATGAAAGACCTTATCTGTGGAGGGAAGTGGGGCTGGAGGGTGGGATGGGGGCTGACGAGCAGCCTTTCTAATTATCAGCTGAAAAATTCCTGTATCTGTAACTGTTGGGCATGGCCCTGGGGATTTTAGGAAGCTGCCCTATGACTTCACCAACAAAGAGTGTTATCTTGGAGTTGCCTGATACACCCACTTAAGAGTGTTGGCTAAATGTGAATTAAAATCTAGTCAAATCCAATTAAGCATTTTTAAACAGATATCTAATTTGAAAAACAGCTGTACATATTACCCAACGAATTTCTGCCTCCTCCTTCTTCATTTTTATTTTCTACTTATATATGAAAAAGCATCTGTAGCTTGCTAAATCATTGTTTTTTAAAGCTGATTTAGTGTAGTCACATAACAGGGCACAAAGGGAAGAATGCCCCCATATTACACCTTCCTAACAAACTATACGGAATAAGATGAAGGTTTGTGGGGATTTCTGTTGTGTTTATTTTGTTCTTACAATTAGAAAACACTCTGTCAGTGGTGTTTTTCTACACTGTCTGGTTAGTTTGATCTTATTCTCACAACTGGAATGCAAATACAGAAAAAATCACAATGAAAAGCATAAATATAAAGCATTTATAAAAACATACCTAGAGAAACAGCATATGGAACATTTATGCAATCTCATTTAAGTCATCAGCCTTTAGGCTTTGTCAGGTGGTCACCTATTCTCTTATGGCTGCAGGTGCACACACACAAACAATTACCACTTCCAGAGTGCTGCTCACCACCATCTTTCTATCAAAGGGTACCATCTTTTAAACCTGCATAATTCCAGTGTGTGGGTTAAGAAAGCTGATTAATCAGTTTGAAGTCAACCATCTTCTTTGACTGACTCTTATCAGTAGTGGCACATAAGTGCACCACAGGAAAGCAGTCTCGTGTGATCAGCTGCAGCCCTAGGATGGTAAATGTCCATGCCTCAGATGTTCTGGACATTTCATGGTCCGTAGAGGACATTCATGCTCTTAACTAGGTTAGATGTCTGAAGTCAGACATTATAAATATCTCTCAAAAGACCTAATTCTACATGTGTTTCACTCATCAAAAAAAGAATACACAATGGGTGAAAAATGGACCTTGCACAAGGAGAAACCCAAGGATAAAATACACCAGATTTTTCCAAATAGGTGCCTACTTTATTTGTAGAAGAAATTACCTATTGATCCAGGCACTCTGGCCTAGTCAATCTAGAATATGGTTAGACATGGTGAGACAGAACTCTATCAGTGTTTTAACTTCTGTCTGGTCCAAAAATTTATTGAAAGACAAAATTATGTCAGCTTCGTGTTGCACACTGAATTAGGGAAAAAAAAAAAAAAAAGAAGTGAAATAAACTTCTTTGCTGTAACCTTCAGTAATCCAAATCACCAGTTGCCTGACAACATATTAAGACCTCACAGACACCAGACAAACCTTTCCTTTCCTACTCACAAGGATTCTTTCCTTCCTGGCAGAGTTCCAGCAGGGTCTAAAGCTATGTTTCTGTGGCTGCCGGAAACATCCAGGAGACAGTGAAGTGGCCGTGTTTACAGCAAGGATGGTACAAATAGAAGAGCTGAAGCCTCTCTCTTTCTCTCTCACCATTCCCCTCCAGTTCTATTACAACAGTACTTCAAAATCATCACAGTTGTGCAACAATCCATTTCATCCTTTCTGCTCTAATTAGGCAATTCTACATGTCTGTCTTGATAGGTGGGGCTTACTGAAGCACTTAATCAGTTTCTGGAGGGGCATCATAGTGCCAATCCAAATGCTTATTTAAACAGAGCTGTAGTGCCAAATCCAGCATATTCTGCAGCAGCATGGAAACAACAGAATCTGTGAGACACAGATTGCCTCATACACTTTTTTTTAAGCAGCCCTCAGTGAGAAAGAGCACTTGTCCTGTATTCATCCTGTGTAAGCTTAACAGGTCTAGAGATTAAAACATGGAAAGCATTTTATATTACTGGGCTTTCCTGGCAAATAAAACAATTAGAGCAATTCCAGTACAAGCACTTCCTGAAACTGTGCTAACAAGGCTTTGAATCTTAAAAACTGCATTTAAATCAAACGATTCATTTGCAAACCCATCACATACAGCACACACGGGGTAGGTGGGGATCATTTCATTGAAATTAGAAAGCAAATGTCTCTATACATGAGAGGTCACCAGTTGTTGTACGTTAAAATCTTTTCACTGTTAGGCATAATTAAAATACTACAACAGTGGTTTCAGTAATTTAAACATTGCAGTATTGTTGTAATATTTTTCTAGGCTTCAAGAGTTCACAATTGTTTGGTCCAATCAAATCTGGGAACACTGGAGAAGTTATCACCCATCAAGGTAATTACTTTCAAGTTGAAATAATTACTCCATCAATGTTAATGGTCTTTCAACTTCAATAAAGCACTCACCTGCCGATAATCACAGCTAACCTCTTGCTCTATGCAATTCCCTCTCTATTTAGCAGGTTATATTACAGCCGTTAGAGTGGTCACTTGTCCTGAACAGCTGCTGAATTTCACTTTGATCGTCTGTGAACCATAAAAAAATTAGTCATCTGTGTATGATTCCCCCTAACCCATAAGCCCTTGCAGAGCTAAGGAGATGATCTTTTGGCTGCATTAGGGCACTGCTGAGCAGCCATCTTGTTTCTGGTGGTGGCTACTTTCCACTGTCTAACAGCAGCACAGTAGCCTAATTAACTTTTGCCCTCCACTGCCGTTTACAGCTCTCACTCATTGCTAAGTAGCACATCTTCTGAATTTATGGCACGTGTGGGGATTCCTTACACTCATCCCCTTTTCTTAGGGTGCACTCTGTTTCCCAGGCATCTGCAATAGGCATGTATAAAAAAGTTTTACTGGTCGCTCTCCTTGGCATATTTTTTTCTTCTTCTTGTGGCTACAATCTTCATTACCTCTTCTATAAGAGAGTTGCCAGGTACAGCACTGACTACTGCATTATTGAATAGTCTGTACAAGGAAATTAATAACTATGTGGTATCTCACCTCTAATGCTGCCAAATGTTCACAGGTCTACATGAGGAAATAGACGTGAAGGACCACACATGAATGTATTAAGTATTTTTAAATGCAATGAATAGAAAGAAACTAACTCTGGATGCATGATTCCAGATACCTGAAAAATCCTGCACAGGAGGCATGAATGTGTGGCAGTACTGGCCACGCAAGATTATTTCTGATTTATTACTTTTGATATGGGGTTTTTCAACAAGTAAACTATATGTAATATTCTGACTCAGTTTATTTATTTGATGTTTAAATTACTGTCTGCTTATAACAACACAATCATGTGGGCCAAAGCCTCATCCTCCTAACAAAGTCTTTATTACTGCTATTCTGCAATATGTCTACAGATTTCCCTATCACAGCACCTGCCAGGAGAAGCTTGGCCAGTGCAGTTATATACCATCTCCCCCAATAATGTAAGGGAAGCCAACATGTGTTCCCAACTGTTAGCACAGCTGCATCCAAACCAGAGGCTTTGCTGGGGCACTGATAGCAGCTAAGAGATGCATTAATTTTTTCACCTCAAGCTGGCATGGTTATGCCAAAGAAAGCCTTTAGGAAAAGTTTGGCCTGAGAGCCTCACATTGCAAAAGACCTGTGCACGGGTGCAGGATTTCCCAGGAATAAGGCCTGTAATGCTTACACCAATCTCTTGCTCTAACAAGCACGTTGCACTTTTACCTACACTTGGCTGAGGTGAATTTAACACACTGAGACCTTGGTTCTACACAATAATAATTGGAGGGCACTGCCTAGAGCAAGCAGTTTTTCATTTTAACCCTCATCTCTAGATGCTTTTCTTTGTCCAGGCATATTCTAACAGCTACATATTTTTATATTTTTTTTACTCATCTTCCTGGCTTTGAATTCTCCTTCTCACAATAAACAACCACACACTTGATATAATTTTCATGGGAAAAACAGCATTACACACCCACAAAACATCTGCCAAGAAATGTCCAAACCTACACGCAGTTCTACCTCACAGCAACATTTGGAATACAGCAGTTAAAGAGCTGTGATGCTTTGATGACATTTGGCAGGCACTCATTGGCTTTGTAATGAAATCAGCTCCGGGTTTTGTGTTCCCAAGCTTAAGTCCTAAGTTCACAGGAGTGAGAAGCTTGCTTTGACAATCTAGTCACTTTATGCAGATTTCTGTGAATGAGAACCTACTGCCAATCCATTCCCCTATAAACACATCTGTCTCATGTTAATGCTGTCAAGACACTAAATATGATTCCTGCTTTAGAGGGTTAAAATGAACTGCAAAGACATTCTGGGAGACACTTGTGCTGCTGTAACCAGTCTTGACTTGACTTTGCTCTGCAAATAAACCAGAATGTCAGTTTAACTCGCTGTCACCTAACATCTGTCACTACACTCCTGGCCAAACAAGCTAAGGAAATGGGTGGCACTGCTCTTTAACTGTGAAGCATCAAAACAGCTCATGTCACTTGCTTCTTACGGCTCAGGACACCCTCCTTTAATTTCAGGGGTAGCAGTTTTGGCTCTGAGAATTGAGTTCTCATTTTTGTCTCCATAAGGCAGGGTAAAATTTCAGGGGGGTCAGTGATAACCTTAAGGTACCAGACCTTTGGCGTATTAACTCAAATACATATTAATGAAGAGTAAATAGCTGGATTTGGGGAAGGCGTAGTGCATAAATCTGTCAAATTGTTTGAAAACCCAGAAGATGCTTCTCATTTGGATCTGAAATGGATGGAAACAAAACTGTCATATTAGAACAGTCTGCAGGGCTTAATTTTAAATTTAAGCAAAAGCTTAATTTGTATCCTGCAGTGTCACAAGAATTGTATTTCTCCTCTAAGTTTTGGTCAAGCTTTATGTCCCAGGGCGGGCAACCAGGGTGCAACTGACAAGCGCAAGGGTGGGATCAGCCCCCGTTATTCTAGCACTGCTTTTTTTTCTGGAATAATCTAATGGGATAAGAATGGAGTCTAACAGATTAAATAAAGGACCAAACTCATTGCTTTCTTAATACTTTAAGTCTTACTTGTAACATGGAAGCTTGTGAGAGAGAATGACTAATGGCATATCCCACGAGGGAGCTCCAATAGAGATGCTTTAGGAGATTAAATGATTTAGCCTAGTACCCATGAAGGCTATATTTTAAAGGGGCAGAAGTTTAATCATTGGAATTCCAGTTCCTTCAATAAAATTACATTTTAATTAAAGTATCTCATTCACAAAGCTAAAGTTAAGGGTATATCAGCAATTTCATTAAAAAATTCCATTTTTAAGCATTTATAACTTTGAAAGTTGGTGTCCAGGATTTTGCCTGCTGGGATAATTGACCTAACCTCCTGCAGATATCTTTGATAACAGGACTCCATGCACTTTATGTCAATAACTTTGATTCTAAGCTTTAGCTGTTCTGCTATATTCAGAAGAGGTAGGATTCAGATCTCAGGTCCTTGGTATAAATCAGCAGCAATTCTACTCAGTTAAGGCAGCTGCAACAGCTTAAAGTGAGTGCAACTGATGGAGGAGATGGAGGAGATGTGCAGAAAGATTTGTCCCCAAAGGGTAGTGTAATATTTTAAATAAAAATGGGTAGCAAAAATAATAATTGATCCACGTTTAAGACAAAGGACAGTAGAAAAACCATGCAAGCCAGCTTTGCTGCAATGCTAGTAGAACAGCTATAAATATGTTGCCAGAATGTCATTTTGATTCAGGATAGTGTTTGGGGAAAATAAAGGATTTTAGAGCCAGGAAAATACTAATTCAGTAAATAATAGCTTGTTAATCTAAAAGGCTTTTAACTGATGCTGTTAAAGAAAGACACTGTAGCAACATTATTTAAAACACCATTTTGGTAGGTTTTATTGCCCAGAGTACAACCATCTTGGACATTTTCTGTTGTTGTTGGCATGCTTAAAAGACATTGCAATGCATGACCAGCCGGGTCAATTCTGATGATCAGCAACGCATTGCATGCTGCTGAAGCAGAGTAGTAGCAGAAGCCCTGGCTTGTCACTGGTTTTAAAATCTTAGGTGTATCATCACAGTTATGATGGTGGTTATTTTTCTTAAAACAAGTTAAGGGAGCTAAGTACCAAAAATCCACTGATCTTTACAATCCCAATACTTTTTAAAGCCTGGCATGCTGTGCAATGTGAATGCAACTGCTTCAGAAGGCAGAAGTATATATTATTCCTATAATTCAGTTCAGGGCCTGTTTTCCTTTTCAGAAAAAGATGTATTACAAACTTAATCCATTTAGGAAGCTAGACACAAAACTGCTCTAAAACCCTATGATCAAGGGAATGTAAGGGAAACTTCCACCATGTCATGTAAGATTTGTCTGAGGAAGTTACTTAAAGGTTACTACTGGGTATTCCAGGGAAAGCTTTTTAGGATCCTATTTGAATTGTCAAGCAGATACTTTATAATTGGGATGATTAAGAATTTAGGGGATTTCTGGTGTTATTTGATACAAACGTGGACTATGAAAATAATTTAGGGAAAATTCTAGGTTCATGAACTTGAGGTAGCACTGCTGAAGAAACCAAACTTTATTACAATATTCTTAAACTTTTAAAACTTATTTTCAGAAGACAACCAAGTATAGCAGCTGTCCTAATATACAACAGTTCAGTCCAACTATCTATAAGCTGTCTTGCTATAGAAAGACTAGAATGTAATATATAGGGGGGAGGAGCAGTGTTAAATGCACAAAACACAACCATTTCTGTCACTGGTTAACACAATGTTGTTAGTTCACAAAGCAATGCCCCTTCCCAAATCTATCCCTTCACATACTGAATAGAAACAGGGAAAGAAAGGGAAGGGAAAGACAGATCAGCAGTGCTAAGTAACATTCTAAGTACGTGAATTGGAAATAAAATTAGAACTGCTTTTATTACTGATGAGTTACGAGGGGAACATGCAACTGGGTTGCATATATGAGGTATGTAATTACTAATTAATTCATTGACTTTATGATTCTGACCGAAATGAAAAATAGAATTCTATACAAGGAGGAGTAATACTGCTGTTCTTTGTGCAGGTCCTGTGAAACTATTTTGTCAGTCAGACAAAAAGCTCAGGACAGTATTTTCAGAGTAAGGCTGACAAATGCATGTGCTTAATTCCTCCAGACAAAACACAGCCAGGCTTTTGAGTAATCTACTTTCCTCTACCAGAAATTCAGTATTAACATGAAACGTTTCCATCTGCATTGGGCCAAACACAAAACTGAAACCAACAGAACGACTGGCAGCTGTAAACCCCACTTTTCCCATCGGTGTTAAAGGAGATTTTAAAATACAACAGAGATCAAAGCAGAGTAAACACATCTTAAAACTGGATTTGTGGTCCAGTGCTTACCATTACGGTGAGTGCTGTGACAGGAGGGCTGCTGACTGTCGGGTCGCTGCGTTTCTCTTGGTAGACCACTCGGTACAGAGCAATGACACCGTTGGGGGACACCGGCTGTGTCCAGTTCAACCGCACCGAGTACGCACTGGTGGCTTGTGCCCAAGGGGCTGCCATGCCCCACGGGGAAGCCTCCAGAGTCTGGGTTGAAGCCCACAGGCTGTCCACGGACCCCACGGAATTTTTAGCTCTGGCACGATACTCATAGAGAGTAAAAGGCTGGAGAGCATCAGACGCGTCAATGAATTCCAGAGCTCCTTCAGTCCAGATGAACAAAAGCAGCTCTTCTTGACTGCCCACAGGACGTCTGGAAGTAAATCAAAAGTAGTGTGTTTAAAAAATAGCTTTAGCAGTCCCATAGTAGTTGATTCTAAAGTTCCAAGTTCAACTTGTATCTCAGAAAAATACTGAACTTATTTCTGTATTTTACCTATCTTTGTATGTACCTACCTATGTATGGCTACCTATCTTTGCAACTTAAAAGCATTTCCCTGAACTTGTGTTAGGTGCTGAGTAGTGAAGAAGAGATTTCTGAGGAAATCAGTTATTCTCCTTTATCTAGAAGAATACATGGCAAACAGGTCCAGGGTAGCAGAATAGCAACACAACAGCATATTGTCCTTCTAGGATAGAACACACCACAAATCAGGCTTTCAAAACTTAGAACATGAAATTTTAAATCTATCTGTACTTGCTAAGCAATGGCTTGAATTACAATATGGGTGTACGTTTTCAGCATCTCTGAAAATCAATTTATTTATGGAGGTACTCACCTCAGGATCCCTCATTTATGGAAAACTTATGACCAATTTACCAGAGAAAAATGTTACCTAGTGAACAAGGGATAAATATACTATCATGCCTTCAAAACTAAAGCTGTGCACTTTCAAATTCTGGTTTGCTCACACTAAATATCCCATTTTTTCTTGCAAATGGAATAAGTAATCCCTTGTGCATAAACTTAGCTGAATTTGCAGCTCCACCATCAAACCTCATTAAAATATCACACATAGTGTATTCTGTAATAAACTACGTATTTTTTCCAACGCTGTTTTTGTTTAAAAATGCAAACCTAAGATATATGAAGAAAATTCACTGCATTGTTTTTTGGCACAATGTTCTTTTAGTACATATATGTATACATATATCTATGTATACACAGATACACACATATGTACATAAATATATGTATATATAGCATTACTACTGCAGATATGCCTGCCTTGGACCTGGTGATATTCTGAGAGATTACAGATGATCCTCAGCCCCTTTGTAGTATGGTCACTTCTTCTATATAATTTACAACAGTTTTAATAAGCCGAGCACTCATCTTCCAAACAGAGTTATCAAATCAATTCTTTCACTTGGCATAAAAATGTTTGTGTGAAATTAAGTTGGTTACATTTAAACACTGTGATAAATCTCAGTGATGGTTGGGCTGTACTGCACAAGAATTTAAGTATTTCCCCTACTCTTCACAGGAACCTTGGCCTTTGCAGAATTAAAGCATTTTCACCCTCAATGCCAACAACAAAAATCCAAATTACATTATCTGCCAGTTTTATTGCAAGTAGGGCAAATTTGCAGAAGTAAAATTGGTTTGTCTGGCTACTGAGTGTCATCATCACTACACACACACACAAACTGAAGAACATTTCTTTGGCAAGAGAAAAATCTGTGTTTCAAAGAATGCTGTTAGACTTTATTTTGTTAGATCAAACAAGGAATTAATTTAAAAACAAAAAAAGCATTGATTTTTAAAAACTGATAATCTCAGTTGCTTGCAATAATATATTCCCAGGTATTAACATGCAAATATGAAGAACATAATGAATGCAAGTGTGTACACAGCTGTTTATTCATCCTTTGTGTATATGCATATATAAGGCAGGAATGAAGGCATTATTTTCTCATATGAAGCTCAATAATTTTTGCTAAATTCTGAGATAAGCAGATTATATGGGCACTGTTTAGTTTATAAGGGTTACAATGTAATTTTTTTATAAATAGAAGAGTTTTGAGGTGCAATATCTCTATCATAGTGAAATAGGCAAACTGTAAGATGAGTTGATACTGCGGGTTGGTTGGCAGAACTGGGCAAAGACTGGCAGGTAGAAGAAGCAAGAAAGATTCCCTAGAAATTCTCAGTCTCTCTGTAGGAGTCAGAGTCCAAAATTTCCCATTGTCTCCAAAATTCTAGCAGCAGTTTTTAATACAATTCCCCATGCTCTATTATAATGGCAAGTTAAGCCTCCTGCAGAACTCTCCTTTGGATGCTGTTCACTGATGCAATGTAAGACATATAATTTTGAAAGGTGAATCACTACCATGTCTTTCTCCTGCACCTAAAAATATAGTCTTTTCTCTGTGTACTCAAAAACATGTCTAAAAAATATCTGTAAATAAGGGAAAAGAGAGTACATTTTAATGCAATAAAGTCACATTTCATGTGTCTCGCTGACCAAACAGTATGGGACTTACATGAATACATAAATTTTTATTTTATAAATATTCTAAACTCTGTGATAAACAGTTTTTTCACACTGAATGATCAAATATGCCACCAACTGTAAGCTGATTCACAGGCAAAGCTGTACAATGTAGCCTGGTTAAGTATTTAGATCTTATTACTGCTGAATATTTAATGAATGAAACTTATGGTTAGGTAAATGGTTCCATCTGTAGTGCTAAAAACCAGAATATCTTCATGTATGAATAAACTTTGAACAGAAGTGGTTGAACAATCTGTAATCATTTCAATCGTCTTAAGATTTAAGATTCAGCTGCTCATTTAACTGGAAGTATTTCTTATGTACAATGAGCTGCAAAGGAGAATAACATTTCCAAGAGCTGGAAGCTGTCTCTTAATCTGCATAGTCTGATTTGCTGCTTACATTCATTTCGAAGATGTTCAGATAGTTATTTTTATAAGGGCAAATTCTCCCTGCCCCAGTGCCAATCCGAGGCGGATGACATAAGAAGGAGAACATAATCTTCTTTGTGACAGATAACTCCAGAGCTGTGCTGCAGCAGCGCCGACTGCAGCGCTCGCCCCTCGGCTTCCCTGTGTGCGCGGAGACGAATCCCCGAGGTCTCGTGGGTCAAGCCAGAATTATTCCTCACATGTTTACCTTTCACCATACAACTAAATTACATGTTTTAGCAGCGCCTGCTGCTTTCCTTACCAGAGTGGCAGTGAGTTATTTTTAGGAACACTGAGAAGTCTTAGGGTAAAATCCAAACGATTGGGGAATCACGCTGTCAAATGTGGGGGAACAGTGAAACATTAGCAATGCTCCCCCTCTGCAGTTTCACATCTAATTAAACAAAGAAACCTCACTTACATTTGTATTCAACAAATCTACACTAACGTAGCCTTTATGATATGGGGTATTTTTTTTAAACATCAGCTCTGATGTTTAAAAAAAAAAAGACCAAAAGGAATTTGAGGTTATTGCATGTAATATACTATTTAGGTTGGGTATTAGATCAATTACAGGTATAAATTAAAGCCTTCAGGAGTTCTTGTATTCAATGACAGAACCATCCATAGGGACTCCTACATTAAACCATCCAGTAACATATGTTACTGGAAGCTGTCTTGGATACAACTCATGGTTAAGTGTGTATGGTTAAGCAATGAATTAATCATAAAAAGTCAGTCCAGAAGCCTCTGCACTGCAAGTCACGACAGCAACTGAGACATATCTTCTGTCTTAAATTGCCTCTTGATGTTTCTGCTACATTTTCACCAACAGGACTGCTCAGCTAATGAGAGTTACATTTCAATCTCACAAATATATACTAAATAATAGAATCTTATTGGGCAAGATAGAGACAGTTTGACAGAAATTCAGACATTCCCTTAAGGAATTTATGAACCAAAATACTTCCCATTTTACAGCCAATATGTCTGTAAGGGCCATCTCATGTGCCTCCTACACAGAGCATGCTGGTAATCAATAAAGAGTGGTTCCATTAGCTTATGTGACCTCTAACTTACTAAAATACAGCAACAAATATATATCATCTATTTTCATAATATTATCATCTTTTCAGAATAGCACCTTCTGTGGTTGGCACAGCGATATGTAATGATGAATGGAAACAGAACTAGATTAGGTGATTATCTCATGAACCAGATCTTTTCTGATTCACAAACTCCTCTAAGTTGTGGTCCTTGCTAGAAAATTTTAAAAGCCTCAGATCTGTGTTTAAAGCTACTTTATGAATCAAAAATAAAATATCGCCATCTCTTCTATCATAAAATAATATTTTAATTTTTCTGTTTCTAGCAAAATGGCTGCAAAGTTGGGTGTACTTTTATGATGCTAGAGGAAAGCACAAGTCCTTCCACTTTAATGGAGAGATCTGCACACACACTAGGTCCCTAAGCATTCCAGGTTTTGAGTTAATAAATGAATTTATTTTGGTGGTGATGCAGTAAGGAAGAGGCACATACTGAAGAAGAAATTACATTCCATAACCTCCCATAGAAATACTGCAGTCTTGCTGCTATAACAATGTAAGGCCATGTGTGGCTACAAAATGAAAAAGAACTATGTGCTTACATCCCATTTCTGATTTTTTTGCAGCTATCTGAGAAAGATTTGATATTGTTGTTGTCTAAGCACATTTAAACTTCAGCTGAAATAACTGCCAAGTGATTCATGCCTATGTAGGTGAATATACCGATTGTATCTGGAGCCCCAGTGCGCCATTTTCATTTCACTTTAAATAAAAAACAAAATGTATCTATGTCAGTCAGTGCCCTTCTGCTGTACTCAGAGGTATCAAACAGGCTACAATTATGATTGTGAAGTGATTGTGTCACATTGGAGGAAGGTTTATTGCTTTTGAGTCTGCTAGGCAGTAACACATTCTGTTTCATATTACTCTTTATATCATTGTTTGGCTGTGACTAGAATAATCAAATGCCATCAAATGCTGTCAAATTCAATTTACAGTATTTTTCACTGAAGCAGGCTTTCTGCATTATATTTCCTGTTTTCCCTTTCCATGGTTGCCATGGAATAGCAGCGGTAATCATCAGCTTTATTTACAAAACCAACAGAGTGAAGACATGTCTTGGGCTATAACATACACTTTATTCCTCTTTATGCAGGGAGGGACTTGGGTTTTTTGATCAGACAATTAAAAAAAGGCAAACAAAAGGGTTTAGGAAGACAGCAGGAATTTTTAGAGACTACTAACATGTTTAAGACCAAAGGGAATTTATATTAATTATCACTGAGGATTCCAAAAGGTAATTTGATTCCCCATCTTCTCAGTCACACCTTTAATATAATAAAAAGTCCCAAACTCTTTATGGGAGGCTGGATCAGCCCAGCATGTGTTTGCCACACATACTTAGAGCTGGAAAACCCAGGAACTTCAGAGTTTAAATCCCTCTCCAATATATGGCTTGAGTTTTATATTCTCTGACTTCTGAAGCTATTCAAGAAGGTCGCTTCAGCGAGCTTTTAACAAAAGGTCAACAGGCGCAGCAGACATCAGTGCTCTGCTAGTTTAATACTGCCCTAAACACAGCTATCTGCACAGAAAACTCCTCATACATGGAAAACTCCCCATAGGGCTTAGGAAACTCCTTATGGGAAGTGAGGATGTATCAGCCAACAACCTACACTGGGCAGATGAATACAAACACCAAGGAACATGAACAGATGCACTGTAATCACTGTCCAGATTATGTAGGAACATAAATTATCTTGGAAAATTGATCTGGTTTAGGAACCTAGATGCCTTTTCCTGCTTTTAGAAGTCCCAGAATTGGTGAATTACTCCTATTTCAATTACAAAATTCTCACCTGTCTGTCAGGTGAGAATTTTGTACCCAGTGGTCTGGGTAAACACAGTACAATTATCTATTCTACAAACGTTTTCTAAGATTTTTTTGTTCCCTTGAATTTTTAAAATATATTTTTTCACATGCTTTTTGTCATCTGTAGTTCAGGAAAATGATTCTTTTTTGAACTCATATTCCCAAAATGGTCATCCACAGATCAGCATCTTACCTTAGCATTTGAAAAGTAATATATATTTTTTCATGTACTTCCACACCTTTTTTCACCTCCCAAAATATCAAGGAATAATGAAAGGAACCGTTAAGTAAGACTAAGATTCTGAGGTGATAAGGGCACTTACCTGTAAATAAAGTAGTTAGTAATGATGCCATTTGGTTTCTTGGGTGGTGCCCATTTCACTTCTATGAGTGCAGGTCCAATTGCTTTAACAATAGGTGGGCTCAGTTCTCTGGGAGGGGCTTCAGCAGTTCTTGAATATGTTTGACCACCCACTCCACAGCCACCTACAAAAACAGAAGTTTGTGTAGGGATAAGAGCTTTCTCCTCAGCTAAAAAATACATTAAAAGCAAATTAATGTCAAGTAAAGAAGCTGCTGGTGGAAATGGTGCCCCATTTTGGCTCATTACATTGTTAAATACTCATTTAAATCACCACAACTCTACTAATGAATTACTCCTGATTTTCACCAGTGAGACTGAGGAGCAAATCAGTTCAAAATTGTCATTTTAGAAATACTTATTTCAGTAGGTTTTTGAAAATTTCCATCAAAGTCAGGCAATTTTGTAATTTTTGGGATCTTCTCTCCTGTCTTTATGATTACTGCTTCTTGTTGGTGAGTAGTTACAAAACTGATTCAGTTCTGTACATCCATTTTCAAAGACCTTTAAGCTGGTTGTGAAGAATTTTTAATAAAGTGGCACATGTAACCTGAAATACATATTTTAAATCTCCATTTAATATATTCATGATATATGGAGAAATACATACATGACACATGGAGAGAAATATTTAACATTTCATTCAGTGTTAGGCTTTCTTTTTACTAGGTAAACATTTGACTCCAACGTAAAAATAGAATTTCATCTGTTTTGCTGAGTTGAATCTACCTGGAAAATCCCTTCCAGTCACGTAGATGAGTGTTTTAAATTGCCTTACCACTCTGGCATGCTTGTATTCTTATCTCATACAGGGTGTAGGGATCCAGGCCATCGACAAAGGCAAAATGTGCACGTCCTACCGGCTTCACCAGCAGAGTGGGACTGCTGGCATTTAGCAGGATGTTGTATTCCAAAGGCACATTGACAATGAATATCCCTGTTGTGAAACAGAGAGGAACCAGTGATTATCTGAAATACTAACAACAGTGCAGGACAACTTCAAAGAGCCATTCATCACATGCAATTTTAAATGTAAGCCCCCTCTGGAGGTTTTCCCTACTGCCTCTTTTGAAAACTACAATCATTTAAATATAAACTGAAACAGATCTATCTGCAGATTATAACTGGAAGATAGACATTACGGTTCTTAGGTAAGAATCAAAATTCAGTTCAGTCAATGCCTGTTTTGCAATTGCTACTTCTGGGAAGACCGACCTTATGACTTGGAACCTGGCAGCTTTTATGTATTTTAGAGGAGTAACAGTTGCTAAGCACTGCTGTTTGAATAGTCATATGACCAAACAAGTGAATTGCAACCATTCAGCAAATTATGCCTTTTGAGCCCAACAGCAGTAGCTGAGTGCAGGTTCTTAGCCTGCTTCACCAGTAGAGTACAATACAATAGTGTGAGTCAAGAAACATATAATTTTAAATGATGTAAAAACAAACTGTTCAGTTTTTATTAAAAATAAACCTCTCCTTTTTTACTCTTTGAATTCAAACATTTTCCCTATCTATTCCTATTCCCATGCTGTCGGTTCTTGATTTTCCAGTTTTCTTGAGAAGCTGAAAAACTCAGGTCCTTCAGAAGAAGAAGCTAAGCCATACACCAACCCTTTAGAACAGCAGGCTCCTGGATGTTCTCATTTCTTCTTCCACATGGCTTCTCTAAGGGTTTTGGTTGATTGGCTGGTGGTTTTGTTTGATTTTTGGTTTTCTTGGGGTTTTGTTTTTTGTCATTAGGAAATGAGCTGTAGGCTTTTAAGTTTTTTGTCCACGTCTGTGCGGACAGCAGCAATTTCATAAAACCAAGAGAACAACCAAAGAAGAGCGTGTGTTAAGTGTGTTTCCTTCATTCTGCAGTCACGTAAGGAACAGCCCCAAGAAAGGACAAAGTACAAACTACACAAGGTTCCTTTCTGAGATGAGTCAAGATGCATCTGATTAGTAAAAGCACATTTCTATTTCAACACAACACCTACTTTAGATGTCGCACAGTGTCTTTGTGACTGCAGCAGATGCCTGCGAGCAGTTCTGAGACTTGTCCAGACCTTGAGAATTTTTCCATTTGTAACTTCGGAAAACAACTCAGCTTTTTCTCCTAATTGCAATTTTTGGTCCTTTTCTGATAAAGCATCTACATTGATACTATTACCCTGAAGGTACAAAGAGCATTTTTCCACTGCTGAGCATCTGTTAGATGGATTTTTTTAGCTAAGAATGTATGTGAACCTGCACGTTAACTAAAAAAAAAAAAAGTTTGTAAGAAATCAGAGATTTCAAGTTTAGTTGTGGTACTATAAACAACTGATGTACTTTGGAAGATCAGAAGAATCTTTGAAATACCATGTTTTTACAATTTTCATAAGAAAAAGAGAATACAAAAATCCCAAAGAAATAACATTTTGCTGTCTGACTAGATGCCAGGCAAAGAAAATGCCATTACAGTAAAAAGCTGAAAAATAGCCCTGAAGTAGAGGCATGACTTCAATCTTATTCAACTGCTCAGCTTACAGGAAGAACAAAGACGTTGTTAGTAGTTGCTGGAAGAGGTGAAGGGAGAAGGACACAAAAAATGCAAAAATTCCTCTGTAAAATTTTCCTTCTTCCCTTGTAAAAGTTACAAGAAAAACGCCAAGATCTATTCATTAGGAATGGACTAAAATAAATACAACTTTTTAAATCAAGCAGGATGTTACAGAGTAAACCTCTGAGAGGTGATCTTGATGCAGATCGTTTTTGCAACAAAGAAAATAATTTTTTGCCTGATATATGGAAGATGAAATGCTCCAGAAGAGTGCTCTTGAGTTTGTATTGTAAAATTTTGCCAGAAATTAAATATATATTGTTAAAGATAAATAATGATTATTAGTAGCATTGTTAGTAGTATTTCCACCCTATAATTGGAGGGCCTGCAAAGGATAGAACAGAATATCTGAGAGTTTGAAATGGTACACAGCCCACCAAAAGAAACCTTTTTTAAACCTCCTAGTTAAGGTCTCCTTCTTCTCCAGTCTTGAAAACAGACCAGATATTTCAGCCAGAAAAACCTACTCCCCTATGAAAGTGATATAATTCAGTTTTGTGCATCTGATCAGTGCATTTATTCTAGGCAAAAATCGCTAGAAACCTTTGGAATTGAAACTATTCCGAATAGTTGATTTCCCAAGGAAGATTAAATACAAACAACAACAGCTGAATCCAGCCATCAGTATGCAGCAAAGGGCACCTATTTCAAAATAACTGACCTATCCAAAAACATTGGACAGTGTTCAGTCTATATCAGAAATTATTAAAAAAAACACCACCTCACAACTAAAACACAAAATTTTAAAATTCTGATAAATATTGCACTCTGTTTGGAATGATACCGATAATAAATATACTTAGGAGATAAAATACCTTCAAGAAGTGAAAATTAAATTGTGTATAAAATCACATAAGTATCCTGAAAAATTCCAATATCCAGTGGAATCCTTCTACATTTTGATCAAATTCATTGACTACTAAGATCACAGGATCACTTAATCTGAAAAATTATAATATATACTCTTATAACACAGAAACTTGTTAAAAACCCCCTTCTTTCAGAACAGTCTCTAGCATCTGCAGCCAGTCTGAAACCACTTCCTTGTGAGCTCTGATGACTGAAGGAAACGAAATAGGCATATTTGTTAAAGTCAGCTGGGAAACCACACGACTTGGTTAGTTCCAGAGTTCATAAATTTATGTCAGAATAAAAGGAACCGTAAAAGCACAAGTGAACCAATTTACCCTAAGTGCAAATGGCAGTTTTGTTATTTGGTGTCAAAGTTACCATGAGCACAATGACAACCTGCCATAACACATTTTCATGTTCACTAAAGAACAAGGATTTAGTTGGTTAATATTCCCAGCAATACTCTTTTTCATAATTTACAACAACTAGATGCTGATAGGTTATTTAACATTTATGAAGTTAAGATGTAATCAGAAAAACCCTGATTATCTTTACAAATAAAAAAGTTAAATTATTCCACTTTTTTTTCTCAGCGACTTCATTTCACAGCAGGTGCACATTTTGCAATGGGACAAATCAATCAAATGAAACCCTGGGTTTTTGTGGGCATATTTGGATAACATTTAATGGACAATTCTGTGCAAAACTCTGCAAATTAGGTTTGACGGCTCTGTGTACTTCAAAACTAGGCTAGGTCAAAAACACAATTTGCAGCACAAGGGGCTTAGGACTGGGGGAGAAAAGCCACAGACTTACAGACTGGCCACCCAAAATCTGTTTGAAGTCAATTGATAAAAAATTGTTCACTATGATGTGCAATCCAATCACAATTAGAGCAAAATAGTTAAACTTTTTCACTTATAGGAAACAAATAATGAAATAGGAATATCATGCCTTTTAAAATTATGTTTTAATATTTAAATTCACAAAACAATCTATTTGTCTTCCTGAGATTAACTATTTACATTATGCTTCAAATATCCAAATGTTTCAATCTGGTTGCATCAAGTAATCCCACCTAGACTCTGAAAACAGAAACAGCTGGAGATGCTGCTTGTTTGCAAGATGCAGAAATTTGGATACTGAGCTTGAAAACCTTGTCCTACAGTGAGGTGGAGCAAACAATAATTTACAAAAAAAAAAAAGAGAGAATGTGACATTGGATTATCAAAAGTCCCATTTGCTAGGCCACAAGAAACCAGGTTAGCTGGGGAAGCTGTGACAAGCACATGGCATTTAAATACCATGTTTGATCCCAAGAAGAATAAAGTAAAAATCCACTTTTTACACAGCTTTCATTCTAACTGACAAGCAAACCTAGAGGTGGGTAGAGTGTTACAACATGATGAAGGAGAAAATATTTTAATCCAGATGATCATTAACATATGAATCAGGTATCTTAGGAGCAGAGGACAGGATCCCATTTTGAGCACGTTCGGCTTTCAAGCTACCACCAGCAGCAATAGAAGACACCCAGAAGAGTCAGGTCCCCAGTGAGGACCAGTGCAGTTGTCACTGGGCTGTAATGAGGATGGCTACCTGCCTACCTATCATTCCTATCAATAACATTTATGGATATACCTCAGAGAAATTATGTGGGGTTTTTTTTTTTGTTTGGCTCTTCTGCCTCTATCTGTGGTGCTGATAGTTGTTCCATAATAATTGTAACATATCTTTCCGTAGCGTATCAGTGAAATGTACCATACCTCTGAGATCTGTGAGCTGAGGCAATGTCACACAAGATAATGCAATACCTATTTCAGAAAATAAATTCCTATTTTCCATAGTGAGTGAGGTGTGTCAAATATTTTTTTTTTAATCCATCACTTTAACCACTACTGGGCCACCTTGCTCTTTAGCTAAGTCAAGAGTCTTGAAATGCTACATAACTATAAAGTTATAAGATTTAGATATATTACAGATGCTGAAACATTATAATTAAACCATCCAAAAGGAAAATCTGTGTGATAGGATATGTCCATAATTAACCCTGAGGGTGATTATTTGATCCAAATTTATTGCAGCAGATAACACAGAATGCCAAAGCAGCTCTGACATCCACAGACAGAAAGACACTAAGAACAAGTACCTTCTCGTCAAAACTTTGTTAATTAAAAGCACCTTTTTTGACATCGAGTCTATACCAGCGAAAATAACAGTTTTGTCCAAGAGTGACTGCCAAGCCTGACAATCCTTATAAGTAAAGGTGCATTCTGGGTTTATAAGGAAAACCTATGCTACCCCAATATAGCCAATTGTGAGACAAGGATTCATGCACAGAAAGGAAAGAGATCAGAAAAAAAAAATAGTTACTCTGTGTACACGGACATAAACAAGGATAAGAAGCAGTAGACACTTCAGGCTAATCTCACCAAGATGGGGATGTATGTGACCCCAGACAAGTGTATGCTCAGGACATGTTAATGGGATCTATGCCATTCCAGAAGATCAGAACTTTCAGAATAAACCTCCACCTGCATCCTCTGAAGTCTTACTCTGAAGGAAAAAAACTCCTCTAGAAGCACAAGGGACCTCAGACTGAGCACAAAGCAGGATTAGGAAGGGTCGAGAATCAGTTTCCTAGCTTCTGCACAGAACTGTGCCTCTGCACACAGGTTTTAGGAGCGTTAGTAGTTCTCAGTAACATTCAGTAATGTTTCTCTGCTGTTAGTAGGCCCCATTCCTATAATATCAGCTGGTGGCCCTGAAGTGCTATAATAAAAGGAACAGCAAGGTTTGTTTTCCTGTCTTTTTCTTAACTAAGAAGAAAATGAACTCTATCCCAGCTGAAACCAGGACAATACCTGACAGAAGCACAGTATGAAAATCCCCTCTTCATATTTAAAAACCTAAATAATTGGCCCCACAACAAGAAGGCAGAGAGGAAGGGTCCAAGTTATCAAATATCCATGGAAGTAAGGTAAGTGTTCAAGATGTGTCCCAATATCTGGAAAGAAGGCCATGTTCCTTCCCTATCTGAGGAGAATGATTTCTTCAGATGTGTGAATACATGAACCCTGTATCTTCTGCAGATCCATAATTTCCAGCCTCTTCCTCATCCCTCTGATTGTTGGTTTCATATGATCCCTCTGATTGTGTGGAACATACGGACCTTTGCAGGCATAATCTTAATTGCAGCATAACCAAATGTACTCCACAGAGCCTGGTTCTCCTTGCAGGCTTGTAACCCACTGTGAGTAACAGGAATTTAAGCAGCTGGAAAAGGTCTAGAACAAGGACAAGCTTTTCTAGGAAAGACCCCACTCTTCACAGCCTATACTATTCCAATATATTCTTATGTTTTAAATCTATTTATAATGTTGCTGAATATTTTGTGCCTTAAATTATATTTATTATCAAAACTATAATACAGCATGAGTCACTTTCCAATAAAGCCAACTGTAGATTATATGCCATTTGAATTCACCTGCCTTCTGCTGGGTTCTAAATCCTTTCAGGCAGTAGGGGGAAAAGTTTAATTTAAGATTTTAATCTTTTTCATATATTATAGCATTTCTATAATGGATTTTTTGCTCCTGAAAACTAAAAGATTGACAGCTCAAGGTATTATAGATTTATTAATCATTGCTTAAATGGGTAGGGTGAGTGCTGCTAAGCACTGCCACAATACTTGCAATCCCAGTCTTGAAGGCAAAATGCTTTTTCTAGGTGACTTTAATGTCAATTGACCCTTGCTAAGCAAGGATAGAACACCTTAAATAATTAGGAAGAGGAGATATTAAAAACTTCCATGAATCCATTGGTAAAACACATATGGCTGTTATTGCAATATGCAAACATCTGAAGTTTCTAAAAAAAACTGATATAATTTTAACTGAAAAAACCCAGTATCTACCAACTAGAAAACACCTTGTTGGAGATGAACTACACTAGACAAAAAGATTGTTCATTACAAGGCTCTCATGGTCCCGCAATAACTACAGCATATAATTTTTATATCATCAGTAAAGTGCACCAATCACTTAAGCTATGATTTATATTGATGAAACACCACATAGCTTCTCTTATAAAAAGATACTATAATTCAATTTTTCCTTCTAAGCCCAGCTCTATAGCAGGTGAAGGCCACCTGGTCATGTTCAGGAGAAGAGTAACTAGAGGAAAAATACTGCAAGGTAACATATCCACACAACAATAAGGTGCTCGAGCAAGTAAAATTTAATCAGGTCAAAGCTAGCACAGGATCTCTGTCACACAACCTAAAAAGATTGTCAGGTTTCCCTGGTGATAACTCAGGTTAGTACGAACAGAAGAGAAAACTTATAATTTGTTGGGTTTTTGCCTTAATACTTGCACTCAGTAATAGTTTACACCACCAAAACATACAGGGTTTTGATCAGCTAAACCTCACAATACCCATGTCAAGTATCTAGGTCAACATTATTAAAATAATATGTCTCTAGGACACAGCAGCTTTACATACTGGTTATTTAAATCACACAAACACTAAAAGCAAATATGAAGAATAAAAATATCAGAATGATTCAGCTGCCTACCTGGATATACTAATTTTTCAATCCTTTCATTTTGCTACAAAGTAGTACATAGAAATGCATTTTTACCTGGCACATCCCAAGCTAGAAATATAGAATATGCATCAATTACTGTGACATTATATGGGACATGAATTTTCTCTGGTGTTCCTACTGGTGTTTGTATAACATATTTATCACTAGTGTTGCTGCCGCCCCAAGTGCTGGCTTCCAGCTGGTAAACATATCTGCACAAACACAAAAAATCAGTAGACACTGCAGTTAGAGGCTTTAGGCATATCAGTAACAGAACATTTCCATTTTCACCAATTTGAAGTGAATACAATGAGTATTACAAATACTGCATTAGTGAAGACTTTCACATTTAAGTTTTCTTTATGTTTAAAATAATGTTCTTAATTGTTAGAATAATAATCATAGAACCTTAGATATTAATACTAAAATACTAATACTAAATACTATGCTACATATTAATACTAGAATTCAAATTAGCTTACATAAGAAAGAGAAGTATTGACTCACAAAGTGTCAAAACTAATTTCAGGATAAAAATATCAGCAGTCACTTTTGAGCCTGTATGTTCAATATGCACTGAAACATTCTACGCCATATGCAGTGCTGTTTGTCATACAAAACCTGAAATTTTTCAGAGTATATTCCATGATGGAAAAATACCTACCAATGAGCTACCAACAACCAGACAAGAAAAAAAAAATTTAAAAAGTATCTTTGAATCAGAATGGCCTATTATCAAAACCAAAAAAAAAAAATAGAAGTCCTTTTATTAAGGCCTTTTAACATTTGAAAGACTCCTAAAAGTGCTCTACTACTTTTCAGAAGTTAACTAATATTGTAAGAGAGTTTTCTTTTGTTCACAGGAAATTATATTTTGTACATTTCGCTAACACAAGTACCTATGTTTTTCAAGGCCTTTCACCTGTTACCAGAGCTCTTTAACATGCCTTACCTACTGTTAGGCTGCAGGTTAACATCTGTGAAATTCAGGTCTGTACTGCCACCCAGGAAAATCTGCTCTCCATCACGGAATAATCGATAATGAGTAATGAGTCCATTGGGTTCCTCTGGTTCACTCCAGTACATTTCCACTTCTCTTGAGCTGACTATGATATGATGAGGTTTTGGCCATACCCCTATCAACATCATAATGACACTATTTTAATTTTATGACAGAAACTTAAAAGTGTTTTTTTCCTTTCCCATACTTCGGGCTGCTGTTTTCAGCAATGTAATGAAAACATAAAATATTGCCACAGAGAAGGACAGAATTTAACACACTTTCTGTATTTATCCTATAACAAGTGTGACCAATTAGACAAGGTAAAGATTAATGCAGAACAAGACCAAAGGCTGCAGCCTTTATATGCCCAGTACTCTCTGCATATTTATCTGTGCTTTAAAAAATATTCATCTTCTAATTCTAACCTCCTTAACTTAAAGATGAATTTGGGGAAATTTTCACAAAAAGAAAATAGAAATTGAATGCCAGGCAGTAAAGAGAATGTGGAAAGATATAAAAACTCCAAGACAGATTCTCTTGTGCAAATTTCTCCATGATAGCTTGATGGATGACAGTGGAGTTGTGCACCTTGTTAAACCATCAGAAAATACAAGCCCGTATGACCATCTCTTTGCTGTTAAGAATGACTTTGCTATAAGAATGCTTTTCTCTCTTACCATGAGGAGCAGCTTGTAAAGTTTGACCTGAAAGTGGTTGGCTGGAAGCACACCCAGCAGATGTGCATGCAATAAGCACAAAGCTGTAATTAGTGTATGGCTGCAGACCTACAAAGAGCAAACAGAGGTTAGGCTGAGATGTTGACATCAGTCATCCCAAGAATTATATCTCTACATAGAAAGTTAATGGACTTAAAATTAACTTTTAGCATTTTTGGCAAACATAAAGTATGAACCATTGTTATTTTATACCTGAACAATACTGAAATGGTGAATTCTTGCTAATTCGGACATATTTCTTCTAGTGATTTAAAAGACCCAGCAAAACAGTTCAGTTTGAATGTCTGTCTTTGCTGCAATGGATCTATGAATGCCCCTCATAGATCTGAATCAGCTTTAAATCAAAAAACTTAGATGACACTTGCAATGCAGAAAAACACCTGAAAGTGCAATTGCCTAGAGTTTTGGACTTGAAAAGCTGAATGGTTTGTAATGTTTTGAAAGTTTATTACAAATACATTTCCAGTAAGAAGATAATAAAATACTCACTTGTACACAAAACCTTCTACTACATTGCAAACAAGTCCAAGGATACTCCTGTCACCTTCTCAATTTCTATTTGTTCATTCCCCCCTCGTTTTTTCCCTATTTGTTACAAGACTTTACCATAAATGCTACCAAGTAGTTAGAAGCTCAACCAACAACCAAACCCTCATTACAAGATATTAATTTTAGTTACTTGTAATTTTTTAATGATGTTTTTTCAGCTCAAATCTTCTATGCTGGACATAGAAGATTCATATGCTGAATGAGATAAAAAGAGAATATATTGCTTTGTCTTTTTCATGGGAATTTACAAACATCCTTGTGCTGTGTATCAATGACTTTAGATTTGACATCAAATTGCCCACGGCTTAAGACTTTGACTTTAGGGCTCCTCATAAAATTGCATTCAGAATTTGGCTAAGATACTAAGCTGTTAGAATAGCCAAATCTGTGCACCCATTAAAGGCTTCTTGTCAAAGATGCAGACCACTGTGAGATCACCTTAGAGCTCAGCTTGAACTGCTGATCAGTCTTCCTCACAGAGCTGCCTCCAGCCCACTAAACAGCTAAACCGCTAAACTACTTTTTTGGATATTTCTCAAAACTGATCTTTAAGATACTACCAGGCACAAATACTGAAAACCCCTTTCTCATGTTTTCAAGGACCCACTTGTTAACATCTCGTAATACATTAAAGGTTCCTGTTCCTGAATGCAAAGGACACAAATAGAACAAAAAGAAGCAAATTAGACACAAAAACTCTTTGAAAGTATTAAAATTGCAGAACTAAAGACTCAAAAACTAGGAAATCCCAGTGCCAGGACATTGTACAATACAAATTGATCCCCTTTTGTTCCCAGGCTTTGTGGCACAGCCCTTTCTAAAACTGCTTCCAACATGTGGTCTCTGGCCTGATGAATTGTACATAATTTGAGATTTTTCTTTGTAGTGCCCACCCCTAGAGTGTACAGATGCTTTACTAATACCAACCAGCTAAGCATTCATAATGTCTTAAAACAGCACCAAAACAAAAAAATCCCACCCAACTGACTCCACAAAACCCCACATTAACTAAAAAAACCCCAAAAAACCCAAAACCAAAAAAAAACCCAACAAGCAAAACAAAAACAAACAACCCAACAAAAACAAACAAAACAAAACAAAAAAACAACAAACAAACAAACAAACAAAACACAACAAAAGAGGAAGATTTCTTTCTCAGACTCAGGATACTGACTCAAAGAGACTGAGAACACCAAACATCTCCTTGGAACTGCCAGGAGGCCATTTGGCCATTTGGTATGCCTGACACCTGTCAGACTATCTAGTGTTTTGCAAAACTATGTATGTCCAAGCACAACTGGTGCCTTCAGCTGCAGGTCTGAGAGCTCAGGAAATTCAGGTCTCAGGCAAGGTAATGAAAATGAGGAAGACGTGGTTGTTACACACCGTGAAAGAATAAGACTTGCCTTCCTCAGTAGCACAGCCTGAACAAATATGAAAGCCTTGGATGTGAGGCCATTCCCTTTGGCAGTCCATGCCACCAGCCCCTCAGAGATCCACATTTGGTCCCTCTGGGCTGGCACTGTCCCAGCTGCCTCCCTGAAAGGGAGTGTAGCTCTGAGCAGAAGCAGAATTAGGCCCGTCTACACTGAGACTTCCAGAAGGAATAAATCCACTAAACACAGCCCAAACTGAGGCAGCCATCCTCCATCCAGCAGCTTCATTTGATTCCTCCCTGGAAGAGGCACAGATTGTGGACTGAACGAGGCAGTAACCCTATGCACAAATAACTGTACTGCTGTGTAATGCAGATTGCTTGTGTGAAAGAGGCTGAATTAGGATTATACAGGTCAATTCATATGTACTATACGGGTCAATTTTTAAGCATGTGGTTTTGTGCACTCTTGACATAGCTCCTGTGTCTAAATTGAATTATTTCAAGAACAATGCAATCCTTTGACAACAAAAGTGCCTCTGCAAGATCTTTGTTTATAAACAAGTCCTTGCTTACACCCAGTACCAAGATTTTTTTTATTAAAATATAGTACAAACAAGTACAGTGAAAGAAGAAGCAGCTATTACATAGGAAGGTAAAATACTGAATGGAAGACATGCAGGCTGCTTAACAAATTGAACAAGATGTGAAGGAGAGAAAATAAAGAGATGACTCAGAGGGACAGCCCTGGCTGTAACCTAATCATGAACTGGAAGAGAAGAAAAATCATCTGAACACTGTGTACAAAAGTAAGGAGGGAGAAAATGACAGTTGCAGACTAGAGAGAGGCAAAGGCATGGAGGAAAGCCAAGTATTTAACATTTCAGGATAGAAAAGATTACTGTGGCAACAAATTACTTGAATTCCCCTAAAGGGAGTCGTGTTCACTTTTAAAGGAAACATGCATAATAAAGCAATACTCATTTACAACTACACTTTAAAGAGAAAAATGAGCATTAAAAAAAGAGCACATGGTTTCAATAAATTTATTGGTGAAATTCTGATACCTGAAATTCTAGCCATACGTGGAGCAGTCACAGCAGGTTTTTATCTAGATTATTAAAGCTTTGCATTAGACACCTTGTCTTATGCATGCTTTGGAAAGCTCTGTGCAAATCTATGTATGTGATTGATCATAAAAATAACAAGTAAGATAATCTTGAAATATAAACTTGAACTCAACTCAATAATCTTGAAAAGCATTTTGCTTTTCCAATGTCTCTATTTGATTGTTCTCTGGAGGATATTTCTCCCCTCCTTTTCTTTTTTGGTTTTGTGGAGAATTTCTTTTTTTTATTGTGGAGAATTTTTAATATTTTTTTCTATTTTGGTCAACTTAGCAGTCTATTATATTGTTGCAGCACTTGCCATTCGCTGAAAGGCTGTGGAACAGTGAGGTTTTTTAAGAATGCATTGTTCTATTAGCTAAATCAATTCCTTCTCATACTGTTTGTCTCCATTTGTGGGTATGGCTCCAGCAAGGTCTGTCATTAGCTCCTAGGATAAAGCTCCTGGGCCCCACCGTGGGAGTTTTACTGGGGAGGATGTCAGATTGCTGACCACAGCCTCACACAACCCCTTCATCCCCAAGAGTTTCCTTTAGATAAATATTATTAATGATTCAGTGCTGCATATGGAGGTAGACTTGGCCAGTGACAACATTTTGGTATCTCTTCAGATTTCATTGCCCTGAAATATAGAATATGTTCAGATAAAAGAATTTCAGACTATTCAGTCATAAAGTATTCTTACTATTGTTTCTTTTTCTAAAATAAATATCAATTATCTTCCTTGTCTTTCACTTAAAAATGATTGATCCTACAAGCTGTCGATAAAGCCTCTTACTTGGGATATTAACTATAGTGTATTAAAAAGGGAGCAATAGACAACAATCTTTCCTATAAACCCACCTGCTGCTGCTGAAGAGGGCACTCTTGGCTTTCTTTTACAATTCCCCTAATTATTTTCCTCAGTTTTACCCTCTTCCTGGCCCCACTGCAAAGCATTAGCAGGCCCATTTGTAAAGTAGTAGTAACACAAAGTGAAACAATGCCATAACTGTCATCCAAATTGTTCTGTACAGGGTAGTGGAAGTGTTCAGTAATAAATGATATAAAAAGGTCTTTTATTGACAAGCTGCCATGTGCTGTTTGCATTAGAGAATATGAGAAGATGATGGCTGCTGCCCCTAGGTCCCAGTGGCATTCAACTCAGTGAGATAGCAGAAAATGCTTCAGTTTGCTTAAAGCATTGATAACACCTCTAAATAATTAACCGAGGACTTCCTGTCTTCAATTACTTAATGCTTTTTTTAACATCTTGAGAGGATTATAAGCAATTTATGGATTTCACATGATGAGCACATTCACCGCTATTCCCACAAAGCATTTGTGGGATCATGTTTCCAAAGCTTTGATGTAATTAAAAATAAGCAGCAAGACAATGGTGCCATGGCAAGGTGCTAGCCTTCACGGCTGCTGTTTGTGAGACTCGAGATTCAAAGTCTCCACAAATACTAATGCTACAGCTTCATTAATGCTCAACTGTTGCTCAGGGAAAAGCAGGTGGTTTTGAAGAAGGAAAAAAAAAAGAAAAAGAAAAAACAAGGATAATAGGAAAATCGAAACATATATCCATAGGGAATAAGACAAAGAGTTCAAACATTTGAGATTACGTATGAAGTAAATTTGATTCTTTTATCATATTATTTTAATTTAGAGAGCAATAATTGCCCACATTGCTAAACCACTGTCATGAATTCCACATTATTATCCAAGGAAGCCCCTGCAGAAAACAGCAAAAGATTTGATTATGACTGTCAGGAGGAATGATCACTTATTTCACTCCTGCATTTTAACATGGCTGCACTGGACAGTGGTTTAACAGAACAGGTACACAAAAGAAAAAAAGAAAATCCTTGTTTCTCAGGAATTAATTTCTTTTCCTCTCACTTCCAACTGGTAAGTATTGTTGGTATTAAAATGGAGACATAACTGCCTTGGAGGAGCATGAGAAATATTTTTCAACGGGTTTGATAAATCACTCCTTGTTGGAATGTTCCTTCTTTACAGTGTAAACTTACAACAGCAATTCCATAACATGTACCACCAACTCTGGCTAATATCTCATGTCCAGAGGCACTGAATATGGAGATAGGAGTAATACACCGTTGATGAATTTCACACTTGAGCATGTTATTGTAAAAGAGGAACAGGAATCATGCTCCTCTGTGAGTGACTACAGCAGAGACAAACTCTTTGAAAGCACAAAGGGATCCACCCTGACTCGGGGCTCACGCCTGAGGCGTGTTTGGGAGTGTCATCTATGCTCTAGGGGACTTATGTGCCCTAAGTCAACTTCTGCTCCATGGCTGGCTATCATATGCTGTGTACCACATACAAGTCCTGAAATTTCCTACTTGTGGGGCAAAAATAATAGGGAAAAAATAATGGATTTGGGAGATATAAAATTTTGATGAAAAACCTGAGGTCAAAGAGTGAAAAATAAAAGATATCCCATAATGCTTAGGTTCCTGCTCTGTATTCAACAAAAACATTTCCAAGAAGAATTTTGCCTCAGTGTAGCATTCAAAAATAATTAAAAATTGAATATGTGAAAATAATACATTTGATGTCTGAGCCAAGCTTTTCCCCAAAATCCTTTGAATAAGCTTCTTTCACCAAATATTTAGAAAATGGCTGTAAGCAACATACAATATTATAAACGTAATTTGGGGTCTTTCCTGTTCTGTCTTTCTTTCCTTTGTATTATCTCAGACATAAAGCACTGGATCCCTCTCAATCCTACAGTGCTACACATTCACAACTGCATCACTGCACATCAGTGATGTTAAAAGAGAGGTTTGAATCTGTATGAAGGATGGCAAGCCTACACAGAATATCTGAGTCCTTGAGCACACCACAAAGCATGCATCTTCAATTGAGCTGGATAGATTTATTTAAAAATTTTGAAATAAATCTATTAATATTTTAGCAAACAGCAGCTAGAAATGAAAGAGATTGAAAAAAAATAAATTTAAGATATGTAAAGTCACAATAAAGCATTCCAAACTGTGCACAGTACTAGGGAATTTAAAGTTTCTGACAAGTGGCATTTTTAATATATTAATACTGTCTTATATCTTAAGGACAGGACATTAGCCTGTCAAAGAGCTCTGCCTCCTCACCTGACACTGTGTGCTGCATTCTGCCTGCAGCATCAATGTATATAAGTCCTCTCCCCACTTGACTGATCTGGTACTCTCTGATGATCCCATTTGGTTTCTTGGGTGCAATCCAGCTTAAATGCAACGCTGTGGAGTTCAGAGCACTGACTTCTGGTGGCTGAACACTCTCGGGGACTCCTTGGACAGTGACTGCAACTACCTGAAGACATATGAATTAAACAGCAATTTAATGTAATAGTACACTAGATACCATGATCAATGAGAATGTCACTTTTGTTTTAAAATGTTGTTTGGGCTGGCATATCATTACCAAGGGTCTGGAGAACTAGTTACTTTTTTCCTCCTTTTTCACAATGAAATCTGACCTTGAATACATTACATAAGTCTGTGTCTACAATTTATCACAACAGGTTCACCACGTTTTAGCTGCAGTGTTTGGCACAGGGTGGAACAACAAAAACTGTATTGCTTGAAAACTCTTGATAACTCTCTTCCATATGGTTTGTCAGTGTCTCTGCATTTTAACTGCCTGATTTCATATATTTTAAGCACCAGTAAACATGGGGCTAAGCCTCCATATATCCCACTGAATCTGAACTCTATTTGCAACACCATACTTGTGCAAGGAATCTAAAGATTTTGAAAGATAGAATAAGTTTGCACTTGTTAAGCTCTTCGTACAAAAAAAAAAAAAAAGGTAATTTTCTATTGACACATCTCCACCATCAACTACAGAAGAGGCATTTTCAAATTACACTGGTTTAATAAGTGAGCCAGACCGTTTTCTCTTTGAGAATCACTTTTCTTTTTCTGTTATTACCACAATAAAGTATTTATATTATGCTGTAAATATAAAATGTGCCCTCTATAATATATTGTCTTAGTGTGTTTGGTGGAATCAGTCTCTACTTGCAGACTTCAGTGTTTGCAACAGTAAACTCCTTAATTACAGGCAAGTGAAATAAGCAGGATTTATTATGAGGTCAGTGGTTGCAGCAACTGTGCCTACATAGTTCCCAGACCAGAGCTCTCTGTGCAGGCAGAGGACTATCCATCTATCTTCATCCCTCTGCATCAGTGTTTATTTTAGGCTTCTGGCTGAGATTTGCATGAATAAGAAAAACATTCAAACACCTGCAAATAAAAAAAATTTCAATCCCACAGATATTATAATTACAAAATATAGTCATTACTCCCCACCTCTGCCCCACAGACCTTACCCTTGTAGTCCTAGAAATTCATATTCATAGAGGCAAGAATAATATTGTGAAAAAGAGGTCACTTAAGAAATCATTTTTGCAAATGATGAATAAGGCAGGTACTCCGCAGAATAAAACCTAGAGCTGGTTAAATAGTAATGTTGGTGAAAGGCATCCATGATTCACAGTGATACAAAAGGAAATGAAACTGTGAAAAAGGGAGGTAAGAGATCCTGTTTGCCTAAAACTGAAGCTGAGCAGGTTGTACACAAAGGGACAGTAAAGCCTAAAGCAGGTGCACACAAGGAACGCCAAGAAAGAGCAATATAATGAAAGGAGGCTTTTCCACTGGAGTGGAAGAGTAAGAAGTTTGTTGAACAAACTGATAGACTATAACTAAAGCAGATGATCTAAGAAATACCAAGGAAGAAGAGGCTATAGACCTCCTGGTGAGAAGCAAAAATTTAATTTCCAGGTTTAGAGGAAATGCTTTTTAATATTCCTTACTCTATTCTGCCATGTACAGCTTTCTCTTTAACAAACATCAGTTCCTACAGTGCAGTTTCAGCTTTTCCAAGACTGAGATACTGCTTTCTTCTTCTATTTGCTTGTATCAACCTTGGGTTCCAAATATTCACCTGTCAGTAGCTGAATCCAAATCAGATTATAAATTTTTTTTTCACTTACTCAATAATCGCAGGTCTTCAAATCACACCTTTCCAAAAGCATTTCTATGTTGCCACAGCGGCTGATAAAATCCTGGCCCCAGTTTCCATGAAGCCCACTTCACTAACCTTGCTGCTGTCCGTGCAACCAGCAACAGTGCAGGCTCGCAGCTGGTAGGAATACTCTTGGTATGGCTGGACACCACTGGTGTCTGTGAAGCTCATTTCTCTTCCTCTAAAATACTCGATTCCATTTCGGAGGATGATGTAGTGAATAATAAGACCTATTGCAGAGAGAAAGTTTTCCCTTTTGTTAGCTGAGGGATCCTGTGTGATGGGATAATAACCTACTCTGTGCACAGAAAACATTCCGTGAAATATCTACATGAGCACAGTAGCAGATAATCATTCTGATTAAATGCTAAATGTCAATTACCAGCTACTTTCCTCAGCATCTGCATCAGCATCTGAGAAGTTCCCAGTTTTTATGGAGAGCTCTTCCAAGTTTGAAACTAATAAGCAAGATTTCCTGAAATAAACATAAGCACCACCACCCCTACGCCCGAATCCCCAAATACTTTATAGATTGATTGTAATTTTGTGGTCCTATTTGCAGACTTATTGTTACCATTGTTCTCAAAAGAGGCTTTTTTGCACTTTGTAAAGTCATAATAAGTTGTCTTCTGTGAAGAAGACTCTACATTTACTTGCAATGAAAATTATAGCAACATAGAGCAAAATCTTCCTGCAGAGTTTAGGAATATGTATACTTCAGTGATACAAATTGATTAAGATATGCTTTGTAATTTTGGAACACTTTCAGTGGAACGATAGAACAAACACTTAAAAAAAAAAAAAATCAATACCATTTGGTTGAAGTGGTTCCTCCCAGTTCAGAAGTATCATGTCTTCCCGATTATCTACTTTGGCCCATTTTGGTGGACTTACACCCTGTGGCACATCTTGCTTAGTGACAGCTCTGCTAATTTCACTGAAACCTTTTCCATAGCTATTCCAAGCAGCCACTCTGTACTCATATGTGACAAAAGGTTCAAGGTTCACATCTAGAAAAAGAAAGTTACATATGAATGATCTCAGTCTTGTTAAAAAAAAACAAACAAACCACAAAACACTTTTTTCCCCCTGTGTTCAAAGACAGATAGAAATGGATGTCACTTCTTTAGTCATGGTCATTTTCAGATACAGGAGTACTTTTATCAACTTTTTTGAAAGCAGGTTTAGACATTACGTACTCACTAAATTTTGCTCATTCCATTTTCCTGAATCTCTGTCCTGATTCACAGATTACCTCTTTAAAGAATTCTACTTCACTACAATTCATAGAATCATCGAATGGCCTAGGTTGGAAGCAACTTTACAGACCTTCTAGCTCCACCCCCTTTGCCAAGGGCAGATATATCTTCCACTAGAGCTGATTGCTCAAAACCTCATTCAACCTGGCCTTGGACACTTCCAGAAATGGGGCACCCAAAGCTTCTCTGAACAACTGTGCCAGTGCCTCACCACCCTCACAGTAAAGAATTTCTTCCTAATATCCCATCTAAACCTGCTCTCTTTTAGTTCAAAGGCATTCACCCCTGTACTATCACTACCTGCCCTTGCAAAAAGTCCCTCTCCAACTCTCTTGCAGACCCCCCTTAGGTACTGGAAGGTGCTATAAGGTCCCCCTGGAGCCTTCTCTTCTCCAGGCTGAACAGCCCCAGCTCTCTCAGCCTGTCTGCGTAAGAGAGGTGCTCCAGCCCTCTGAGTATTTTCATGGCCTCCTCTGGACTCACTCTAGAAGATCCATGTCCTTCTTTATATTGTCTCACATTTAATTAGGATATCTGATAGCATTCAGGCCATATTTTTCTGCAGAGCAAATTAAGTATACCAGCAAATCACCAGTGTGGTCTGCCACTTCTCCTCACCTGTAAACGAATACTGCGTTGGACCTCCTGTGTAGACAGTCTCCTCTTCAGCTGGACACACACCTGCTTCTAGCTCCGTTTCTGTAGCACTCTGTGAACCCTTTATCCACGCACAGATACTCTCCCTAGGATCAAAGTCACACTTCCCACAGTGTGCTGTTCCCTCCATAGATAAAGGGCAGAGGACATTAGCCTTGCATTCTTCTTTTACCTAAGGAATACACAGAAAAATTTAAATACATTTCCCACATTTTCCTTTCTATATAAACGCTTCCATTAGTATTTCCCTATCTTTATACAACACAAAACCAGGCCACCACCTTGAGTACACTGATATTTCTAGCACAGGGGAGACCCTTTCAGCTTTTGGCCTGACTACTCTCTTTGATCATTAATGTTTTATAATCCTTTCTAAAAGAAGCAGATTTTTGTTTTCTTAGGGTCCTTGGATGAGAGCATCACAAATTTTAAGTACTGAAATCACAAATGGCTGGATTTGTTGAAAACAGAAGAGTCTAGACTAAATGAGAACAGGATGTTATCCAAGAATTTGAACATTCTGTTCCTGCAAAAGCCAATATCCCGTGGCAAATCAGTAGTAAATTCCCAGCTCCTCACACAGCTTGCCAAATACACAAGAGGGCTCTGTGCAAGCCCTTGGCAGCTTTTAAGGCTGAGAACTCCATCCATGGGCTATATAAATCATGTCTTCTGCCACATCACTCCTAAACAGAAACTTTGCTACAATAAGAGAACCTCTGCAAACATAAAGATATAAGATTTAACCCATAAAGAACAATTCACAGAAATATACACTGAACGTCCACAACTTTTCATTAAAATTCATGAAATAATATTTTTGCCAAACCATAATCTAGAGAGCAATAATTCTCATAACATATAGGTTGCTGCAGAAAGAAATGTACTGCCATATTTACAACAGATATTTCTTCCCATTAGGTCACAAACTTCAGAGGAAAAAACAAACAGATTATATCTAACACTTCATTAATTCACCTATTGAAATTAGCTTCTCAGCTGATTAGGAACGTCAGCTAATTTAATTTCCCAAATTTGGCACTTTCACGAAAATCACACGGTGATAGATATCCATATAGGATGCAGGATGTAGATGGATTGGATTCCCATGTAAAGTAGCTCCAGAATGTGTCAGACTATCAGCCCTTCCACTGTTAGTAAATCTATACAAATCAGAGTGCCAGCACCGCTATCTCTTTTCTACTGTGGGTATGTGAAATACAAAGCACTTCCTTTGTTTATACTTTATTAAGGCAGGGATCTGGTGTGTTATCTATCAGAATTCATTAACCTGTTCTCAGCCATTTTTTGCCTTGCATGAACTACTAACACAATGCATTGAGGAACTCTAGCTGACTCATCACAATGCCTGGATTTTCTCTAGGAGAAAATGATTCAGTCTGAAAATGAAATTACTCATGAAAATTTCTCATTTTCATGTCAAATGAAAACTTTGACATGAAAAGGAGAAGATATAAGAAATATTTCTGTATTAACTTAGCAGATGAACGACAAGGATATAGGAACACCTGCATATGGCAGGATGGGGTCTGTTTTACTTTACTGGTAAATTCCACATCTGTATCTCTCTGACTTCCATATTGTAGAATTCACAATAAACAACCCTCTTTTTGCTCCCTCACCCCTTTTCTCTCTTTCCCTCATCATAAATATAAATGCAATTTTATAAAAAGAATAGACATATATATATAAAAATCAGGTTTCCATCCTTTGAAATGTTTATTTTCTTAAACAAAAATTGAAATAACAATTTACATTTTTACAGCTTATGTATACCATGAAGGTGCTAATTCTTGAAGATTTCTGTTGAATTCAACTTGGAGTTGCAAGGCAAACTTGTCTCATGCTGATACCTACAGTCACAGGGCACTCTTGGAAAAGACCAAATTAGCCTTTATGGTGTTTAGTTTACTCTGACCTTAAAATAGAATGAGAATAAACTTTATAATTCATTATGTATTAAAGGACCTCTCCTAATACTGCTGAAATTTCTGCCAAAATGGCCACTGTTTTTCTGTAGGATCAGGATTAAGTCCATCAAGAAATTGTCCATTGCTTTTTTGTTTTGTTTTGGTTTGGTTTTGCTTTGTTTGTTTGTTTTTTTTTTTCAGGGGGTTGGGGAATCATGTCCTACTGCCTGCCCAAATTGAAATGTTATAGCACTTTTATACTTCAGAACTGGCCAGTCCAATTTTAATTTCCACTTAATGAACATCATCAGAAAGAGTGGTCACAGAATGGAAACTGGCTATACATGTCAGTCTTGTTAGCATGCCAGCTTTTAGCCACTGTACTAATCTGAAGTGCTGGGCAACACTTCACAGAGGCAGCTAATCATTATTAATTCCTTTAGAATTCATTGCAATAACATCAATCATGGCGAACTCATTCGGTATTAATATGGATGTAATGTGAAAATGAATAATGCACACAAGAGTTTTTATATTCCTATTTTAGAAAAATAGTTATGAACAGTGTATTTCTCTTTCCATCATCAAATCAGAGCTACCGAGAGATTTTCTATCAATTACCTTCATCATCATTCCAGCTGAAATCTTGTCAGAGCAAACATATTTCAAAGGATTATATCCAACTCCATTACAGCATTCTTCGCTCTTTGGAATAAGTTCAGTCTCACAGCATTTTACTGGCACTTGGTCATTCTTTCTAACATGTGCTAGGGACTCACCACTGGAACCTGAGCAGCATATGGTATCTGACTTATTCACGTACTCCTGCCCACAACAGAACATCCCTGAAACGAGTGAACAAACAAAAATATATCTGAACATGAAATGAAAGTCAATAAATAAATAGATAAGAAAGGAGAAAGCTCACAATGCAATAAACCCATGAGCAGCTGGAATTATGCAGATTTAGCTAAAGTGAGATTAAATTCGAACGTGAGGAGACTGAAGTAAGCATCCTGACTCCCAGACCTACTGAAAACAATCAACAATTAGAGGAACAAACACGGTCCCCTACAATCAACATTCACCACTCCTAAACTTTTTTAAGAACTTTGCTCTGAAGTACCACACCAACGTACCAGGCACAGCAGGCTGGAGATGGATTGTTGTCGAAAATTTCCTGTAGGACATAAAACTGAGAAATCTTTCCATGTACTTTCTATTCAGGTCTCCTCCATACTCCCCTCACATGGGCAATCTTCCAACAGCCCATCTTAGCATTCCAGAATTTATCACATATTGTATATTTAAAAGTACAGGTTCATATTAGATACCTAGAACTGAATGGTCACTTGAAAAATACCCACGGTGAAGCTTCTGTCATCTACTACAGAGAATTACTCTTCAAGAAGTTGGTATCTCAATATAATTTGCATTTCTACAGTGGAATTGATAAGCTGCCAAAATTAATTCCACTATCCTTTCTCTGGTTTTAATAATTTCATTTTTAAATTAAAAGCTATCATAAGCACTGCAGTTCTCCACATACTCACATGAAATACCAGTGTTGAACCCAACACCATCTAAAGAAAGGGGTAAGTTCTAACTCAGAACCAAACACTACAAACTCCTCTATAATTGGCTATGAAATAAATGTTATTACTAATTGAACTAGAAAGGTATCACACAAAAACCAGGGCTGTGATATACTGTTACACCTACAAAGCAGTTTGTGTTTGATGTAATTTCTGTCATTTGTTGGCATTTACAACACGTGCAAGAGTGGCCACTTTTTTCCCTGCCATTTATTGCAGCCAATCTCAGAAGTCATACATAATGAAAATTAATCTTTAAAGGTATGATCCTGCTAAAGCATTTAGAACACTTCATTCCAACCACTGGAATGTCTAAAAATGGTGATGTTACTTGCATACTTTACCTTTTTCCAGGGCTGGTTCTAACCACAGCAATCAAACTGTGATCACCAGCTCTTCAAGAAGTAAAATATTTCCTCTTGTTCACACCCTTTTCCCAAATTGTTATAGGATTCTACCAATTTTAAAAAGAGAATTGATGTAGAAAATGACTCAATTCAATACTAATAAGCAACTCAGACAGCCCCAAGGGACTTCTGACAGGCAAACTAAAATTTTGATAATGAACTGCTTTTCTATTGAAACAAACAAAGCTGTATTCTTTCACTGTGAACCTCATCTTTGTTTAACTGAATTAAATTTTTCAGCCAAGATTTCACTCACATAACAAGAAGTGACTCCCTTTCTAGTTTCTTTGGTAAACCATTACTTCTTTAATTATTATCAACCTTGTTCCAGTGTGATAAATTGCTAATTACTTAATACCCTAATCAGCGTTCATTCTTTGCACAGATAAACTGTGACAGCGCCATTAATTTAAATAGTAATTTCACTTAATGGCCAGAACGGCACACCAGATTTTTATGCAGCATTTTCTGAAGACTGCATCCATCACTGCAATATTCTGACATAAAGATGTCTGACGTGCACTAACTCACTTAGGGAGAGCAGATGTTGCAGAGCAGAGTTTGGTAGTAATTCCCAGAGTGCATCACTTCAGCATGAATGAGCTGCAAAGGCAGAGGTAGACAATCTTCTGAAACTGCATTGCATAGCCTCTGACCTTTCCTTAATTTATCACATGTAGCACTTGACTCCTGAACCTTGACACCTCAAATGTACAATTTTAAATATGCTCCAAGAAAAACAAAATAGGACCATGTAATATTGACGGATTGATTTGCCTTCTAAAAATCACTTTATTCAATTGCTTAAGGATCCAGAAATTCCTATAAACCCTTGCTGAATTCAGCAAAATATCAAAATGTAAACTATTTGTTTGTAACTCAGTTGGAATGTGTGTGTCATATTTTGTATATTTATGTTTCATAGGCACGCAATGCATTACAGCAAAAAGAAAAACCACGGGCTGGAAAAGACACTTCCTGCTAACACTGATTTCTGTCAACAATTATTTCATGTTCATCCCCAGCAACTGAAAAAATTTATAAACCTAGCTGAGTGATGAATTACTAATTTAGTAAATCTGCAAAACCAATGCTTTCAAAAGGGAAAAATGAGTATTAAAAGGCTTAGCCTTTGGAGCCAGAATAGAGGATCAACAAAATACAGAGCCAGTGTACATTGCAAACTACTCCAAAAATCCTTGGCTTACATGTGGGTATTGCAACTATTACAGATCAGGAACCACAGCAGTACAAAGCATCATCTTTCATGAGTCTGGGATGTCAGAATAGTGTCAGTAAAAGGAAAAAGAAAAAAGAGAGAGAAAATCCAAGAGTGGTTTTCGCTGACATTGTCCTTTATAGCCAGAAATAGAGAACTTTGGATAATCACACTGCAGCAGTGGGGCTCGGGATGTACATGTGCACCACTGCCAGCCTTTGCCAGTAGATGTCTCTGTGGTCACCCTACTAAATAAGGCCAACAAGGGGCGAAAAAGGAAACCCAAGAAAAGAGGTATTAATAAATAAAGGGGAAACAAGTAATGTGGGATGGACAAAACATCTCTTTTTGCAGGGCAGGCTTTCTGAAAAAGTGTGCAATTGCAAATGAAAAAGTTCTATGATTCAAGCCCTTACACCAACATCCACGGCAAACCTGGGTCTAGATTCAGCAGAAAGACACTGATTTTGAACTGGTCATTCAACGAAATGAGACTGTGAACAAGGCTTGCACTTTTAGTGATCAAGTTTTTCTCATATGCTTTTTTTGGAAGGCCTTAAAGCTCTCAAACAAAAGCTTTAAATTGTCACTAGATTTTTAGCTATGGCATTCATTGCCAAGTGCAAAACAGTGCTTCAGAAGCAATTCAGCTTTTGCAAAAAGCCACCCCTGTTACCTCTTCTCCTTCCAGACAATGAGATCAGCTTTCCAATTACCATATTCTTGCAAAATTCTACTTATCCATTTGCCAATGATAAGTAAATTATGTTTTTATGTAACAGCATTTTTTCCATTAGAATCATTATAATAATTAGTGTAGAGAGCAGGTAGATTTTTGTGTCTGGCTTGTGCATTTTTGTGATGTATTTAGCAAGGCTGAATTACTCCAAGAAATTAAGCAAAAACCACTAGTGCATGATCTATATGATATGATAAGAAACCACAATGTATTCTACACTTAATGCAAAAGAATATGATCTCTTTTCAACTGTGGTGTGCTGGCTTACAGTGTAAAGGCCTCGTAGAAAACCTGTGAGCAATGAAAAAAGCCACTGTTTTCTTTTTTAATGGCCAAAAAAATGTCATCCTGACCCATTCTTGAGAAAAATAGTGTAAATGATTGAGTGCTATACACTAAACACATTTTTAAAAGAGGGATATAAAGGTTTTTTAAATATATATATTTAAGGGAAAAGAAACTGTTAAGAATACATATATACTGAAATGAAGAACATAACTTTCATCCCAAGATACCTGTATTACACTCCTACACAACTCATCTGCCCAGAGAGAGCAGTAAAAACATAAACGCTACCCCAGCAGTTCTGTTCCAACAGCATCTGTTAATTCACTCCATTTATAAAATACATATTGACAAAGACAACTGAACTGGGACCAGGGAGATTTGATTTGGTGTGAGAAAGTCAATTCAATGTGATTTTGTTAAAGGGCTCCTGCAGGCAAATAAAAGAGTTTAAGTAATAAAGTACATAAAGAGATGTTTTATGAGCCAGCCCTGTCTTGTGGCAGCCGCACAATGCGAGGCTATGCAAGAGGGCCTCGCTCAAAGCTGGTATTGTGAGCATGGATGCTGTAGATCAAGCACAATTAGGAATCACAGTGAGAGGGAGCTAAAATCATGCAAGCAGTGCTGCTCACAGCATACACACCATGAGTCACCACTGGAAGGGAAGGATAGCATGGAAACCAGAGAAAACACAGCAATGTTCTTCTGATTGGCTTGTCCTGACAGTCAGCCCCAGCGAGGGTGCTCCTAATACCACAGCCACTGAAGGTCCAGGGAATACAAAAAATGAACTAAAGACAGAGTTTATTTTGGGGGGAAAAGAGGAGTTCAGACTTCAGATATGGACTCTTAGCTATATATTAAGATTCTTAGTCAGGCAACTAGAGGCTTGAGCTGGCACACACCATCACTCAGCTCCATATGCCAAGCATAGCTGGGTTCTAAACCTTCATTATTTCTGTGTTCTGAAATCAGGCTCCCCTTTGAGACCACAATACTTACTGAAGTCTTTTTTTTCAGGCTGAGAAAACCTAAGGCTGATGGGATTTAATTTGTCTAATAACTGTGGAAAGAAAAGACACATGAAAATATCTGAATAGGTTTTGTAATAATACCTCCAATCTCTGTCATCAGATAGTCACAGAGAATTTTATGAGGAAGTAGGTTTCAGATTGTACCACTGAATGATGGAGTAATTTCCTATCTTTTGCAAGAAATTAATGGGATATGCCAGATGAGCCAGTGAGTAGTGCTGGTGATTAGTTTTTGTTAAGCTATAGAAGGTTTACTTCCATGAAAGGGAAGAACACAAGGGAGGGACATAGACCACCAAGCAGATAGCATTGCAATCTTCAGTTTCTGTGTGACTAATCCCACATGTCCAGAGCAAATGGAAAATCCCTGCACTGGGATGAACAGTGGCACGAGGTGGGCAATCTAACCTCATTGACAGATGACTTTTTCCTGACCCGCATAAGGAAAGATCATTCACTCCTTTTGAATTGTCTGATTTCTCCAGCCTCTGCAGCTTTTGCACAAAGGCAAAGAAGGGTACTGAGCGCCTAGCATTTTGTAGTAAAGCAAAACAGGTGACTAAAGTGCAACAACATTTTAACAAATTGGCACACACACTTTAAACCTGAGTGTGTGACTTCTGAACAGCTGGTGTCAAAAGAGATTTCGAAAGATTAGGATCTTTTTCTCTTGAGGACTTAACACTTACCTGTGAGAGGTCTGTATGCAGTCCCTTCCTTTTCATCACCACAACAGACTGAGTCCATGCTTATGACCCTTCCACCACAGCACTGCTGATTGAAACTGTCATGCAGGGATCCACCACAGCAGATTTGGTTGCCCGATGTGGAGTAAGGCATTCCCTGGCAGCAGGAGTCACCAATTCCAACTGAAACTCTGTTTTCCTCTTTGTTAGGGCAGCATACTTCTCCTGTCAATATAAGACTACAATTAAAGATTTTATCCATTTATAGCTCTTGAAATTCCTGAGAGGCTTTCATCAGATAACAAGTCTGGATTCACACAGCTTCATGTACAGAACATTCCATGTGAAAGCACAGAACCACTTGCTGCTTTGGAATGTTATAAAAGTATCATATTCATCAGTAATAATGATTAAAGAAATGTGCATTCATCAATTCAGGCCCAAGACCCTGTAAGATATCAAAACATGAGCATGACAGAGACAAAGCTGAGAAGAGCAACGAAAATAATGTCTGTACATATGACAATTATATTGCTGAAAACCTTTTGCAATTGCAGCTACACAGTAAAGAGAGCACATTCTTGCTGTGTTGAACAGAACCATCAGCCTACTTATTCTTAGCAAAGAATTTTCTTGTCTCCTTCAAAATCATTCCAAACTTATTTTGATGAATTAATTCACAATGCTTAAAGCATTTTCCATGTTTGAGTGTCGCTCAGGACTTCATTTCACAGAGAATTTAAAGATTAAACTCACTTTAAAAATTAAATACCACCATCATAATTGGTGGACTTGGCTGCTACTTAAGAAAAATCATCAGCTTTTGCAGGAAAAGACCTTAGGATAAGACTGCTGATGAGACTGACACTGTAATGGTGGGGTGGACTGGAATAAGCTGTGGGCTATGAACGAAGTACATACTGCTATAAAGGATACAAAATTTTTATAATAATTTTCATTCACTAGTGTCTGCACTTGATATGATCCAATATTCTAATATTTCTGTATTTTTTTTTCTGCGTTGCAATGTTTCCTGTGGCTCAAATGTCATTTGGAAGTGGTTTTGTTTTGCTATTGAAGATGGGTAGTAGAGGTGATTAAAGTATTTTGCTTCCTGAATGTTAATCAAATAAATTTGCTTTGATTTTTAAAATTCATCTTTCTCATTTAAAGTAATTTCTCAAGTTCTTTTCTTATGAAAGGTTGGAATTAGAGACAGAGGGCTCTAAACTCAGGGCAGCTCTTGTCAGAAACAAACACGTGCTGAGACTGTAACAGATGAGGGAGAACAGTGTTTTCCTTTCTCCCCACATTCCTTGCCAAAGAGGTGCCTGGGTGATAGTAGCATTATTTGTTCTGCCTACCGTCTTAGTTCTGGGATGAATGTTTGCACTTTTTTGTTCACTACTGTTTCAGAAACTGAGATTCTGCTGTCCTAATTTGTAATCTTCATGCCTCCAGCCCAGTGTGCTTCGGCACATCCTGAGCTATTGAGCTGGCCAAACAACATCTGGGAAATACGTATGCTTAGAGAGTTCTCTGTATAAACAACTTTATCAAATAAAGTCAATAATAAACAAAAAAAAGATGAGAACAAATTTTTAGAGTATAATAGATATAATCCATCTAGGTACTTCATCATATTTTCCTGCATTCCTAGTAAGCTAATTTAATTGCTACACAGAGAAAGTATTAAAACACAGAATGTAGCTTACATCTATTGGAAATAAAACTATTTTTTTTAAAGAACTATTAGACATAAGACACAAAGGATCAGTAACCTTCTCATTAACCTCTCAAAATGGGATCTATTCCAAGCTAGGCTTGAAAATCCTCTCCCTCTGAAAACTACTATGCAGTCTTACCAGTTAATTGTTATCCTTATCAAAGAATGACCCACATTAACATTTAGCTTGAGGTTATTAGCATATTTATAAAAATAAAAAAGAAAAAAGTGACCAACAGTGTTCATGTTGCTGCCCTTTAGAGTATAGAAAAATAATGCAGCAAGTATACTTTGAAAAAAATTGCTTAAAATCATATTCATTCACTGTTTCATGCTTGTGGACTGCTGACTGAACAAGAACTACTTTCAGACATAAGACATTTTGTTCCACTGTGCTTTTCTTTCTTGATGTAAACAACATTAAGCTAGTTAACACAGACCACTGCATGGGGACAGAGGTCACAGTATAATCTCTCCATTTCAGTACATTGAGATTAATGAGGTCAGCAAAATACTCTTCTCTGGTTCTTCCATGTGATAGCATTTTTCTGATGACATCATGGAAGATATTCTAATATTGTGATATATGAATTACTTTTGAAAAGATCAGAACTTGGGATGTGCTGAACCTGTTGGCAAAATGTCAAGCGTTTCTGAGCCTACGGAATGTGTGCCAGCTCGTGAGTAATGGAAGCACTTTAGCTCCTGACCTGACAATTGCCTACAAAGAGTTACACGCTCTGAACACTGCCCCCATGAAAGGGATCTCTCCTCCCCCTTTTCCTCCTTTTCCCTGCCAACAACGATCCACCAACAAACTGGAAACCAAACTCTGGACAGTAACACAGAAGCACAGTTTTGGCAAACTTCCCAAACTGCTCCGAGAATAAGAAAAGGACAAACTACCATCAAAGTAAATGCACGTGGGAAGTATACTTTGATGGTTAACATTGGTAGAAACAAAGAGTAGACAATGTAGAAACAAGTAGAAGTGATGTAATACAGAATATCAACAGTAAATGCTAACAATTGTTCCGCGACAGAAATGCCTATGGAAAATCATGTGGGGTCAAGTCAAGCAGAGAACTAAACTTCACCACTAAATTGCCTGACGGTGTTCCTATTAAGCAGAACTGCCCTCCCCATTATGCAGCACTTACTGCAATTAAGTATAGTTTGGCATAAATTAGTTCTCTGGGAAATGACCCAATCATCAGGTTTCATCAATTAAGCCTTTCTTGTATAAACAGAGTGCACTGTGTTTAGAAGGCAGAGTGAGTGCAATTTTCTTCGCACTGAACACAACTCTCAAAGACATCTAGAAATCTTGAGAAATCTCACATTTATTGTTTTCATTCTCCTTGGTTTAACAAATACATCAACTTTGCTGTTTTGTTTCATTCAAGCAGTGGAAAGGAGTTGTCTCTTACCTACTAAAACTCTGGTGTAATAACCACCACAGCACTGATGTTTCGGTTGCACAGCATGTATCTGCCCACCACAGCAAACCCCTGGTGAATTAAGAATAAATGGAATGTACTTGTCCTCACAGCACTGGAAGCCAGGCTTATTGTCGTGCAGAATCCCATTACAACATACCTAGAAGTAGTGAAAAAAAAAAAAAAAGAAAAAAAAAGAGAAAATCAGTAAGGCAATATCTGTTAAACAGAACATAATGTGTTGTCTGGCAAAACAACGTATATGAAAACATGTATCCTAGTGCAGACACTAATATGACTGCAGTCAAATAAAATGAAACTTGGCTAAAATTCTGTGCCCTCCAGCATTATCAGACTTCAGTAAACTACTGTGTATCTGACAGAATGCTGCTATTCTGTGGCCTTCAACCATTCTGCACCTTAATAAAATAGTCCATTAATATGAATCATCTTCATATGCCTTGCAGGCTGTTTGAGTCTCTCAATGTGGAGTAGATTGCAATATGTGGATTTAGTCTACCATCACCTGACCCTTTTTTTCTTCCCAATTCTTGCTTATTTTTTTTTTCACTTGTGATGGAACCCTTACAAACTGCAAAAACAGTACTTCCCAATACGAGAGCTTGGGTTTTCTTTCACATAAAAATAAGTGGAATTTTCTTCTTATAGCACACGATCACTTACCTATGACCACAGGTCTTCAGAAAAGGTGATCTCAAGAGAATAGTATTTATATAAGGATTTTTTTTTTCCAAATAAAATTTTTATGGAAATGAATTGTGAAAAGGCCTTTTAACTGTGGACTTCTTTCTGGGTGCTGTTGAGAAAATGATATGCTTGAACTATCAAATAATTATTTGTACACTTACTCCTGCGTCAATGGAGTAGCACACTGAACACCCAGCAAATTGTACAGCACAGTCAGCAGGATAACCATAAAAATGGTAAACTTGGAACCAACAGTCAGTGCAACTTATACCAGCTTCTTGCAGCTAGACATGAAATGCAGTTGGCTGTAGAGCACCAATGCTAGAGCAGAGCTCCTCCTTTGTTTTCTTTTGAAATGGACCTCTTCCACTACTGACTTTTAGCTTAGGTTAGCTCAGCAACAAAGAGAGGAAGTGTTCCTCTGAAGGATCTTTTGCTTACCTAGGTGCTTTCACTATTACATGAGGAAAAAAACTTTTAAAAATGTATATTAATAGGCTCAGGACATCTATTTTGTATTATAATTATAATGTTAATAAAAATATATACACACAAAAATATTATTTTTCTGTTGTAAACTCTCTTTGACTCAAAGGAGGACGAGGCTCTGTTTTGTTTACTTTTCAGTGGCCGTTATTCCATCATCCTTGGGAGAATTAGGTTAGGTTCTGAAGTTACAATTCACAGTACATAAACAATAGGTAACCCACAATTGACATGAGGTAGGACAGCAGAGGTTCCTGTTCCCTCATTATACTTTTAGCTTTTATAACCTTATATGCTTTGAATTGTGACACTGTCTTCTGCTTTTCCAGTGCACTTTCCCCTTCAGCATCTGTTTTAGGTTACCAATGTAGCTGAATTTTGTCCTTATCTGTTCAGGAATTTTGGATCTCTGTAGGCCCTATTATATTATTTTGCTGTCCACTTTGTCACTGGTAATATAATCCAATCTATGAATTTAATTAACCTACTGTTCTTTCTTCCAGATCATTAGTTAAGATGTCAAATAAAACTCTGCTTTACACTTCTTCCCTGCTTCCTAGCTTTCAGATATTTTGTAATGACTGGCATGCACTCCAGGCTGAGTTTTTCTTCATTTACAATTGGCTCCAAAGCAACCTAAAAGTTTACCTTGTCTCTCTATATTTCCAAGTCACTTAAAAGCATTCTTAGAAACACAAATCCAAGTCCTATTGAGCCACTTTGCTCAGAATAGATTGCCTTTAGCAACAGTTCGTGATATTTGTAAAAATGCCCTCTGTCTTGTCCTTTTTACTGCAACCTGAGCTTGAGACACCAGTCAGAAATTCTGTATCTGCCTGCAGGAAATAAGGCTGAATACATGTTCCTCAGGCATTCTTGGTCCCAATTTGTGCCCCTTGGGATTGTCTAGTGTCTCCCTTTGTGATCTGTCTGGCCAATACCACCTCTTCTTTTCATGTATTTCATTTGTCATCCCATTTTTCATTTTTCATTCTTTTTAGTGGTGGCCACTGCTCAAATTTCACCTGAACACAGTCTTTCCACCTTTCAGATAAAGAAAGTTGCAGATCTTTGGCTTTATCCAGGCTCAAATGCTTGAGCAGCCATTTTACTTTCTACGAGATGCTTCCAATTTTAAGAAATGCCACTTCTCTCATGAATCCTCCGTAGAAAGAGCTGCTCTGCATATTTCTCACCAACACTGGGAGGGACATTTTAACACTACTACATTCAGTTTGAAGCATTATTTGTAAGATTGTATTATTACTGGTGTCTCTCCTTTTCCTCCTCAATTCCCACACAAAATCCCCAGCTGTACATGTGTTACAGTAGTTTTGATGCCTTAAATGGGTACTTAGAAACAGAGACTAGAGGTATTTATTTGAAAGGTCTTCAAAGGTCACACCCTGGGGTCCAGAGGCTCCTGCCTCAGTGGATCCTAAGATGGACAACAGGTCACGAGTTTTCACACTTTTATAGGTTTGGTCCATTTGCATATCAGCATAAATTCACCAATTAAAACTTTAGCTAATGATGTAATTTCCCTAATCTTGCCCCTCCTCCCCAAGATGAAAGTTTACACTTTTGGGTTTAGGACGGTCTGAGTGTCCTTGAACAGCGAGTGGAGAGGCTTTGTTATGTCTGTCTTAGCATAAGACAGCAGTACTTAATGAGCTACAAGGACCTTCAGAGTTACACCAGGCAGTACAGGATTTGAAAAATATAAAAATTAAAACCTAAGGCATCAGTTTCAGCAGCTATTTTCTCTTGTTAAAAATGACACAAGATCCTCAGTATTTCTCAACAACCTGTAGAGAGTTTCCAAAGAGGGGTCCAGTCAGTTCTAAAACACATTCAGACTCTCATCTGGCATTGCCAACTGATACAGTTGGTGCTATTATTATTTAGTTTCATAACATCCTCTGTAGTCAGCTGTAAATTGTTAAAGAACACTTTTTTGGCAGTCCTCTAGAGACAGCTTCTATTTGCATCGATATTCAGCCCAAGGATTCTGTATTATCAATCCATAAAAAAACCCAAAACCATTCAAGTAATGCTAAACTTGCATTATAGAAAAAGAAGAAAAGCAGATGGACTGAAAGTTACAGTGGTAAAAGGTTTTTATTATCTCATCCTCTTACATCTAACAGTGACAGTCCCAACCAGGTGGTGTTATCCTGTACATGGAGAAAGAAGCCTTGGAGTGAACAAATATGGTGCCACCAACATTTTAGGCAGATTGGAGATCTCACCCTTGTAAAGAGGGCTGAATGCTCAACATAGACTTGGTAACCAGAAGATCTTTACTATCTATGGAGATGTTACAAGATGTTCACCCTTTGCTGTCACAGGAGCCCTTAAAAATATCAGTAACCTCATAAAGGAACTCACAAATCAATTCTGTCGTTCTCTTCCCACCCAAGCACACAGGGGATTGTGATCCAGGAGCACAGGGATTGGGAAGGGCTGGGCACAAAGAAAGGCTTATTATGATGCCTGAGAAAGGCCCAGTCAACCATGACACTAGCACAGAGTAACTAGATATCAAATCTGGCAGGCAGGATTACACAATATTGTAACAATTTTTAAAATACTCCAAACTTATCTATGCAACTCTCTTTTAATTACAATTGTGTCATCCCTGATCCCTCTGCTTGCTGAAGACTTTGCTGAAGGATAATATCTGGCCTTATGGACACATGCCAGTTGAGCTAAGACTGATTTACTCAAATAAACAGATGTGCTAGGCAGCCATGTTTATCCTTCTTGTCAAACGCTTGCTGCCAGAGCCACTTTGTGAAATAGCAATTCACAAAACACTCTCAGGAATTCCTATTAGCTACAGGAGTTCATTAAAAATTTCTGCCTGTGGAGCAAACACCAGAGTAATGATTGACCCATCATGTTCTCTTGTGAGAGGGAATATTTTAAATTAGCAAGGCTCATTCTTTTTTAACTTAAATTATCTCCGAATCTATACAGACATCCTGTTTAGCTAAGTATACTTACTCATACATTTCTTTTCCCAAACTGTTGTTCTCTTCTGGTAATTGATATAGACTTAGATGTAAAATCCATGAGCAGAAATTACAGTTATTCTGTTACAAATCACTATATATGATCTTCCTAAAATGAGTTTCATTTCCTGTCTTTCAGGTGTGTTACAACAAGAAGCGTAATATTTTTAAATAAGGTTCTCTAAGCCTGGAAGAACTTGAAAAGAATTTGCACAATATTGCTAACATTAATAGTAAATTTTGCATAAATATTGATGGGATACCCTTCACCAGTGTCAAGATGTGTTACGTTTCACTGCTGACAGCTTTGGAGGCTGGCTATCAGGCCTCTGGTTTGCCCCTCCTGTTCTTAAAAAAAGAGTCCTGCTAGTGTTTTTAACAAATAGCACATTAATTACAAGGAGTAAAGGGGTAAGCCTGTACTTCCTACTAATGTCAGTTATATTTGATTAGTTCATTAACTGAAGATTTATACAGCTTGTTGCACCTGAAAATAAAAAGTGCTGAAGCTGTGTTAACACCTTCAGTCAGAACCCTTTTAACCACTGATGTGCATACTCACGATGCAAAGTGAGTAGAAATTATTAGCCTTTATGCCACTCCTTTAATTACATTTTTACTGTACCTGTCTCATTATTTTCAGAGTTCACCTCAAGATGTCAGTAACAACAGGGGAACAGTTTGGTTGCTCCATGGGTAATACAGGAATTCCTTCCCTGTTGATACTGAGATTATGGTGCCTGATGGGTGAAGCTTGGGCACACTCCCTTGAAGTACCTCTGCAAACCTCATGGTATGTGCTCTGTAAGTGGATGTCTCTTTTGAGACTTCACATAGAGGTAGAGTTATGGATCACATCTTATTGAAAACAGTTAGAGAACGACTGACAGTTTTGGCAGCTTGGAAATACCCAAGCAGCACAGTTTGTTACTGTAAAAGGTACACGGGACATAGGGACCTTCCTGGCAGCAGAAAAAATTTAACATCAGAGTGCATTTTCAGCTCTTCTGCAAAAATACACACACATAAATATTATTAAATTCTTTCTGTGCTCAAGAAATAAATCCATGCAAGTCTGATTAAACACTAGGGTAAGGATACTAGACGCATGTTAGCTGTAGGTAAAATAACAAAGAATCCTAACACTGAAGCAGAAAACTGGATAAGAGCTAGAAAGAAGAAGTAAGGATCTTATGCAAAGATTATTTAGGATGGGAGGAATGTTTGGTCTTTACTGGGCTAAATACCAGGCCTGCACGAGCCCATGAATGTGCATGTACACATGTCCCTCGTAGTGAAAAGGTCACTTGCCCTTTTAGAGAATCCCCAGAAGGCTCTGAGCAAGTTGGTTTGTTTGCAGAGCACAGTCCCAAGCAGAGGCACTAACCTGGATCCTGAGTGCAGCACACACACAGAGCAGTGCAGCCTGGCAGCTGGGATGTTTCCCTCTGCCTTTCTCACAGAGCTGCACCACTTGGCTGCACCCAGCTCAGCCAGTGCTGCATGAAGAGTCCCTGCATGCCCCTCTGCTGCACACTGACAATGCACCCTGGGATTTCTTTTACTGGAGTGGATTATATTTGGTGATCTCTTATGTAGCTGAATCATAACAAATCCCTCTTTTTCTGCAGTGCCTTACAATAGCAAGATGATGATGCCAAATGTAATCCATAAATCCATACGGAAAGATTAATGAATAACCAAAGACATATCTCCAAATAATTTTTGTACAAAAGACCTGGTTTTCCTCTCACTTTTTACTCAAGAATTCAAGAAAATTGTAAGAGGGGAATTAGAACCAGTTTTTGTCTTGTATACAAGGTGCAATAAGTGACTTGAGCAAAAGCGAGAACTCCATGACCTATTTGTCTAACTGCCTGCTTTTGCTGACCAGTCTATCATCAAAAAACTTGTTTATTATTCTGGATCTGAACATTACTAAAGCTTCTCAGCATTTAATTCTCAATGGCATCTCTTCACATTCGGCTATACAATCAATATATGGTGAATAGTTCAGGTTGGATGGGACTTGGAGCAACCTGGTCGAGTGGAAGGTGTGCCTGCCCACAGCAGGGGGATGGAACGAGATGGCCTTTAAAGTCCCTTCCAACCCAAACCATTCTATGGCTCTATGAAGTGCAGCTGGCACTGGGATAAGAGGCTTTCTTTGGAACAAGTGTACACTGATCAGTGTTGCTTTTCACTTCTGTCCAGCAGGCTGGCAAATCCAAGGACCACAAATGCCAGCATAAAGCCTGACAGTGAGTTCTATAAAAGTATGAAAGAGGGCTGCCACTGTCTTATGCTGTCCCTGTCACAGACTCTGGTTTAAAAGGCACAAAAGGCACCAAGAACTCTGTAGATGTCTCTTAAAGACATTTTGGATAGCTAGTGCAGATACATGTAGCAAACCAGACCAAGCATTGGGATGGGAATTTTAATCAATTCACCCACAAAAACTACTCCCATGTTATTTGATGTATGACTGCTTCAGCTTCCTGTGGACCTTCCAGTCATTTATTAAATATCCGTTACTTAACAAATAGCACTCACTCCTAACCATAGTCACAGAGAACACAGAGACCATTAGAACAATGTAATGCAAAATTAATTAGAAAAAATTAGAAAGCCAGGAAGTTATAAAAAGAAGTGAACACTCTCCAAGCTCAAAGTTACCATAAATGTATGGAGACTGAAAAAATAAAAATGAAGAGGAAAACTTCTAAAACTAATTTAATACAAATTTAATTCATGCACATGTCAAGATGTAGTAAAAATCTACTGAGCCAGAAACCTGAAATAAATAATTTTACCTTTAGAAAAAAGGGCTGGCCATAATTCTTTTGTGAGATTTCAGAAATACTTATATTTAATATAGTATTGCTTTCAAGGGAACCCAAAAGCTAAGCTGTGTTGGCTGGAATAATTTATATTTTGATTTGAACCCCTCCAATAACTCACTCCCTTAATTACTGTCTTGTCTGACAGGGAATCTAGTGAATACATATTGTTTGCTTTAGTCATAGAACATGTGATGATGTCTTTGACAAATAGAGACACTATTTCATGACATTAAATCTTACTTTCAAACTAAGAGTTTTGTACCTCATTTGTCAATAAAAACCATTACAGACTCCTGCTATGCTATTGATCCTACTCCTAAACAGGAACTCATATGAAGATTAACCTGAAAATAGCCATAATTTAAAAATGCATCTGACAAATCACGATAGATCCCATTCAGAGTTGCTCATCATTGTCATGTAACAGCTACCCACTTGTAGCTGAATCTAAATAGATTTTCTCTACTGAAGAATCTGGTCATTAAGCATTTAGCCAAGGAATAATTTAAGAAGGGAAAAAAACCCCCAGCAAGCCATGTTCATAACCACCATTTGCCATGCAGGATATGAGGAATGATTCCCCACAGAGAGAGAAACTTTATAGTTTTGCTAGCATTTTTCAAATTCTGCATACACCTAGACATTTCCTGCGGCCTTTCAGAGGTCGAGTGCAAAGACTTTATGCAAAAGGAGTCATTTGAACTACCACATATGTAAAGGGGTTGCCCTGTCCCAGGTACAGAATCCAGCACTTTCCCTTGTTAAACTTCACAAGGTTGGTGGTTGATCCATCTCTCCTAATTTGCTGAGGTCTCTCTGCAGGGCCTCTCTGCCTTCGAGAGAGCCAACAGCTCCTCCCAATTTGGTGCCAATTTCATTAAGCAGGATGCAAAAATACATGCTGAGATCTATGTGTATTCACCATGTGATTTGTCACAATGGGACTTGTGGGACTGTGTTAGTGGACTCAAGAGGTGACGCTCCTCAAACTTCATTATATGTGGCTTGTGTGATTTATTTGGGAACATATATAGCCTAATTCTTGGGATGAACATCTGCACAAGACACATGGGGCAAAGCTTTCTGAAGGGAAGAAACTTCAGATACATGCTTGTGAAGTGAGATGGTCCACGAAGTGGCTGGGAACCTAAAATCCCCCTCCAGAGCCGCAACATATTTGAAGGGTTTTTGAAACACAGTTTCTGGCTTAGCTTCCTGGGCAAGGAATTTAATTCACAGGTATTAAAATGTCTTCTACCCTTAACCAGCATGTAATAAATGAAAACCATTTGGAGATTCGCTTCAAAACTGCACCAAACCAAAGTGTTAACGATCACATTCATAAATGCTTACCAACCACTTCTCCAAAAAGGAGAAATAAGGTCAACAAACAAAGACTTAACAGAATCACTTGTCATCAACTGACTCACACGCAGCTATCCCTGTAGGAGCTCAAACATCCATATTTGATTTTAAAGAGTTTCAAGATACCTCTCAGAGCCTTGATTTTAAAGTATCAAAAGAAGCAGAACCCTCCATTTCCTTTCCTCTGATAACCAGAGAGGTTTGGTTTACACACTTCTTCCTAAAAATACTGTTTTTCATTACATACATGACTTAAGAATATAGAAGTACCTCCAACTCTGGATGATAACACACTTCTCCACAGATATTTTCATTCTTTTTACATTCTAATGAGATGCACATTCTATTACTTTTGCTGCTCCTTGGAGTCTTCAGTGAAGTACACTTCTGCCATGCTTTACGTAGGAGTTCATAGCCCAGGATAATGCCATTTGGCTGTCCTGGAGATGCCCAGTTGATTTGAAGAGATCTGCAATAAGAAAATCAACATCTGTTCAACTTTTGGATGAATTTATGCCTCTACTTAGATCAAATGATTAGCATATAATAGTCCTTTTTTACTCCAGTTCACATGGAGCAAAACATTTTGGAGTTTCTAAAATGGTCTTCTGGATAACAAATTCCACAGATGTTCTAACAACCAAAGGTATAAAAGTTTTTAAGAAGTGTCAATATTCATGAAGTATGCTAATACTTCATGAAAACAAATCATACCCACAATCAAAGTCCTTAAATGTTGCTGTTTAAATATCATCTCCTTCCCACTTCTGGAAACTTATGTGTAATAAACTTTCTAGCATTTTACTCCTTTCATTTCAGTGGCAGGAGAAAGGACACAATATCCCTTTCCTGGTGCATAGCTATTATCAGGGCTGGTGTGACTGTTCCTTTCTCAGACATCCTGGTAGAGGATGGGCAGTGGGGGGCTAAAGGCCACCCCCTTCCCTCTGTGCTGTTGCCAGTGCAGCTTACTCATATTGTGCTCAGCCCTCATTTACAACAGGCTTGTCTTAATCTTGCCTTTTCCTTGCTTAAAAAAAAAAAGTAGTATGTTGCTTTGAGATGTATTCTTCAGCATAGAATTAAAAGAAAACTCATTACAGCATCAGTAAGCACTAGTTCCCTTCTGGACTTAAATATTTTGATTGACAAAAAATTAGAAGTAAAACATGGAAGTATTTATCATGACGAAGACTCAAGATTTCTGACTGAGTGCAAAAGCATTGCTGCAGTGCCAGCAAAAACTGTCTGTAAAACAAAATCCTGTAGCTGATTTCAGGTTTGAGATCAGACCATCATCAGTTTAAGGAAGAAAATATCTTAAGGGATATTGCTGAATTATGTTCAGTTGTAGTTTGCCTATCACCACTAAAAATGTGTAGATATTTCTTCAAAAAACCCACCAAGTATTACAATAGTTTTTTAAAAAAAATTAAAAGAGACATTTGAAACAAAAATACAAATTTTCCACATATATTTCAAATGAACACTTCATTTCTTGTATAATCACTGTGGAGTCTTGCATAAAACACAAATCCCTTTCACTGTGACTCTTTGGGTAGAGAGAAGAAGATCCCAATGCTGCATGCAGATCAATAGGAGGACTGACAACACCGCATAGTTAGGCTCCAAGTACCTCCTTTAATCTCCATGTCCCAATTACACAGTCACTGTCAGAATGCCAGTGACATCAGAAATTAGCATTAATTTAAAGTGAAAATACTACAGTGAAACAGCAGCTGCTGAGATAAACTTTGACATCTTAACAGAATAAAAATAAGTGAACTATTATTTCACTTCCTTGAGGTATAAACAGAGGAACACACATAGCAATAAGCCTTTGCAGAACAGGAATTAATGTCATCTATGAGGGAATAAATTCACAGGTGGCTTGTAGAGTCACCATTATCATTCCAAGGTCTTCATCTGCACCATAGATTAAACTCCATATTCCATCCATTGCTGTTTTGTATTCTCTACCTATTCTACCACATACACATGAACACACACACAAATGCACTCATCCACATTTAAACAATGTCGCACTTAAAAATGGAAAATCAGAAAAAAACATTGTGCAAACTTCAGAAAATTAAAAAATAAAAAGAAAAAGAAAAGAAGGGCAGTATTTTGACCTTTATAAATGCCATTGTAACTCTCTCCTGGTCTTTGCACAGAATAGATCGCAGGAGCAAAGAAAGCATTCCTAGTCGTATTTTTGAATGATTTGCTTTCTCCAAGTTTCATTCAGAACCTCATGAGTATATTTTCAGAGCATTGTGCCAGTTCCTTGCAGTTTTTCAAGACATATTTCTCTCTAATATAATTTCAAATTAGACATAAGAATTAACACAATGATTTGAACATTTTGCCTTTTCTGCAGAGCTCAGCATATATTGCTTTCCCTTAACAAGCAATCACTTTATTATTATTTGATAGATAGACATTTGGGGTGGACATAGCCTGAAACTGTGCAAACCCACAGCTGAACAAAGGGAATTGTGTGGAATGGGAGTTCACTGACCACTGCCAACGAGGTAAAGCTCAGTATGACCTTCCAGAAGCAGCTCCTATATAAGCAGGCTCCTTCACAATTTGAGGGGTGTTTCAGTTATGTCTACAGCTTCTGATATTTGCCACCCACGGCAAATTGTGGCAACACAGCAAGTACAGTGCATAGCTCAGTTTGAAAAAGAAGAGCAGGGTTTTCATGGGACTGCAGAGGCTTTTTGACATCCCCCATCTGAAGGCTGAAACCTTCTCGAGCAGGTGCAGATTTAATGGGACAGGATGGGTGCTTCAGTGTGCAGGCAGCTGTGTCATGTGTGCTGCATCTGACCCAGCTGCAGGAACATGGGGACAGAGCCTGCCTGTCTTCTCCGTCTATCCAGTTGCTCCCTGTGGGATACAGAAGGAGCTGTGTCTTATCCTGGGAAGTGCCCACAGCCTGACGTACAGAAGCAGACTCCCAAATTGCAGGCATAGACAAAAAAACCACATACAACACCTCAGGTGCAGTATAATCCTTGCCTGCCCAGAGAACACTCCAAGTGTCTGCCACTTATGACAGTTCCAATGCTGGATGAGTCCCACTGCTGTCACTGAGGTGAAAATACTGAAGCAGGCAAGGCAGCCTAGCCAGGTTCACAGAAACAATCTGCTTCAGACTACAAGGTCCATGAAAGCACTTTCAGGAGACAAAGAACAATTTCAAACTGATCCACGAAGGTGTCTTTGTTTTTCTGAAGGAGAGCAAAGTGAAATAATTTGGCTCAAGAATGTAAAGACAATTATTTTTGACATTTCCAAGTAGAATTTTTTTTTTAAATCCATAAAAAATCCAGTATTTTTGAATTTTGATTTCACTTCAGATATATTTTGATAATACAAGCCGTGGAAATAAAATTCTGGGGTATTCCTTCTTCATCACCAGCTCCAAGTGCCCATAAGGCAGAATAGGACTTCTGATTTTAATTTTTTTTTCTCAACACAATAGTAAAGGTTTAACAAGGAAGATTAAAGATATATCAAGGCCTCGTTTCAGAATCTTGATACTGAATGTTCCAGTAGTCTCATCACATGCTAGAGTTAAATTCAAAAAATCAAAGATTCAATGACTTTACTTTTAGGAGCTGGAAGTTAAAAAAAAAAAAACAAACCCACAAGATTCACCTGACAGTCTTAAGATAGGGAATACAACTATTATTAATGACTAGTGGATAAAATACTTCCTCATCAGGAGATCACACATCTTGAGCAACTGCTGCAGCATTATTGCACAGCAGTTAAGTACCTGCTGCATCGTAGATGCAGGGCTGGCATAATTAGAGAGGTAGTATGACACAGTCCAGACAGTCTGATAAATGGCATCAGGCTTCTGTTGTTGCTACTAACGTCCTGGAGAAATCTTTCACTGATTCATGTTTCCCATGGCTGGAATAGCCATGGCAACTCCTCTGGCTCTCTGACCATTTCCCCAGTATGGGAACTCAACACTTCCTAGTCTTTAGCTCCCAGTATCCCCTAGGTGAAATCCGCACTACATTTTCTTATCTTCCATTTGTCCAGCAATGAGACCAATTTAAAGGACATTTAACACAGCACCACAGTTTGACACTTTCATATTTGATGTCCTTTAGAACATATAAGCAAATACCATAATCCCAATAATATGTTGCTGCGTTTTATCCTTTTTTTTCTAAAATATTTTCATTTTTCTAAAATCTTAGCATGTTCATTTGAAATAATTCCTCCTCTTCATTCACCCACAAAGAGTAACTGACATAGAAACCTTTTAAAGTCCCATGATACTGAACACCAAGCCAAAGAACCCACCTAACTTTTCTCCCATGTCCTTCTTTGAGCTTTCCATTACACCCTGACCAGGGTTTCTGGTTCCCCCCAAGGTGCTTAAAGGGCCCTCTCTTCATGAACCCATGGAGGGTTTTTCCTAGATTTCCTAAATTAGGCCACATGGTGTTTTCTGAGCCATCAACCTTTGAATTAAGCACACAACAGAATTGCTGTATATAAGGAAAAAGAGAAAGAAGAGTGTTTTAGAGAGGAATGAATTATTTTCCAATACACCATGAGAATTAAAACCACTACCCAAACTTTCAGTTAGCATCCCCATGCATTTAGTACTCAGAGAACTTTCTGAACTGTGCAATAAAATACAATATTTGTCTTCAATCCTGAGGTCCTAATTAAAGACAAAACAAACCAAAAGCACACTTGACTTCAATGGCATTTGTTTCTACCTAAACATGGTCAATGCAACCTCTCCCCCAAAAACCCTAAATGCAGGTAAGAAACACAACAAACCAGAACCTGGCTTATGACTTCAGGATTGGGTCCTGTGCTGTTTTCTATTTGAAGTTTGGCATTATAAAATAATTATATCAGGACTGTGACCTTTTGTGCCAAGTTTCAGCCTGAAGCTGAGTTATTAACTGTAAGGGGTGGAAAAGTGAGGTATTTATAATAGCTCTGGTGGTATAACCTTCATTAGAACAGTGTGGATGGAGCTGCTACCAGAAAGACTTCTAAGTTGGTGGGTGAAATTATAATTTCTGTCATGTAGCACCTTGAGGCAAATTTTAAAACAATTATTTGTGAATGCTACAAAGACATTATCCTACAGCATTCTCATCAATAATACAGCCCCCCAAACTGATTCAGAAGAGGGAAAAATGCCATTATTCCAATTAAAGACAATAAACTGCACAGGCTTTATTATATCCCAGGTATCCCATGAGCCTATACTCTAGAAATGTCTTTTTTCGCTCCCTGATGTATTGATGATATGTATTAAAATGTCCTCTTGCCCACAACAACTGGGGAGGTTTTTTTGGAAAAAGTCCAAGCTTTTTCTTTTATGGAGGATAAATAAGCAAAATTCATATTCAGCCCGGCACCTGCCAAGGCTGTCAGCTGTAGCGTTTGTCATATTTCAATCAAAGCTGAAGCCAGCCAGTCATTTTTATACTGCACAATCCCTACATACCTGAGGACCAGAATTAATGAATTAGCTATTGATTAAATTCCACTCTAGCAAATCCACCGTGGCAAATAAATGAACTACCCGGGGCACATGTAGGCCACGGCCAGACATGTCCGGGCAATCGATCAGTAGTTAGTATTCTTTTGGGATATAAGAACAGCTGATGATAATATGACATGTAGGAAAAGGCAATGTAGAAACAGAGTCTGTTTCTGGCTGAGCAGATTATAAAGTAGGAAGGCATTTTTGATCCTTTTGCATTCATGTGTTATGACATATTTAGTCTATATATAATAGCAGAAACATGCATAAGTGTTTGCAGTACAGACAAGCACAGACAATACAGACAAAGGCATACATAAGTTAAAGCCAAGGGCAAAAGATGAGACCCTGAATTGAGTTCTTATCATCAAACAAGCTTTGACTATATCTATATGTGTGACAGAAAAATAGCAAGTTTAATTTCACCCTTATACAGAGACAAATGCTCAATTCGAGCAAAATGTACAAATAGGAAGCCAAAGTCCTTAAGAGACTGGAAAAGCAGCTCCATTCTGCTGGCCATTTCTGAAGGCTCAGATGGTAGATACTAGTTATTTCCAAACGATTTTTTTTTTCTTTTGATGAAAGAAACTCTGCTAATGAGCATACTCCACCAGAAGTGAAAAATCACAGGAATGATAACACAAACACAGGAGGTTAACTGCTTTATTGTTGGTGCGATTGTGAAAAATGGGTTTGCAAGGTTTGTTTTACTTTGTCTTTGGAAGATATTAACTCCCAAAGAATGACTGTATAAGTTACTATTTGGTTGCTTCTAAGGACTGCAGATTTTATGCTCTCTTTACAATTAGGAAGTTTGCCCGTGCCTGTGGATGTAGTGGATAGGCAGATTGCAAACAGTGGTTCAAGGAGACATAGATATGCATGCCTTTTCAGATAGCTTACTAATTCTTACTGCTTGAGAGGTGACTTATTTTTTACCCAGAATTATTCTAAGTTTCCATTATCAGTATCGCATTGCTCCCTGAACATTAATCTTCCTCTTCTTAACTGACAGCAGAATGTGATAATTTTCATTCCACTACACTTCTTCTCTTAACTATTTCCATTTATGCCTTATTTATTATCACAGCACAGTGATACCCAAATGGGTATGTACAATCAACCAAGGGTGAGACTTCTTTGATTGATCTTTCAGTAAAAAAAAAACTCCAAGACCAAAGATAACAACCACTAAAAATGTTTTCAAAATGTATACTGAATTCTTTTATGCACCTTACTCAATTTTGAGAAGACAACTTTACATTCTGGTCCCCTTTCCGGCTACAAATCTCCCTAAGACATGAAAGCCACCTATAGCACAGTACCTCGAGCCAATTATGTGAATAATGGGTGCTGACAGCTGCTTTGGCTCATCTTCCACAGTGGTGATCTGGGTCCCGTTGCTCCTCACGCAGGCATACACCGTGCAAGCTTCAACCTGACAGAGGGGAACACGAGGTTCACATACTCAGCTGCAGGAATTTTTCAACTCCGCTACTTGTTTAGACTTTCTCTTCACCCAAGATATAATTCTTCTCTATTTAACAGAATCCATACAGCCAGAAAAATACTGCAGCTTTGAGATAGGTATATCTGCCAAAGATATACTGCAGGGTATCACATTTTCCCACACCATTTTCAAAAGAAGGGTACATGCAGCCCTCTGGCATTAATTGCTGTTTTCTATTAAATTATCACCAAAAGAGTTGCAGTGGATTTGTTTTTTCTGCATGTATATGTAGACCCTGGCACACATTACTGAAAAAAATGTGCTTTCTTTGAGGCCTTGAGTCAGGTTTCTATTCCTACCATATATTGTGACATAAAAATAAAAGTAATTTTTTCCTTAGTGTTTTCTATTCCTTCATGTCTATTCTATAAATTAAAAGTGAGAAATGCAAATAGAAATCATACAGGTTTTTAGGAAAAAATGCCACAGAAATAAATTCTTATTCTTTAGATTCTTAGGATTAAACTAAGAAGAGGCAAAGTGATATACGTAATGAAGGATCATAACATTGTTTCTGAATTGTCAACAGGGAAGTTACTCAAAATAAAAAAAAGCATGAAAATGAAAAGTAAGATTACCAGTGAGATGCACATGCATCCAAGATAGTATTGCTTCCAGGAAAAGAAGAAAAAGAATCAAAAGAAAAAAAAAAAGGCATCTTATTTTGGTTTTGCTTATCACATTGATGCAAATATAAATACTATCAAGGCAGGAGAGAAGAATAATTAACATCTCAAGCAACAGAAGGTGGCCATGGTAAATTAATATAGAGGGTCTATAGGTGAGGCAGTACACTGAATTTGCATTGTTATTGAGAAAAGACAAATGTGTTTCCAAGTGGCATTCAGAAAGTCATATGTGTATTCATGGATGGAGGTTTGCTGTTTCAGAGGGGCTGGAACATGGAAATCTATTACGGTGTGCCTGTCTGTGAAGTTTATTTATGGCATGGAGTAACTGGCTGCAGATTTTCAGAATGAAGTATACACAGTACGACTAAGTTTGTCTCATATATAATAATGGAAACCAAACCTTCATGAAATGGACAGGCAGAGTTACAATTAAGTGGCAAAATCCATTTCTTGAATATATTAATACAAAGTCAGGATAGAAAGATTTTTTAAAAAATTTTATTATTATGTTTCTGCCCAGAGTATTTTGCCTTTCAGTAAATATGTGACTAGAGAAACAAAGAGAGAAAGGGAAAAGCAAAGAAAAAATGTTGCACATATTAAGACCATACGAAGTACTGAGATGATTTCAGAGATCAGCTCTGCTTCCTTCTCAAAAGGATAAGGAAAAAAATTGATAATGGGATGTCAAGTGCAACATCATTATTTCACAGATATATCACGCATGCCTGATGTTTCTTAAACAATTGCAATTTTCTTTTAATGAGTAGGAGTAGAATCTTTGCCTCTTTGTAATATATGTTGGGGCTTTGCTAATGCTGAAGCACAGAGCATTTAGGGGAAAGTAAATGGAGTTTTGACACTGTGAAAAAAGAGATAATGGAAATTTGTGTTATGAAAAATGTACACAAACCAAAATATGCTAAAGATAAATGTATGCCTTGAATGGATATGCACACAAGCATTGGTGCAAACACATGTCCACATGTGTGAAGAAATTTATGAAATCTTGGAAATCCAAGAAGAAGGAAATAAGTAAAATTAAAATACATTACACAACGCAGAAAATATATTCTAACCTGTATCTCATACACAGTGAAGGGAGACAAATCTGCCAAAAGAAAGGATCCCGGCTCGCTCATTCCAGTCTTGTACTGCTGGTTATTTACATAGACAGAGTACCCTGTGACAACACCATTCGGGTTTGAAGGCGATGTCCAGATGACACGTACAGCTGTACTGTTGATGATGACAACCTCTGGAGGGAACATGCCCTCAGGCTCTAGAAATAAAGGAAGAAACTGAATAAACTCCAGCTGTCTCTGCAAAAGCACTTGTTTAACCAAATGCAGATTAGTATTTAGGTTTAGCAAAGGGTTCACTGCTTATCTGCTTTCCTCTGATGAAGTTATCACAGTCTGTAGTCTTCGGCAAATTGGCTTATTATACTCTCAGTTAGAAATCGTGAGAGCTGATGGTAAAATGCTTTATACCAGCAGCACAGTGTCAATCATCAGTAGTATGTGGCCAGTGAGATATGATGATAAATTATTCACCCATCTGCACTGCCAAAATGCAAATATTATTTTTATGTCTCCCCAGTCCTAATTCTTCAAAAAAAGAAAAAAAAGGAATAGAGCATTTTGCTTTTAAAGCAAAACCAGAGACCAAAATACTTTATGTCTGATGGAACGTGACATTATCAGTCTTATAGATGAAGCAATATGCAATATTGCCATTATGTAAATGATTTCAAATGTTGATTACTATAGGTAATGATGAAGTCTAACATTTATTTAAAAAAAAAAAAAGGAAAAAAAACAACACTTTCCTTAGCGTTAAATTACATAATTATCTAAGCATGTCAGAAATAACCATGCAAAGACCTATTTTTATCCTAAGAACCCATCTTTACCAGTTGAAAAATTGCTCTTACCATCAATTCTATTTTATAAACAAAAGGTGCTGACCTTTGGCATGAGAAAGGAAATGGAATCCTCCCTTAAAGTGCTTTGCTAATGACCTGGAACACTTGCTTCCAAGGTAATGATATTATAATGTTTATAATGAGACTTTATAAAGCAAAAAGATTAGAAAGACCATTCTAAACACATTTCAGATGCACAATTTTTTTTTATTATTATTTTATCCTCCACCTCCACCCCCAGCTCTGCACTTGCCCACTGGCATAGAAATGACTCATAAAGAATTTTCTTGAAGGCTGAACTTACATCCAGAGTTTCTAGTGACTCAGGAAAGGCCCTGTGTACAACTGTCATGTCAAAAGCACGTCACTTCACAGAGCAAATCGTTTAAAAAACCCATTAATTGTTTCTAAATTCCACCATTTATTGATATGAACTCAGTTCCAAACTTAGTGCACACAGACAGGAATATGCAGGAGAATATGAGAACAAACTGGGTTAATATCTGCTATTAGAGCTTTTTCTTCTGTCTCAGTGGGACTGTTTATTGATCTACCACATGATGACAACCAGCACTTAAGCATTTTAACGTTTTAGACCTTTTTCCTTTTATACCGGAAATTTTATAATGGAAGGATGACTGATCTCAACCCTAACAAAAATCAATCCATTTCATTCTCAGATTTTAAGCCAAGCTGCGTTCACTGCTCACCAACCTCCATCTGAGGTAGTCACATGCACAACTTCACTGTTGATGCTGTGGACTCCATTAAAAACTTGAGAAAATATCTGATACTCTGTGTTGGGCTGCAAATCATCTATGACTACAGAGTTTACATCTGCCTGGATCCTCAGAGATCTTCTCTCATCAGTAGAATTCAAGAAGAGCGTGTAGTAAACAACATCTCCTTGCAAATCCTGCAGTGCTACGAAAAGAAAGGAAAAACATTGGGACATCAGCTGGGAAATTTTCAGTCAGCAAGCTTCTTATCAACAACATTCACAGTGAAGAGTACAACAAATTTTATGCAGACCCTCTTATTTACAAAAAAGGGAAGAATCCATCAAGTTCCTCCAATTTCACTCTTATGAGGAGTGATGCAGACTGCTCTTCCTAACTTGTCAAAATCATTAATGGTTCATTTTCCTATCCAACTGGAGAAAGCTTTCTTTCTCTAGATCTCCCCATGAAGACAATGGAATGAACAAATTCATAGGTAAAACCCACTGCTAGCAGTGGTGTGCAGGCCTTTTTACTCCTTCCTTTCGAACGACATTTGCCACAGCCCACTCCGCTCCTGTGTTATTCTTCTAGCCATGAATAAAGGACCAGTGCCTATGCCATAAATTCCAGTGACAGACACCTTTACCCAGATGCCTTTTGGCCATTGTGACAGTGAGAAGCTATGCAATATCATTTTAGAACAAACATGATCACATCATATAAAGCTGTAGTACACTCAGAAGCATTATACATACAGGGGAAAAAACCTGAATTCTCTCACACGTCTTCCTAAAATGTGTTTTAGCCAGTGCTAACTTCCCCAGGGAAAGAAAGAAAATACAGTACAATTCTTTGGCTACACAGGGAAGGACATTCACTGGTCTGAGCTGATGGATAAGCACAGATTACAGGCAAGTCTTCTACATTTTACTGACTCAGATGTCATCTGTTATCTTATCTGTCCTTTGTCAAACAGTTTAAGTTCAGGTCTAACTAAATGCAACTGCTTTTCCACTAGGCATCAAGATGAAAAGTATAATTACAACAAAAACTTTAAGCACTAACACACACATCTTGAAAAGACACTCTGTAATACTGAACAGGACCCAGCTCACTGGGAAAGAGCATTGATAAAAGCCAAAAGTGTATTTCCAGACTTAATAATATAAGGGTTTGTCATCAAAACATTTATTCAAGAATGATATGCTATTTTTAAGCGGTACCGATACAAGGTCTAAATCCTTAGAAGTCAGAAACCTTCAGCAGGGAAAGATAACAAGGCAACCTATATTGAGGGCTCCCAAGTTCCCAAAGAAAACATAAAAATAATTTGAAAACTAATCTCATGAAAAAGAATGAAACACTGATATACAAAACAGTTAATACACTTATTTTCAACATAGGAAGTAATAAAATATGAGAAGGTTTTCAAATAATTAATGGCCTTGTGTTGGTGTTTAACTTCTATATTCACAAACATATATGGAAGACATTTCTAAGATATGAATGAAAATAAAACCAGATTGCATTACCTACATCTAGAAGGTCAGGGGTTTAGATTACTAAGGTAATGAAACTTCAGTGAGCTGCTTCAGATCTATTACATTTGTCAGTTTTTATAAGCATGCTTACTTCAGGCATGCAATTATAAAATAAAGAGACTACATTTGTTGCAATGCAGCACCCAGTCCTTACAATATCATTTGCATTTAAGTCATGAAGAAATTCCCCACCGCTGTATTAACAAACCAGCTAGAGAAATTGGCTAAATTCATTTTAAGGAGCAGAGCAAAAAGAAAGAGAAAGGGAATCCTCTCATCCTGAAGGAATGTAGATGTAAATTTTTATACAAAGGGATGAAATAGGCCTCAAAGACAACAGGATTTTGTGTAGCACTGCTTTATACATGCTTTTATGTCTCAGTTTGTATTAACTATTTCATTTTCACTATTCTCATTCTGCAGAAAGAGCACATAATAAATACGAACACGACTGAGAAAGAGCAAAATGTGCACATTTTTTTCCCTATTTCTTTCCTCTCCTTTCAAGGACACTTAGGTATATTATAAATCAAGGCAAGGACTGTGTTTCCTCTGAGAGCAAGGCAGGCCATGGTAAGTGATGGCAGGTTAACATCTAGTTACTGGAATAAATACTAAGCACACTTACTAGGTTTTGACCATTCCACTTCCACAGCAGTGTGATTAACAGCACGCGCAACGAGGACACTTCCTTTCTCCGGTAATCCTGCTAATGTAGTAGCTATCACTTCTTCACTTGATGTATATCCTACCTCGTTGTGCACTATGAGCTTGTACTCGTATGTTGTGTACCTGAGACATTTTAAAAATAATTAAATGCAATGAAAAACACAGACATAGAAAATATTTGCTGTAAACCTCCAGCCTGTGACAAAGTTCTGTTGTTTTTTCTCCCCCTGCACAAAAATTCATCTGTACGGTATGCACCAATGAAGACTTCGTAAGAGGCATCTATTTTGCGGAAATAATTTGGCACAATTAACATGGTAACAAAAATAAAACACATTATTTCACTTCTTCATAGTTGTAGCTTGTGAGGTGTTGAGAGATTATAGCTCAATTCAATATGTAATTACAGCAGTGGCAAACTGCCAAAATTTGGATCAGAATTTAATCAAATGAGGCTTTTTTCCTCTTTTGGGAAACCCATTGATTTTAACTTGAAGAGTCTCATTTGTAAAAGGGATTCACCACACAGTCAGGACTCTTCTACCACAAAAACATCCCAGAAAAGGCACCTAGGAGTTGAAACTCATTTAACAAAGTAATATTCCTCAGAACTTTGGATATCCCAATTACACAGATTTATTAAATACTGCATGTGTATTTAGTAAACCAAGTGACTGCCATGTCATCATTTTTTCCCTATATCAAAAGGCATATTAATATACTTTAAGTGGGATTTCATCACTTCAAATTTAATTTCCTCATAAAAAGCCTCACACAAAACTGCACAAAGACAGAAACTCAGGATCACCTTGTTCAAATTTTCACTGAAGCTGCAGCACATTGGGATAAATGTCTACAGACTCAATGAGGGAGTATGCAGTAAATGCCTAATATTCAGAGATTTTAGTACAAAAATACAATGTATATTTACTTTAATTTTTTAATATTTGATTTATTTTAGACACTTTACTATAACCTCACGATTTTCAAAGGAGCTAAGCTTTAGTAGTTCCACAGAGAAGAAAGTAAATTAATGGAAACCCACTAGCTCCAACTCTAAGCATTGACAAACAGGGAAAATACACAAAACATATCGTATTTCTCTCTCTGCATCTTCTGTCACTTGCAAACATGGAATCTTATCTTGGACATTGTAGCACACAAAAAAATAAAGGACTCTAGTCTTGCAATTTACTGATGAGAATTTGAGATTCATTTTTGATCTAAATTTTCAACAATGAAAATGAGTTTGTCATAACCTATTAGTAATTAAGAAACCACCTGAAAAGATCAGTAATTCTGAAACATGCTTCAAGTATGACAAATGAAAAGAAATGCTGATATATGAATTTTCTTTCAGGGAAAAACAAGGCTGGAGTGCCTGAGTCCCTCTGCAACATCTTCTCTCCAGCCACAACCTTATCCTGAGTTGTTAGCTGCAAAAACACAGCTGCAGTTGCAGAACCTTCCCCAGGGGAAGTATTCAGGTATGTTCAAGGGTTAGGCACTCTTTTTTTGGCTGTAGCTCATTCAACCCAAAATGTCATGGTGCCTAATGACTGGTCACTGGGTGAATGTATTGCCCCCTCTGAATCACCAACATAACAGCTGCACACACCAGCACCATTGAAACATGCAAGGCTAAAACCAAAGGCAACTCTACGCAGACTTTCAAGTATGGTTGAAAGAAAGAAATGGACACTTGAGCCAGATTGGTACAAGAACAGCTCTGTGAGCAGTTACTGCACCAGATGGAAATGAGCAGTGACTATCAGCAAGTAGGCAGTGGCAAGCCAGAGGCAGTAGCCCTCAGGTCGGTTCAGCGTGTCTCTGACAGGAGCAGAGGCCACATTCTCCTGATTCCCATTGTGATCAGGAGCCATGCTCACACAATTTCTACAGAAGTAGAAGGAAAGTACAGATATATGAGGGTCAGTGATTGACGTGGAGTGCTCATAAAGCACACCAGCACACATGCAGAGAGAACACACACACACCCTGAATCTGTCCATGAGGGTTTTCCTGAGACTCTACCTACAAAAACCCAATGCAAAATCTATGCTGAATCTTCCTTTACAATTTCTTCATTTGTTTGTTTTGTCTTAGGGAGCAAAAGCCTCGACTTCAAGATGTAGAAACTAAAGTTGATCAAGAGCAAATGTCCTGCTCTACTCCACACAGCAGGTCTGTTACCTATTGAGGAACAGAGCACACACTCCATTTCCCAACTCTCAACACCCTGCATTTAATTGTAATGAAGCTAACACAATAAAATCAGGTAAAAAAACAAAAAAAAAACATTGCTGAAAACAACTTTCAGATGTTTCCCTCAAGCATGCATTCTACCTCTGCCAGAACTTTGCCAACACACAAATCTAGAGCATCTGTACACAGAAATCTAAATGGTTTGATTGCATGAGCATATCGATGCTAAAATTTCACAAGACTTTTATTTTCATTTGTTTTTCAAAGCAAAACAATGTATGAGTCAAGAATGACAGACTAATAATAAATCCCTGCATATTAGAATGATTAACACCAAAGATGATGACAAAAAATATTTCATTACATAATTAATATGTTCACTACATAAAGACACAAGAAATACTTTGAACTATTAAACATACACTATACAAAATGCCAGCATTTGTTTTTATAGTTTTTGTAATCTCACCTGCTAAGACCCTTATCTTCATAAAACCACTGAGTTCCTGAGTAAATATTGTGCCACAGATTTAAATCTTCAGGGGGATTTGATGCAAGTGGTTGCTGGATTTTACGTCTCAGGAGCTCATATCTAACACAAAAGACAAGCAGAACACCAGGATTATCTCAACTAATGTTATTACACAAAAAAAAAAAAAAAAACCAACCAGGTTTTTTTAAAGCCACACATTATTTTGTTTTTACAGCTGTAAACTTCCTCAGATAAACATTCTTTTTAATGTTTCGTGATTTAAAACATTTAATTACTTTTAAAAAAAAGAAACTATTTTGAAAACGGAAAATGAAGCCCTTCCATTTGAAAAAAAACCTTAATTTATTCAATGATTAATAGATTTAAACTTTGTGGAAATGTTATCAAGTCCAAGTCCAAATAGCCCAGTAACAGTGTCTTATGCAGACTTGCATGATAAGCACAGGTTACTCCACAGTATGAAATAATTGTCTCTTTCTTGCAAACAACTGAAACAAAGAGCTCTGCCGTTACTATTTTATTATTAGTAGTAGCTTAAATATGTCTTTGTACTTGAAATGTTTGCAAATAACCACAGTGTAAATTACAGGAGAAAACAGGCACAGAATGAGTTAACTGTTCCATCCATCTGTAGACCTTAGCAAGGCACCTTTGTATTTGGGTAGATATTCATGATGTGAGCTTGAAAGACCAAACTATTTCATCCTGGTTTTAATTGGTATCTGAAGCAGTATTCCTGTCTCTGTTCCAAACAGCAGGTCAGCCAAAGCCCATCTTTCATCAGGTCAGCCATCAGACTGCCTGATTTGGAAAACATGCTTTCCACCCAGGCTGCATCACACACTCTCTGTCATCTTTTACACAAAACGTTTATGGAATATAAAAAAAATGAGATCACCTAGTGTCTACACAAACTAAAGGCGATAGTATTATAGTTTGCATTTCCTAACCGTTCTAGGGATTACAAAGGAAACTACACTCTAATGGAAACAAAATTAGATATATTTTTTTCAAAATATTTAGGATTATTACTCTTTATTACATTCCTCAGGCCTGTTTAAATTATTCTTTCAATAATTGTTCCAGTTTGATTGTGGTGTTCTGTTAGAAAAACACCAGATGCTTGTGCCCTTCATACCAGTTATAGACCCAGCTGAGATTGCTTTCAACGGTGAGCTGCAATTTTAATAAAACTATAGGTACAACGGTGTTTCTATGGGTGCCCAGCAATTTAGGGTCATAGGCATATATATATTCACTTAAATACACAACTTGATTCTCCAAAATGCTGAGCTGCTCTGTTTCATTCTGCCCCTGCCTTCCATTCTGGAAAGGTGCTTACTGATAAATTCCACACAAAGTAAGTGGATATGCAGGCAGATCTTAAACACTCTCATTTGAAGTGCGTATTTTTGAAAATGTTTCCATGCTTAATAATTCTGCAGAATACCTTGATGAGGGTCACCACTCTGTTGCAATTACCATGCTGACCAGTGGCTTTGGGTGTAATTAAAAAAAAATTAAGATCATCTCCAGTCGGATAAGGACACGTTGGACAGTACCATTCCAGATTTGAGACTTTGAATTAAGAGGTATTTAACAGGTACTGCATAAAGTAATTTAGTATTTCTTCCGAACCAGAAATCAACTGATCTGTTCTTACAAGAGATCTGACACTCTCTGTGCTCCATGCCAGCTACGAAGTACATGCACAACTTCCAACAACTTTTTTCTTTGAGTTTAGGGAATAATCTTCAACAGGGAAAAGCAAGCAAGCATTGTGCCACTTAGTGATGCCAAACTGAATTACTGCAGAAGTTGGGATTGTAACTTCAGAAATTAAATAGCAAAAACTAATTAAACTGCAACTCTGTCAAAAAAATCGGATGACTTTATAACAAGAACAGCTCTCACATGAGTGGTTCATCAGTGTCAACCCAAAGACAGATCATTACAGCTTTACAGGAAACCATCCTGGCATATTCTGTCCAATATATTTCATAGACGAGTCCTGAAAAACATCAAATCTTTTTGAACACTGAGTGGCGATCATGTGTAAATCACCCCCACTGGCAGCTGCTGCTGCTACTCTGCTTGCTGCAGACTTCTTGTTCCATCATGCTGTACAGAGCAGCTGCTTCAGTGGTTGTTCTTGTTGAGGGCAGCATGGCACACCATGAAAGAAATGAAATCTGCAGATGTAGGTCGTGCTGAATTACTTCAATAATCTATGGTAAAATGGTCATGTTGTTAACCCCAGAATAACAGACACTGCTTTTCTGAAACTTCATATTTTACTGTAGAGCAATCATCATTTCATTCAGCTGTAGTGTGCCCTAATTAAGCCCGAAGAAAAAGTCAAGCTACTGTGCTGTAGAAACATAGGCAACTGAAATGGCATTACATGATAATTATTGAACCCATCAGTGCACCTAGAAGAGAGCTACTAACCAGAACATATGGACTACAGAGCTATAATGCCATGCACAATGTTTCACGATACGTTAAAGCACTAGAATGAAAGATTTCACATTTTTTATTGTGTATATATAAAGACGCATCTGTCTTTATCAACCTTTATGCACTCAAATATGTATTTTTTTAATGTGTTTCTAAACACACACACGCTCAATAATCAACATTCAAGCCAAGATTCCCATCCCATCATTCCAGACAAATCTCAGAGGAGATTCCTTTCTTTGTCTCCTGTGGTGAAATCCAGCCTGCTGTACCCAGCACTTCCTTGCATTTCCGATTTTGGCTACACCCTCACATTTCTAGCATGTTAACTTCCATTTTTCTTATGCACTCTCTCATTTAAAATTTATTCATCACTTAATTTTTGAAGATTATTTCAGGCCATTATCCTTCCAAATGGTCATTTTCTCTTCATGTGGAATAACCCAGAGTATTGAGAATATTGGATGTGTTAATTACTCATGCTTACAGAGATCTCTTGTTTTTGTTGTCATTTTATTGGTGGAACTTGTTGCCTGAACTCATCACCAAAAAGTAGCTGATGCTGCAGCCCAAACCACTTATGACTTTGCGAATATCCTGGGCTTGCTCCTTCTGGTTTTTCAGACAGCACTGATCTGAAAGACCCAGAGCAATCCAGCACAGACAACTTACTTGCCCTGAATAATCCTGGCTCTTCTCCGAGCCCTAAGGAGGAATTTCAAAAAGTCCGAAATTAAGAGATCACATGACAAAGTCTGCATCACTCAGAATTTTCAGGGTCAGATTTAGGTAAGGAGAAGTAAACCACTCTTTGAGTCTCGGCTTACCTGAGATGGGGACCATTGGGCCTTAGAGGTGGTTGCCAAGAGATGGCAATAAAGGATTCACTGATGGGAGTCACAGACAAGGGACTGACACTCTGAGGAACTGTCGAGGGTGTGGTCACTCTTGTAGGCAAGCTCTCAGTGCAGCCTCCCAGAAAGCCATCACCTCCAGTACAAGCAATCACCGTGACAGAATAGTTGGTGTAGGGGACCAGATTGGTCACCAAATGACTCAGCCTCGACGAAGGGTTCCCAGCGATGACAATGCGTGGGTCAGGCATGCGAATCTCATAGTTAAGGATTTCTCCATTCGGTATCAGAGGAGGTTTCCAGGAGACCTGAAGGAGGTGGAAAAAAAAAAACCAACAAATTTCTTTCAGTCAGATTTCAGAAATACAGATTAATATGCTACAGACGGACACAAGCAGGATCTGAAGATGCTCTTTTCCATCAAAACAAACTTTTATTTTTCAAGGGAAATCAGTTAGAAATCTAATCTTTAATTTTAGTGAGGTCCACAGAAACAGCTGTAACCATTGAAAAATCTATTATTTTGCTTTACCAGTAAAATGTGAATGCTCCACGTCATTCAAAATTCTGTGAGATGTTCAGATTATCAAAAGTATAATTATTATAATAAGTATTACTAATTTTCACTTATTTCTTTGGAGTTTATCAACTGGTGTGCTTGACTATCAGTGGCAGATAAAAACAAATCTTGTTTGCACAATTTTCAGAAGGATGTAACTGCATTAGCTCCTATAAGAAAACAGATTTTTCTGCACTCTTTATATGATGAAATATGAAGGTTTTCCCTTCTATCTTTAATTAACATATTACACTGGTAAATATCAGACAAAGGACAGGCACAATTTTTCATTTTAGGAACTATAAAATTATACTGAGAAAACTATCACAAAAAGATTGGAAACTACATGCAGAATTCATGGGGTTTATATATTTGTGTATAGGTAGACATACACACGCACACATATACATTTTTATATATATACACATATACATACTTCTACATTTATTGTGGTTTTACTCTTACTAAACTGAGGTTAGGGGAGGTTTAAGTTTTTATTTTTTGGAGGGTTTTTGTAGCATATTTTTTTATTCTTACAAGCTCCACAAGGGAATCGCGCTCAAATAATTGCACTATTAAGTGCATGGATGTTCTAAATTACTTTTTAAGGCTTTTTGCCATGGTACCACAATAGACGAGACTTCAGACTGGCACAACGAGGACATGTAACTTAACATGTATTAAGAATCTCGAAGTTTCATAAAGGTAGTGTAGAAACTTCTATTGATACTCATTTCCCTGGAAATCCCAGTGCAGGAAGCATATGAGCTTTGCTCTGCTCTGGGACTGTTTTCCTTGCCATTTACCCACTCATCTATAACAATTGCTGTCTCTTTTCCTCCCAGGCACGAGATAATTAAGGATTGAATCCAACATAGAAAAGAACACAGAAATGGAGAAAACCTAGATATGCCTAAAACCTAGGTATGCATAGAACAAAATGAACACAGACAACACTGAAGTGTTAAATGGTAATACCACGATACTTTAGTTTCAGTTAATTTGAACTTTTCCCTTAATTCCCTCCAGTCTCCAAAATTAGTATCCTTAAAAATGTATATGCACAATTACACATGGCTGTGGAAAGAGAGAAGTTTGATTTATAAAATGATTTTTAAAAGACCCTTGGGATTACAAAATGTTTTATCTTAGGTACAGAAGGACTTCTTAGGTCATCAGACTGTAAGAAACCTGGCAGCAAAGTGCTGGAAAAAGCTGAAGGATTTTGATAACAGATTTTGGAATACTATTAAACAGAGAATTAGAAACAGGGTGATCTTGAATAAAGACAGCAAAACCAAGATTATTGGTGCCCACATAGGAAAGGCTTAGCTCTGGCTAATTATCAAATGCTGTATTCAGATTTCTGTTGCTTCTGGCCCCAAATCATGTTCGAACAAATAAAGAAAATACTAGTGATAAAGCAATGCAAAATTTCACACAGGGTAGGAATTGATTCTGCACAATTCTCTCAGACATTGAGCAGAACTCTCATTTTGAAGTATTTCATGTGATCTAGTGATAAGCTTGGGAAACAGGAGAATGGATAATTAGCACAGATGACAGAAGAAGTTTTCAAGTATGAGCTGGTTTTGGCTGGGAAGAGTTACCTTCATAGTAGAATGGGGTAAGCATGGGGCTGTTTCAGACTAGTGCTGAAAACAGTGTTGGTAATACGTGGTTGGTTTTGTTACTTCTGAGCAGCACTTACAAAGGGTCAAGGACTTTTCTGCCTCTCACCCCAGGAATGGAGCAAGAGGCAAGCGACACAAGTCAAAACACAGGAAGTAAATGTAAAGAAAAGTAAGGGTTACATGATCAGAAACTGGAACAGGCCGTAAAATTCTTGGACATGCAAGGATGGAGTACCTATCCTGAAATTCTGTGTCAGTGAAGATAACATATTTGACATCTTTTTATCTGAATGTTAATAAAGCAAATCTGTCATCATTGGTGTAAAAAGACTTCTTATTGCTTAATGCAAGGTGGCTTCTAACACAAGAACTATATGCCAAGTACTTTGGAAAATTCCTAGTACTACACTCTCAGAGGATAAAAGTGTCTAAAAATGTTCACCTTGTACCAAGACTTATTTCCTAGAAGAGATGATGAGTTATTTTCTAATCACATTTCATTTTCAATGCCTAGCTTTTACATCTAAACCCACAAACTTACTCTAATTCAACTTGTGCAAGACTCACCATACCCTGTAACCCCTTCACATAAAGGAACAGATTAATACCAAGGCAGGATGACAGAGGCTGCTCCATAACCTCAGCTCCTGAGTTTTCTCAGTGTGTGCACTAGCTGGTACACTTGAAAAAACTCCCAGGTGTTACTTCACAGCAATTGTTGCACTCTAGCAGATATAGTATCACATACTGTAAGTAACTTTGTGGTTCCTACACCTGGGAATTTCTTTACATTTTAATTTTTTTTCCTAAGAGAAACAAAAACCATTCTGGACAAAGAGTATACTCAGTCAGCAGCACACACAATACAACTTATTTTTATCTGGGCACAGATATCTCACACAAAGCTATGTAGATCTGTTGTTGGTTTGGTTAATATTTTTTTAAACTAGGTAATGAGATGACCAAGGATACTCCCCAACCCCACTGTGTCACTTGACCTGTTTAGAATTACGTGTGTCAGCTGGGAACGACAGGACATGCAATCCCTCACAAATGTCTCCTGTCAAGAGGCAAGGGACTGCCTGACCCATAAATGAAGATGATGGAGCCAGCCTGGCTAACACACACGTGGCACTACTGGACCTCTTCTCCACTCTGACGTGCCAAGGTTTGAGGTAAGAGCTTGGCAATGCATGAAAGCAGGAAAGCTCACTAGACAGGCTGTGTTGGAAGCAGTAACAGTTTGTTCATTGATTTGAAGCTCAGCACTGAGACCATGAAAGAGGATGCCCATGAGGAAGAGAGAATAAGGTAACTACTGGGAGAGATTAACTGATTCAATGTAATGACTCTGGAAGCTTTCATTTAAAGATCAAAGGACCTTATTTTCTTCACCACAAAATTTAAAGAGACAGAAATTAGCCATTTTCCCCCCATTAAACAGTTATAACCTTGGAATTTTTTTCCTTTTTTGACAGCACTTGGAACCCTGCAACTTAATTCTGAGCTATCTGAGGAGAGGCATTGGCACATGTAAGCTATTTTACTGTTCAGGCCTGGCTTCAACAGTTTGCTTTTAAATCAGTGTGTTTGGCTTCATTTTATTCTCATTTCTCCTAGATACTGCTTGTAACCTCTACAAACAGAATGTAATAAATACACTACTGAGAGCTTTTCACTGTTGGTCTCAAAGCACATTTTAAGTCCCAAATTGCAAATATTATTATTCCAGTTTTAGAGATAGAAAGACTAAATCCCAGACTAAATCACATACCAGAAAGAAGCAAAACTCCAAACAAAGACCTGCTACCCTAATTCTTCATTCCAGCCACTGGACTAGAGTCCTCCGATAACCTCCCTGCTCCCCCAAAATAGTTGGGAGATGAATTTCCTCCTAAATTCTTATCTGTCTTAACAGAAATTATTGTGGGTTCGATGAAGAGCCAGGACCATAGTGGAAATGCAGATTCTGAGGAAGGTCACTGATAGCTCTGCTCATACACCGTGCACATGAGTTACACCCAGCTTCCACAAGGACTACCACAGAAGAACTGCACGATCAAGTTTGCAGGAACAGATTGCTATAACGAAAGCTCCTAGAACTTTGCTTGAGTAATGGGAAAACCAAAAGAACATTTATTTATGATCCTAAACACCTACACTAGAGTGTTTCAACTTTATCAAAGGCAGAGGGATGATGCTGATGAAACCCCACTGTATAATCCACACCAAATGAACAAGCTGTGCAAGAAATCACAGTCCTAACATGTGGAAAACCTCTAGTGGGGGAGTTAAGGTTGTTCCTATGGGTGTTGGAATATCCTAAGTCACTCAAGCAGCACTTATGTGTCAAATGAACCAAAGTCTCACTGACCTTAGCAACATTACAAGGCAATCTTCACACAAGGATTGATCGCTCCTAAACAACTTCCCCGATGCGCCAGGCATACCTGCATAAAACTAGGAGGATGGTGAACAAAGTCCAAGCCCTTTTTTTCCCCTTTCCCAGCATGAAGCTGTTACCCGGGCTTACTCCCTTCAGCAGACACAACTTAGGAATCAGGGTTGTTTCCACTCTTGAAATTATGTTCTGGGGTAACTGCAGACTGAAGTGTTTGGTGAATGAAATAGCAACAGGGAGTTTTAATCTGGAATAGAGGAAGGGTCCTCATAGCCTCGTTCTCTGCCACACAGCGACCTGCAGAGGGGGAACACTGAAGGATCACCTCACTGTTAGTCACTGACTTCAGTGACCTTGAGTAATTAGCATTGCACCCAACATTCTGTAATCAGAAGCAACTTCACAGGACAGCAAACATTAATGTGTGAGACAAAAAAGACCCAGCTCCAGAATATGTGCCTATAACTAATTCTGTGGGAAACAGAAAATGGATAAAGAAAATGCCTTCTTTTTCATGGATGATACTCAGACTGTAACTACAGGGTATGTTGCTTTAAATGTGTCAGTGATATCTATTCCTTACAGCTGAAATCTTTCTCCTGTGTATTTTAATCCCAGCCTATTTACAGAACAACAGGCATTTAGCAGTCCACCATCCAGCTTCTGGGCTAATGAAGAACAGAAGACAACTATAAAAATAGAGCCTTGTTTATTTGTGTTTGCTCACTTGCATATCCAATTTAGTAGTGAAATTTGAGGAATAGCTACTAGAAAAGTTTATCACTGTGGCAATAAATGATAATCTACTGCACTGAAAGAGTACAGATGGCAATTCTTGAAGATCCTGTGGACGGCAAACTAATGACATTGTTCAATCTGTGGGTGGAATAGCAGCTTTCTCTGCTTCAGTTTCTTCTATACAAAGAAAAGAATGCAGGTGAACTGCAAAGTAAGAGACTGTCATGTGTCAGTAATAAAAAAACATGAATGACAATTGAATTAAAAAGCCTATAACCCTTCCTCAGTCAGAGAACTCAAGAGGAAATACTTCAGAAAAATAAATAATCCATGGAAAATCAATGACATTATTGAATCAATAAGCAAAATGAACAAAAAAGAAAAATTAGAATGGCAGTTTGGTGCCACAGAATCACCATGGTTCTTCATTCATCACAGGAAACACATATAACATGTATTAAGAGAGTAGTAATAATAATTTTTTATTTTTCTCATTTTCTATCTAATCAAATTGCAGGAAGTTTCTGTAAATGATGTTATCATGAAAGAATAGCACAGCATAAGAACTATATGTCAATGAGGTGCTTATTCCATCCACCCAGGAGGAAATCATTCTCTTATAAACTCTTTAAACACGAAAAAGAAACAAAAATCATTTCCCCTAGAGAGAAACATCAGGATTATGAACAACTCGTGCCAACTTCTATCTTGAGAAAAAAGTTACATAAAGGATGATAGCAGATGGCTGCAGCTTTTTATCTATCAGTGATCCAGTTGGTGGCAGTGGTCAGTGAGGGGGAGCAATACAGGCAATGTGAGCCAACATGTCTCTGGTTAAGCCAATAATTAAGGCTACAGCTGCCTTTTCCAGGCCAGAATCCTCAAGGAAGAATCCCAGCAGCAAAAGGGAATTCCTCCTATCAAAAGTTGTAAGGCCAAAAGTTGGAATATTTGCACACTACAGTTAATTTTGTTCAGTGTACCCAGCCACACAATGCCTTTCCTACACAAAGAACTCCATTAAATAATTATTCACTGTGTAAACTAGCCTCTTTCTCAGGGCACTCAACCTAGCTCCATTCCTGAATGTCATATCAGTGTGAAGCGTGAGATTGAAGCAGCACAGCAATTGCAACTCTCACAAGAAAAGGAAACAATTTCTTTTCTACTTCTGTACATTAGGGTATAGCAAATCTTGTGTAACAGGAATAATGTTCATGGCATTGGCATATACTAAATAAACGGCTTCTGCAGTTGCTGAATACCTCCACTTCACTTTGGCATTTAATCAGCCACAAAAGCAGTTTATTGCGCATTATACTCCGCTACCATGAACATTATCAATTCAGCAAATATTAAAAAATATCATGCAGGTGTCACAGAAATGGGTACTTTAAAAATTATCGACAGCTTTACACTTTCTGTTGCACAAAGGAAAGCAAGTTAAATGTTATGGAGAGATATTGGTCCATTCTGATTAAAATTAAATGTTAAAGGAGCACACACTTATCAGAAGTGTTTATGCCAAGAGTGACCTGCCATGCTGATATTTTCCTCCTTGCAGAGTGAAAGCTTTGGTCTATGAAAATAAGCTGTATACTCAAGTGAGTACTATCCTGGAGCACTTTGAATTCTTCACATCCTCAAATAATTTTTATTGATTCAATGACTAAATAAAGGAATGGAAATATGTTTCTGTCTTTTGTAAATTCTCTCTGTTTTCAGAAGCAGCAAATATTTGCGCTCACGGTTTAGGGATTGGTTGCACTGACAGCTCAAAGCCTCTATTGATTTGCGACCGTGGCTTGGTAAAGGAGACTCTTGCTAATCCTTCCCACAGCACCTTTCCAATACCTTCTGCTCTAACCTGGGAGGAAAGCTCTCTCTGGGCCGAGAGGTAATTAAAATCTCCTTCCCAAAGAGATGGCTCGTTTTCTAACCTGGGCTTAAGAGCTACCATCATAGACACTGAGATAAGAGCAATGTACAGCACAAAGGACTCCACAAATTTGATTTGAACACTACATAGGTGATATATGCCCTGCAGGTGTGCTGGGCTTGAGCTACTCAGGAGGGAAAGTATGCCTTTCTAGGACTCTTCAGGGCACCAGTGTAAAGCAATTCCATACCAATCCATCCTGTTTCCAGACAGGAAAACATTTCAACCACTAAGTGGCAATCCTTGCAGAATACTCCACAGTCATTCTGCCTGTGCAACTAGCAATTTCTGGAGTGAAGAGACACGGTGGGTTTGCAGATCTCCACCCTAGTTCAAGAGAATTTGGGCAAAACCCCCAAACGTTTTGCAAACAGGAGCTTCCTTGTTCTTCTTGTACTCTCCCAGTACACAGCATTCACACAAGACCACCTCAGGGACACAGCAAAGCCCCGAGTGGTCTCAGAGCCCTACTACTCTGACACGAATTTGCCATAAAAATGCAGGGAAGGAAACAACACCACCACCAGCAAGCTAATCCATTTGACAGATCTGTAAGAAGACCGACAAGTAAGATGAAATCCCAGTCGCTTCCTCTGGTGCTCCCATCTGCAAACAAGCAGAAGGTGAGAAAACTGCTGGGTGCAGCTAGCCTTGTCTATTATCTCTTTGGTGATGAAATGCAATGAACTCTTCTGCAACTACAGGTTTGCTTCATCTTTTTAAAGAGATAAGAAATAATTCATTATTAGAATAATAAATGCTAAAAAAAAATTGAATAAATGTCTTGCTGACCTGGACAATTGTCACTCTAAGACAAAAGTGAGAGAAATTTTAAGATTTTTAAGAAGTCTTAGAATCTTATAAATCAGAACTGAAGTAATATCTCAGCCATGGGATATACTCTGCACAGGAACTGTACCAAATGTTCCCGACTTTACCTCGTTTATGATGAGTATCAAATGGAACAACATTAGGTAAACTGAAATACTTGATAAATACAAGAATTTATGTCAATATCAGCAAAGAACCAATGGTCTGTGGGAGAGAGAGAATTTAGCAGAAGAGACACTTAGAAATGAGATATTCGCAGAGGCATACATGTAAGTCACTTTTCTCAATTCAATGCTGCCACCTTAAACTATTTTGAACATTTTAACTTAAATATTTAAAATTAATAAAAATTGATAGCAAAACTGAGTCATGGCAATAAAAACATCCAGGATTCAGCATTTTTGACAAAAATTAGTCTTAACAGATCCAAAAAATATTTGTCTCCAGGTGGAAAACACAAGCAGCAGTGACAGTATATTTGACCGCCATTCATGGAGGAGTCCATGCAGTTTGGGCATTAAAGGGCTTTAAAGAGTTTTGAATATTAATGAGAGGCTGGGGAAGAGGAAGGAAAATAAGCACTTGAACTCTTCAGTAAGAAAGGAAAACAAATTTAAAAAGCAATGCTGTACTGAAATTTAATTCTTATAGAGTGAAAATTGCATTGCCTGACTTTAGATTTCGGAAGAAATAAATGACCCAACTGACTTTCAGTATTGGTAGATTACTTAACCTCAGAGCTGAGCAAAATACAATGAAATTACAACCAAACAAACATGTCTGGTGTCAGGAAAAGACATCCAGTAAAGAATGACACAACCTCTGATAACTCTCAGGTTTTTAAAACTAGGATTGAGTGTTGAATGCACTTGACAAAGGTAAATTAGTTATGTTTAGTCAAATTATTGTGTTATTTATTAAAGGCAAATTATTATGTTCTTACCGCATTAACTGGAGCTTCAAAGGTTGCAGTGAGTCCTTGTGCTCAGAGTTAAAGCCAATGAGTAAAAGCTCATGCAGTGAAATGTGGTCATGTGGGTAAGCACACTATGGAACTAGAGCTACTATTTACTCAGCATTGCAGCTTCTAGCAAATCCATGAAAAATGGTTTACGATAAATTGTGGGAAATATTAAGATATATCTGCATAAGCACAGAGGGCAGAGTCCTGGAAGTAGATTGCCCAAATCTTTAATAAGCAGTCTGGCAATTTATCATAATTACTAATGGTCGATCGTTATTAATTCTTACAGTAACCATTGTACTCATATTGAACTGATTTGCAATTAACACGGAGGTAACATGCAATTCCTTAGACATTAAAACATAATTTTATAAGATCAGAATTTTTTTGTCTAATAGTGAAGAGCTTTTTCTTCATAGCTTAAAATTATGTGTGAACAAAGAAAAAAATCAGCATTGGTTTACTGCTGAAATTCATACCCTCAAACTATTCAGATTGCATTGGTAACACCACTCTGTTTACCTTTTGAAAATGCAATGTATACCAAAAATAATAAATCTAACAGATGAACTTCAATCTTATGCAAATGTCCTTTGTTTTGTGCTCTGGTGAGCAAGCTACTGTACCAATACTTTTGGCATTAGTACAAGACTGAATCCATGGAAGCATGTGTGTATTTACACAAAAGAGGCTTCTAAGCTACAAAAATCCCTCTTGTTTGGTTACACTAATTTCCCTTGAATGAAGTTTGTATGCAAGCCAAAACAATGGTAGTTATCCTGTCCTCTAGAGTTCGTTCCCAACAGAACGATGTGAATAATTGAAAACTTCCTACGTAGTCCTGTAAGACTCCTCTTTCGTAAATCAGGAGAACAAAAATGCTATTTTTTCTTCATTAGCCATTAAAAAAACCCCTGATAATTATACAGAAGACTTAATTACATTTAAAAAAATCCCTTTTTTCCTTCTTAGCATTTTAATGACGTCTTGAAATTTTGGAGAAGGTAGTAGGTCATTTGCTGATCTGATTAGGGAGTTAAAAGTAATCATTCAAGTTTAATATTGAAAATACATCAGGTGTGTAAGGAAGAAAATGAACTGGAATATAATGCCAGAGGCTGGTGTAAAGGAAAAAAAAAAAATTGAAAGGAATCTAACACTTTTGAGCCAAAGCACAGACACTAATTATTCAACTACCCCTGCAGCAATGAAGTCTGTTGGCTCAGCCAGTAGATGTCTCTCTTAAATACACAGTTACT